>CM053784.1:470607556-470677556 GCA_028749045.1 Cupressus sempervirens | reverse complement strand
TCTCCAAAAAGAGATAAAAAAAGAAGAAGAAGAAATGGCTCAAGAGACTCTCTCAAAACCATAAGTACAACCAACCTCCCTCCATGGTAGAGGGAAGAAACACCAAAGCCCTGCAAAATGATGGAGCCCTTGTAGAAATGATCAAACCAATGGAACTCTAATGCAAAAGAAACAAGGGCATAGAACAAGGAAATCCATAAATGAGAGGTGAAACTAGAAGGCCTAACTGATGCTGAAAGGAGAAAACATGAGGATCTTGAAAGGGAATCCCCAATGTAGGTGTGCTAAAACTATCATGAAAGAGGAGATAAATGTCCTCTATAGAATCCTCAACAAGTGCACTTGGAGGCATAATGAATGGAGAAAGAGGGTCATGCAAAGCTAAAGAAGAATCTCACTAAAGAGAAAAGACCTCAACTGGATGTGGTGTGGTAGTCACAACAAAGATCTTGGGAATAATATAAATGTTCAAGTGTCTTGACAGCACCACATGATACTCTTAGGAAAGAGAAGAGTTGTGTTTTGACAATGGAGATGGTGGACCAAAGTGCAAGAAGGGGTAGAGATGAGTGGTATGATCAACTATCCATATAGAAATAAGGCCTCCTATTGCACTATCCTAAATGAAGAGTGAATCTCCATTGAACTCAACTGTCTTCCCTAATCCATTGCGTGTAATTTGATAAATAAAGAGAAGATTTGCAAATAGAGATGAAACATAGAATACATCATTGAATGTGCCATATTGAATGAAAAATAAACCTTTCCCATAGAATATTAGGGTAGTGTTATTCCCATGAGAATATAAGGAATGGGAGAAGTCTCAATAGTAGAGAAGACCACTTGAGAAGATGCCATATGGTGAGAAGCACCTGAATCCAATATCTAAGGGACCTAGGAAGGGGATGCAATGGATGCTTGTAATGTATCACCATGTTCAAAATCTAGTGTAGATGTTGAAGATGTGGAAGAAGACTAAAAAGTAGATTCCTGTGAGGTAGAAGAGGATGGAGAGGAAATAGTGCTCTTCTAAAGAACAACTTACAAATCTACAATCTGTTGCTCATAGCCATCAAATCTCTTCTAAAAACAATGTGACTCATCATGAGGTCCCTTCTGAAAATAGGAATAGGTAGAAGTATTAGTCTTCTTTTTATCCTTCTTAGAAGAAGATGATGGACTAGTAGAGTGCTGAGAAGAGAAATTTGATATCTACTTTAGCTTCAACTTCTGTGTATCCTGAGGTAACTTGGCAAGCAATGCCTATGACTATGAGCCTATAAGTGAATCCATCTAAGTGAGCTTGGGTTGCTCATGAGATAACCTATCATAGAATGTCTCAAAAGAGGACATAACATGTCATGCACCTAGAGCATCCATAGTGGAGTGGAAGGTAGAAGTGAAAATTTGTTAAGGACCTTAAAGCTTTGAGAGTATTAGAAAGATACACTCATCATCTGACTTTGTCTTTCCAACAACCTATAAAATAGATCAAAGAGACTTGAATTTCATCAATAAGTACTCAATGATGGTGAATGATTTAGGAACCAAGGAGGTGAACTCTACATCTATTTGTAGAACCCTAAACTAATTCATTGTGCCAAACAAGGTGGAGAACTTGTTCCACATAGCCTTGGGTGTGGTCAAACCATTCAAGTGAAATAGTAACCCATCTAAAATATTCATTGCAATGAGGCATCTGTAGAATTGGTTGAACCACATTGAGGCATGACCATAACCCCTTTGCCATAAGCAATCTAGCCATTTGTCATTTCCAAGTATGATAGTTGTGAGGTGTAAGGTAGGATATAGAAGAGTATGTCATTGAGAGAAGAAGAGGAAGTAGAAGGGTTGTTTCTAAATTAAATGACAAAAATGAAAATGCAACCCCCCACAATGTTTAAATTTATCCCTCATAAACCAAAAAACCAACTAAGTAAAGCACAAAAATTGAGAAGAAAACTTGGATGCTAGATGCAGAGAGGGAGGAAACTGAAGCCTCTACTTCAATGCTAAAAGAAAGAGCTCAAATCGCCTTGTAACAAAATGAAACCTGCATCATCATCTCCAGCTTGGAACTAGATTTTTGACACTTCTTTTAGATTGAAAAAATACCTATGTGTGCTCAAATTATGGCCAAAAAATGAATTGCTCCTCCAAAGAGTAAGCTCTCTAGAAAGTTATAGGCATAGGAAAAAATTAATAGTCATATGGCCATCTACTAGAAAAAATTTGGTCATTGAAAATTGACATCAGCACACCAAAAAATTACATCATCCTGCTAGAAAATGACATAATTGACCTAAAAAAACTACTGGTCATAATGATGATGTTAGTAGTAGGAATGCTAACATCACCCTACTAGGAAATGTTTTCACCCTACTATTTTTCTACTAGTTGGCATCAACAATGATCATTGGATGAGGCCACACTAGTGGTGGCAGTCACCAGGTGGTGTTGGGTTGGTGGCAGTGGTGGGATGACAACCTATTAGTAGTAGCTGGGCTAAGGCTAGGCTGTTGGTGGTGTGCTAGCTATGGTGGGGTGTAGATTGAGTGTGGACAACACTTTGGTGGCAACAGGGTGGCACATTGGTGGCCACCTGGTAGAGTACCCAAAATAAAAAATAATTAAATTTTTTATTTTTTAATTTTTGTGTCCTACAGCTCTCGAGAGGCCAAATTTTTTTTTAGAGGCTACGGTGGCAAAAATTAGAAAATTTTATATGAATTTTGACTATACCAAGCCTTTTGAGCATAATGGCAACATCCATTTTTGTCCAAATTACACCAAAAAAAGGCATCTCCTCTAGATTAAAGGAAAAAACCTCAAAAAAGCTAGGGTTTACATATTTGAATTGTGGCTTCACGATCTCCAAACCAAGCAATAACATGTAAGCTTTGATACCATGTAGAAGTTGTGAAAACCAACTTCATAGTTCACCAAGAACACTTGCATGCAAATAAGTTGTTGCTAAAGAGAAACTAGAGAAAGAAAAAGTGCAACTTGGAAATCTCAATGGCATGAGAGAAAAAATATATTCCAAGATAATGAAAAAGAAAATACAAGTGTTTAACCTTAAAGGTGAATGAAACCTTAAGCCTAATAAAGCTAGGTTACACATTAATAATTAATATAAGGATTAATTATTAATGAACCTAAGAGAATCTTAGGCACTAAAGAGTAATAACTTAACTAACTAAATCAAAATAATTTTAGTAAGAAAACAAAATATTACTCTAACAAGTACCAAACTGGATCCCATTGTCAAAAGTAGCATGCTATGATTGCACACAACAATGATTTCACTTATGTTGTAACCTTGTTGTCATGGAAGATCTTCATGTGCATCCTCATGGTGGTTGATTCTTTGAAGGGCCTCACTAAGAATATCAAACTTGATGCCCTTAATGGTTTTTGGATTCAAAATCTTCTCTTAACGGTTCATCTATGGTTGGTGATGGTGCCAATAGCTCTACTCTATCTAACCAAGTTTGCATAATAGAAGGTCCCCTACTCATTTGCACAAAAATCCCAAGTGCTAGATGCAAGCTCCATCCTTGCCATCACTTTCTAGATTACTGCAATGACACACTGGAACAACAACTAGTGTTGAACCACACTCCTAAATTTGTGTTGATGAAGTAAGAAAGAAAAGCATCATTAGGGAGCTATGCATAGCGAATGAGATGTTGCTTCATTATGCTCTTATAGATCCAAGGTCATTGATTTCATTTGGAATTAGGTACTACATTCATCCTTTGATCATTCTTGGAAATGGCCCCCTCATCACTCGTGATAAGTAACACAACTACTAGATGATGACTCACCCTTCAGATCACTTTCCAAACAACCACAATGACAACTACTATCGAACCATTCAGAAAATTATGCTAATGAAGTTGCATAGAGACAACTTTGGGGAGCTCTTGAATAGAAATTGGGATTCTTCATGGCCTTCCAGTAGAAAGCATGCTAATGCCAATATCAAAATTTGAAAAATGTGTCTTTCCTAAACACCTACACTAATTCTATTGGGGGGTCACTGGGAGCTTTCATTATCAAATCTCCCATTAGCCACAATAGGTTCATAACAAATTGCTAGAGTGCCAAGTAGCCACCTAATGCTAAACAAGGGCTCACCATTAGATCAACTTCAAAATTGTTGAACAAATGCACTATACAATGGAAATGACTACCAAGCCTCTTTTGAAATTGTGCTAGTCTAAGAAGATGATATAAGAGAGAGTCCACTGGTAGAAATTCGTTGGGGATTCACCCCTCTATTTTTTTTAAAACCTCAGTGTTTGGTTGAAATTTCAACCACCTCCTCATAGTTTTCCACCAAAAATTGGTTGAAATTTTTACCAATCTTTTGGTCATGACCATGGCATCCTGGTCATGGGATGGGCTAGAATTAGTTGAAATTTCAAGCAATTCTTGAAAGTTTTCCATCAAGAATTAGTCAAAATTTCTACCAATTCTTGAAATTCTTCTACCAATATTTGGTCAAAATTTTCACAAATTCTTGAAAGTTTTTTACCAAAATTTGGTGGAAATTTCAACCAATTCTTGAAATTTTTCTACCAATATTTGGTCAAAATTTCCACCAATTATGGAAAGTTTTCTACCAAACATTGGTGAAAATTTTAACCAATTTGTGAAATTTTTCTACCAATATTTGGTCAATATTTTTACCAATCCTTGAAATTGTTTGACCAATATTTGTTCAAAATTTTGACCAAAAATGGAAAATTAGAGCAAAGACTTTTTGACCAAAGTATTCATCAAAATTTTGACCAACCTACAAGTTGGTTGAAATTTTGATGAGAAAGATAGTGATGAATTGGTTGATTGAAATTTTGACCAACATGGATCAAAATTTTGACCAAAATTTATAAAAAATTGAGTCCAAATTTACTAGTGTGAGCATCTTCATCAAATGCACCAATACCATCTTCTTCAATCATGTCCTTTGGCACATTGTCATCTTCTTCCATAGGATTTTTATCCTTAGTTTGGATATTCACACCTCCATGTTCCTCTAGTTGGAAATCCACATTCACCAATGGACAAAAAGAGTGGCCCCCTTCAATGTGACCATGTTTCCCACAATGACTCTGGGTTACCTTTTAGATTATAGTAAAAATAGGTTTTGAGGGGACCCGAAACCCCTTTAAATCATAGACCCAAAAGATATTCAAAGAAAGCTCAAAAATCCCAAAGTGATCCAAACCAGAAGCATGCTACAATAGAAAAACATTATATGACTAGTAACACCAACAAAAAATTAGAAAAGAAACCAACAAGAACTTCTTAACTAGCCAAGGGGACTAATAATTCCATTTCACTCCCTTTTTGTGAGAGCGTAAATTCATATAAAATTGAGGAAGGGCCTTTTTAGATATTTTCCTAGTCACAGGTGTCCACCCCTCCTCAACCATCATAACCTTAGATTGACAATTTTGAGAATCCAAAATAGAGGGATACTAATCCAAATTTTGAAAAGGACCATCTATCATCACTCCTTCCAGTAGACTAGAGTTAATACCAATAGTTTGATTACCAATTCTAGCAGCAGCAATAGAGAGAAACTCATGCTTTTGATAAGGATTATTTGTCATCACTTCTTCCATCAGATTGGAACTAATACCAACAATCTGAAACTCATCCTTTTGAGAAGGACTATCTGTCATTGGTTCTTCCATCATATTGGAACTAATACCAATAGATTGATTACTAATTCAAATAGTAGCAAGAGTAGAACCAGAAGAAATATTACCAAAGCCAATAGATATACAATGACCAATTCTAATAGTCATAGCACAATGCAACTTACCTTGTCCATAATTAGTGGTCTCAACACCAAAACCACTAGAATTATCTTGACTAGATTTTGCACCAAGAATACCAAATTTAACACCTTGACCAAAAATAGTCTCAACCTCTTTTTGAAAGGTACTAATACTACTAGTAGACAAAGGACCAATCCCATAAGAAACTTGGGCATCCATCTTGGAATTAGAAGCATTCACCAGCTTAGATCTAGAAACCTCATCCACCAGAATTGAAGATTTGACTACTAAATAATGTTTCTCCAATACAACCTTCCACTAGGAGGAGGGTTGTTTATTTCTAGTTTTTCCAATCTCACACTTAGCAACCATATGTCTAGTATTGAAACATTTTTTACACCTAAAAGGGAAGCCCTCATAATCAAGTGACTGAGTCCAAGAGACCTTTGAATAACTTAAAATAATCTCCACTAGGAGACCCTTTGAAACATCAATATCCACTAGAATCCTAGCATAAGTAGAATGGAAATGCTGAAAAGATTGGGAATCAACCATACAAAAATCCCCTAAAGCCTTGCCAATTTCCATAAAAATAGAATTCACCCAAAATGAAGAGGGAGATTAGGAAGCCTCACCCAAGTTGGGATTTTGAAAGACTTCCTTTGAGGGTTAAAATTTTGATGCCATGGTTTAACCATTAAAGGAAAGCGGTTCTCCCAATAAAAGACCTAATCACAGAGAATAGCTTTCCTATACTTAGGATTGACAAAAGTAACAATGAAAAAACCTTTGACCAGAGGGAAGATCTTAATAGTAGCCATAATATATGGACTCCAATGCTTCAAAATCCAAGCATGGAGCTCCGAGAGAGTGGGCCAAAAACCTTTAAAGCCACAAATAATAGAATCCTTGGATAGATCCCTAGAATGTTCAATTTCTAAAAGTGACTCATCCCCTGGATTAAGTGAAATTAGCTTATAGGTAGGGATCAAAAGAGATATAAAAGGTTTAGAAGCCTTTTCCAAATCCCTGCCCTTGCATATGGACTCAACATATGAAAAACCTTTCTTAACATCTAGTATACAGATAGCCACCACATCATTCCCGAAAACCTTAGCATCAACACCAACACCCTTGCTAGATTCAAAAGTGACAAAACCAAAACTAGCACCCAACACATGCTTACCAAAAACCTTGGCATCAACACCAATTTCACTACCAGAACTAGCAACTATCACACAAATGTTAGAAATCCTAGCACCAACACAAGTATCCTTGCTAGATTCTGAACTAGACTTGGCAACCACCACACTAGAATTAGTGTCCAAAGCCACCTTACCCATACTAGAAACCTTGGTACTAGAAGAACTAGTTATGACCACACCATTAGTAGATCCATCAACCACTACACCATTCCCAAAAGCCCTAGCACCATTCTTACTACTTTCTCAACCAACACCCTTGCTAGATTCAAAAGCCATCACATCACTAGAACTAGTTACGACCATACCACTACCAAATCCAACAACCACTGCACCATTGCCAGAAGCCCTAGCACCATTTTTCCTACTTCCATAGACAGCGCCCTTGCCAGATTAAGAAGCCATCACACCACTAGAACCAAATACAACCACACCATTGCTAGATCCAACATCCACCACACCATTGCAAGAATCCATAGCACCACTTTTATTGCTTTTGTAGCTAGCACTCTTGCCAGATTTAGAAGTCATCACACCACCATTTATAGATCCAGCAACCACCACACTATTGCCAGAAGCCCTAGTACCATTTTTCCTACTTCCACAACTAGCACCCTTGCTAGATTCAAAAGCCATTACACCATTAGAGCTAGATACAACCATACCATTGCCAGATCTAACAACCATCACACCATTTCTAGAAGCCCTACCACCATTTTTCCTGCTTTTGCAGCTAGCACCCTTGCCAGATTCAGAAGCCATCACACCACCAAAAATAGTTATGACCATACCACTACTAGATCTAGCAACCACCACACCATTTCTAGAAACCCTAGCACCATTTTTCCACAATGACTCATTGTGATATAATTCTTTGATTCTTTAAGCCCTTACACTTTTTGCAAGGACAATTACATTTATCAATTTTTTTTGGAATTGAGACCACAATCTAGCAATTGTCTGGTTATTTTATTCTAGGTTCATATTGCCAGGTGTAGTCTTTCTTCATAGAAAAATATATGTGCAAAATTATTGGACATGTTGTACTTAATATTTATATCTGCACATGGTATTGAAAAAAAAATTGGTGTAATTAATGTGTACATCTACAAAAATATTTGACATGTTTTACTTAATGTTTATATCTGCTCATATGGTTTTGAAATAAAAATTTGGTCTAATTAATGTATATATCACACAAAATATTGGACATGTTGTACTTAATGTTTATATATGCACATATTGTCTTGAAAGAAAAAATTTGTGTAATTAATGTGTATATCTACAAAAATATTGGACATGTTTTACTTAACATTTTTATCTACACATATGGTTTTGAAAGAAAAATTTGGTCTAATTAATGTGTATATCTACAAAAATATTGGATATTTTGTACTTAATGTTTATATTTTCACATATAATTTTGAAAAAAAAATTTGGTCACCTTGCTCAAATTCACCCATATTATAATCAATGAAAAGTTGTTTGCTTACAATGCTCTTTGTTAATTGTACAATATACAATGCTCATTATACAATATTTAATCACCAAGCTCATCACCTTGGTATTTCATTTTTTTTCTATAGTAATTCTATAGTCAGAATTGTACACAAGAGATCTTGTTATGACATAGTGGTCTTCTATGAATCATTATGCCCATGAGGAGTATTTGAGCTCACTCAAGGAGAACATGTTAGCCCAACTTTATAATCAAAGTGTTTTATCTCTTAGCTCCTCAAGTACTACTACACAATCTAAACTTTTTTATTCTTACTCTTGCTCACATCTATGATAAATTCTCATGGATAGTTATTGAAACTATACCTCTCCATGTTGAAATCAAATTTCAAAGATTTGCCAATGTTGCTTCTCACTAAATCCTATATTCATATTAGTCTAAGATTTCCTTTTTGGTGAGAATTAAGAAAAACAAAAATATAGAAATAAATGAAACCCTATACCTTGAACTAATTAAGAATATTAGATGAATTGATTATATAATTTTAAGATATAACTAAAGCTAACCCTAGAGTGCACCTAGATTTTATGAGAAATTGGCTCTGCAATATTTTTTAGTTATATTTACTTTTAGGATGACATAGTGCTGAAAGCTAACCAATTATTGGTAATTTTAAAATATAAAATTTTATTATTTGTGGTTAAATATTTAATGTTAAGGAAGTTGGCAAGAAGAAAGGACAAAAGTACACTTCTAGTTTTGAATTTCCATTGTGAGTTGTTGAATTGAATAAGTACCAAAAGAGAAAGAATGATAATATGCAACAACTAGAAGGTCCTAGGTCCAAATGTTAGAAGAAGCTAAAGATTTCATTACAAGTATCACTTCCTTAAATCCAATCATAGAAAAAAATTTAAAATAATGTAGAAATGCAAGTTGGAGAAGTAGAAGAGCTGGACAAGGTTCCAATAAACTGAAAATTGTTAAATCTTCCAAAAAATATGAATTCTTATATGTTCAATATAGACAAAGCCAAAGTGGGGCAATGGTGTAGGGGCCCAAAGTCTTAAACAAGATGGTAAAACATCAAATATTGGATGGATTAGGTGATTAATAAGTGTCTAAATTGACACATGGAAATAAGTCAATCTCAAGCATCCTAGAATGCAGTTTAGGAAATTTCTTGCATGTTATAATAAGGCCTATGGGAAAGTTGTTGGTTGGTCAACATTGTTCAATGCTATGAGTTGACCCAAAATCTTCAATTATATGTTTTTTAGATTTATTGCATGATTTATCAAGTTTTGGTAGGCATTTGAAGTTGTTTGTTTGAAAATATTGAAAAGTTGCAAAAACTATCAAAAAGTTGTCATGCAACTTTTCTTGCAAATTTGTAAGATTAATAGTCACAATTGTGTTTTGATTGAACAAGTAGAGGTGAATATGTAAGGTCAAGAGGCTTGGCATATAAATTGAATGTTCTTCAACCTAGGAAGGTTTTTCGTGTTGTGACGTACAAAATTTGAATCAATAAAGAAATTCTTGGTGGGAAAAAAAATACAAACATCAAGTACTATTTTGAGATTTCCTTGTAGAGTTATAGTAGGTACATGTTTTAATTTTGGAAAGTTGTTTTTGTTCTTTCTAGGAAATTTATTAGTTCTTGATGAATAGGATTAGCTTGAAGTAGATTTTCTTTATTTTGTGCCTACTGGTTACCCGAATCTATGCTTAGGGTTTTAATTGAAATGGAGTTCCCTTCTTAATTCCCTTAGTGGAAAACCCTAATTTTTGGTGTATAGAAGGGGTATATGATGGATATGATTTTTTAAATTTTTATTTTACCATCACCCACCAACTTGGAGTATTCTAACAACATTTGAGCTAAGCATCTTCATGTGCTTAGCATGCAAACAATCAGAAATCACATTGTAGAGGGCATAAGGAAGGTCATGGGAGCTTAAGGTTTAGTGGATGATAAAATGGAAGTATGTCCTAAGTGTTGATGGATGTATTTTTGGTGTGGGTGTCAAATTTTAAGGTATGTTAACTCAAATAGTGGTATTAGCCTTAATTAGTCTCAAACTAGGGATTGAGAGTTCAGGGGTAAGGAGAGTCAAGCCAGAACCCATCTTGTGAAGTTTGTTAGGTTTTAATATACCATTAGAGATTTTGTAATTAGTTTGGTGATTTATTCCAAATTTTTTGGGGTTTGGTGAATAATTTGGTTAGACAGGGCTACTAGGAAAGAGCCCTTATGAATCCTCCTAGAGCAACTTGTAGTTTTGGCTTAGAAGGAAGCCCAAAACCTATCAAATGGTTGTGAAACTTGGTGAAATGATGGAAAAGATTACAAAGAGGCATAGTAGAGTCTAAGATTCTATAAGATGTAAGGTAATGAAGTGTGCAAAACATTTGATTTCCTTTTTGAAGGCTTGAGGATACTTAAAGATAAAGTTGGTATTGGAAGGTGAAGTGGGAAAGTTGTGGAAGCCATTCACCACCACTCTACTCTTAAGTAGGTCCTAAAGAAGGCATCAAGTATTTCTTGAACTTGGTGCAATTTTAGTGTACAATTTTTTTTAAAAATAACCTCTTACAAGGTCAGAGTTATAATGGAACATTGTTGGGAATGTTGTATTGGCTCCTATGTTAGATTTACTTTCAAGGATTTTGGTTTAGGTGGATAAGACAACCTTAGCTAGAAAGGATATCGTGATTGAGAAAGAGATTTTTTATGAACTTTCCAAACACTTGAAGAATTTTAGGTCCATCTTGAAATAGCTTAGAGATAAAAACATAAGAGACATGCTCCCAATGAAAGTTTTAGTTGAATCTTTAGAAAAGAGCTCAAATTGGAAAAAGAACTAATAAGCACTTGTTCATCAAAAAGTAGGTTCTAATTGCTAATTAACTGTCAAAGTCTTATAAAAAAAGATTTAGGATATCATGAATGAGATTGGACAATGTATAAGCCTCATTCCAATTGCAAACCTAGATATATTCATGGATATCAAGGAGAAAAAAATTTCTCTGCAAAAAGAAATGGTGAATGCTCAATTCAAGGCAATGGTTAGAGAAGAAGAAGTTATTGATAAAATTAATTCTAGTGTAAAAGATCACCAAATTAATAATGATTATACAAATGAAATGTTGTTGCTGATTGCAAGAGCTGTGGATGTTTCAGTGGATCTAGTTTCTTTAAAACAAGAGCTTGATGAATTCAAGAAAGAGAAAGAGGAGGCATAACTCTGTAGAATTCAAGCAAAGGTTATGGAACTTCAATAGATAATTACATTTCTAAGCCAAGCTGATGTAGTATAGCCTACGAATAAAAAATGAATCAATAATCAAAGAGAGAAGTATAATGGGATAAATTAAGCACTAGCTCCACTATAATCTTTCTTTTGTCCAATAAAACAAGAAATAATGGAAGATCTAGTTGGACTAATTTCTAGGAAAACATTTGAATGTAGTGCAATTGACAATTGGTTTTCATCAAGAAATAGAATATGTCTAGTGACAAAGAAACATATTTCAACTTTATATTTGAAGACTAATATATCTCTTCAAAACTCTATTCATGAATGGAAAGACATAAATACACTTATTGTGATGTAGGGCCACACTACCCTTACCAAATCACAACCAAAATCACAACAAGATGGAGACAAAGAGATGAAAAAATGCTTCATAGCATGCTTTATTAATACTTGAAAATTACTTCATTACAATATTCTCCAAATGAGAGAAATCCAAGAGCCTCTACAAGAAGAGCTTACACTTCAATAACTTCTACTTCCAAAACTTGATTACAAATAATCATAAGCCTTGTTTAAATAGGCACTTCTATCTCAAAACATTACAAACATTACCAATGTGGGATAAAAGGTAATTACAACTACCTTTAAATAAGTATTAAATTCCCACCCAAATACAACTAAGCACCCAACAAATATTAAATACATGATTTATCCACAACTTTATAGAATTCCACCTACACACCTCGATAAATGGAATGCCAACTATTTTGTTATTTTTTTATTCATGCCACCTATACACCTTGAAAATAAAAATTCCTCTTTCCTCCTTTTTTCCTATTTTTCTATTTTAAAAAAAAATCTTTCTATTTTCATCACTTTCTCTCTCCACAATTTTTTTAAATTTTTTTTAAAAAAAAATTTATAACTTTGAAGATGCCCACTTTAGATTGAAAAGTGACCCTATCACTTTAAGGTAGAGGAGAACCCAAATGGGCAACCTCTGCTGCTAATATCCAAGTTGAGTCTTCTATTGACCATCCTTTCCACTTCACCAGGTACTCTTCATATTGCCTATTTCTAGTACTCCTACACATACGACTATCCAAAATCTCTTCTATCTCCTCCTTCTTAGAAGTAGGAATTGGATATGGTTCCAGCATCAACCCCTCATCTGCACCATCATCATGATATTTTGTTTAAGTCTACAATGTTGAAGATAGGAGAAATGTGAATCCCACCTAGCAACTCCACCTCATATACATTTCTTGATTCATGTTTCTTTAAAATTTTATAGGGGCCAAATTTCTTCATCTTCAGCTTGTTATAAGTACCCACTGGAAATAGTTCCTTTTGTAAGTGTACCATAGCCATATCCCTTCTTGGAACTCCTTATGTCTCCTCCTTTGATCTACCCTAGATTTATATTATTGATTCATCTTGGTGATGTGTGCATGGACCTCCTCATGTAGGCTCTTGATATGTTCAACAAATTCTTCTACCTCGACACTTGTCCTCTCCCCTTGCTCTATCTTCCTTAATTTTGGTGTAGTCTATGGGCTACTTTCATACACAATTTGGAATGGTGATCTACCAATACTCCTATTTACAGAGTTATTGTAAAAAAATTCTACTTGTCGTAGAATCAAATCCCACCCATTGGGCTTATCTCCCACTAAACACCTTAGCAAATTGCCCAAACTTCTATTTACCACTTTGGTCTATCCATCAAATTGCAGATGATGTGTAGAACTGAACCTCAATTCTATCCTCAACTTCTTCCATAAAGTCCTCTAGAAATATTCCACAAATTTAGTATCTCTGTCAGAGACAATACTCTTTGGGAGACCATGTAGTCTCACCACCTCTCTGAAAAACAAATCTGCAATATGTACAACATCATGAGTCTTGTGGCATAGGATGAAATGTTCCATCTTGGAGAACCTATCAACCACCAAAAATACTGAGTCATTACCCCTTTGTGTCTTCGAAAACCCAAGAACAAAATCCATACTTGTGTCCTCCCAAGGCTTTGATGGAATAGGCAATGGCTAATAAAGTCTAGTGTTGTGACTAAATCCTTTGGCTGCTTGACATACTTAACAACTATGCACAAATTTATTCACATCTTGTGACATTTGAGGCCAAAAATAATGTTCTCTAAGAATGGAAATGGTCTTATCTTGACCAAAGTGTCCTACCATTCCCCCATCGTGTTTCTCTTTGATCAAGTTTTCCCTCATGGAACTCCTTGGAATGCATAATTGACTACCCTTGAACAACATACCATCTTGAATCAAATAATCTAGCCACCTAGTTCTAACTATAGTAACAGGTTCTTTGCAAGCCTTCCATGCTTCAACAAAATCAAGATCCTCAAGGTACAAGTTCTTGAGTTCATCAAACCCAACCACTTCAACTTGCATTACTATAAGAAACAACTATCTCCTACTTAATGCATTTGCAACCCTATTAGACCTTCCACTTCTATGTTTCAATACAAATGTATAGCTCCGCAAGAACTCTATCCACTTTAGATGTCTCTGGTTCAATTTACCTTGGCTATTTAGGTACTACAATGCCTGTCAATCAATACATAGGAAAAATTATTTTGGCAATAAATAATGCCTCCATTTCTTTAAGGCCTGAACTATTGCATAGAACTCCTGATCATAAATAGAATACTTCTTCTTTGCATCATTCAATTTTTCACTAAAATATGCAATAGGTTTACCTTCTTGACTCAATATAGCCCCAATAAAACTACCACTAGCATCACAATCTACCTAAAACACTTTACTAAAATCAAGAAGTGCCAACACTGGTTGTTCTGTGACCTTCTTCTTCAACAATTCAAAACTCCTTATAGCTACTGTAGTCCACTTGAACTCTTTCCTATCCCCCCTCATTGTTTTAGTTAGGGGTGCACATATGCCACTGAAATTCTTAATGAACTTTCTATAAAAACTAATTAGACCATGAAATGATCTCACCTTAGTAGTACACCTTGGAGTAGGCCATTCCAAGATGGCTTTTACCTTCTCTGGATCCATTTTGAGACCATAAGATGATATAACAAACCCCAAGTAGACTAACTCCTTTTTTACAAAGCTACACTTCTTTAAATTAATCAAAACTTTCTCTTCCCTCAACCTTTCAAGGACTCTACAAATGTGCAATAAATTTTCATCCAAACTCTTGCTGAAAATTAAAATATCATCCAAATAGACAATAACAAATTTTCCCAAGAACTTATTGTGTACCTCATTCATAAGCTGCATGAAAGTGCTTGGCATGTTGGTCAATCCAAAAGGCATGACTAACCACTCATATAGACCATCCTTGGTCTTGAATGTAGTCTTCCACTCATATCCCTCTCATATTTGTATCTAGTGATAGCCACTCTTTAGATCTATCTTTGTGAGGTATTGAGCTCTACTCAAGCAGTTCATAAGATCATTCATTCTTGGCAAAGGAAATTGATACTTAATGGTTATTTTGTTTATAGCACAGGAATTTATGCACATTCTCCACTCTCCATCCTTCTTTGGTGCCAGTACTATAGGTGCTACACATGGACTTAGGCTCTCTCAAATCAAACACTTCCTCAATAGCTCCTGAACTCATCTGTTTAGTTCCTCGATTTTAGTAGGAGTCATCCTATGAGTAGCTTTGTTAGGAAAACTAGCTCCAAGGATTAAATCTATTTGATGACTAATTTGCCTTACTGGTGGCAACCCTTTTGGAATATTATCAGAGATGACATCTCCATACTCTCTTAATAGGCCTGAAAATTTAGGTGGAATTTCACTACTACCTTCCTTATCTCTTCTAGGAATCAAAGCATAAGACATACGCTAATGTTTCATACCATCGAAAAAATTTCTTCCATCAATAAGACATATCCTAGCACCACTGTATACTTTTTCACCTTCCTTTATCATGGGCTTCAATTTGTGGAAAACTCCATCCTTTGTTAGAGAGTATGTATTTGCATGACCATCATGTATAGCATTTCTATCAAATTGCCATGATCTTTCCAACAATAAATGGAAGACATCTATTGGAATAATGTCATAGAGAACTTCATCATGGTAACTCCCAATCTTAAACTTCACCAAACACTATTCATTGACTAGGACCTTATGATCATCCTTCACCCAAGCAATCCAATAGGGTTGGAGGTGTTTTTCCCTTTTAAGCTTTAGCTTAGAGACCATCTCCTCAAACACCAGGTTGTCAATGCTACCACCATCAGTAATGACATCACAACACTTATCCTCACACTTGCACCTAGTACAAAAAAAACTCCTCCTTTGTCCAGGTTTGATCTCACCACTTAGTAAGACCCTTTCATTTATGAGAACTTCTCCTCTTTCTGCATCCTTAGAATGTGATGATTGTGCATCTTTGTCCACATGAGCAACCCTTGCTTGACCATCAACTCTCTTATCTATCCTTCCTTGTCATTGAGGGCATTCAAAGGCATGATGACCTTCTTCATTACAATAAAAATAGGTACCAAAAAAGCCTCCTCTTCCTGATCCTTGTCCATGTCCTCTACCTCTTCCTCTCTGATCTCCACAATTTTGATCACATGAGCAGTTAAAACCCTCATTTCTCTAGTTTCTGCTAGTACCCACATCTTCATTTTTCTTTTGGGTCTCATTTCAACCTCCAGATGACCTACTACCCCCCCTTCCTAATGGACCACACACTCATTGCCTTCCTTCAAACCTTTTATTTAGCTTCTCTTTGACTCATAGGGAAAACTGGTATGCCTCTTCAATGCTAGTCATTCTAACTAGACTTAACTCCTCCTAAATGCTAGGTCGTAACCCACTGAGGTAATGGGAAACCTTTTCCTTATTTTCTTTTGCACACCCTACTCTAATAAGGAGTTGATAAAATTCCTCTTTATATTCCTAGATGGATTTCCCTACTTGCTTTAACCCTTGCATTTTCTTGAACAAATCAAGCTTATAATCAATAAGAATGAACTGCTTCTTTAGTTTGTCCAGCACACGATCCCATCTTGTGATTTTCTCCTTTTCTCTTCTATTTCTTTCTAGTTGAATCTCTTGCCACAAGATTTTGGGATGGAATTTCATTTTTTCCTTCACAAACTTAACCCTATTTGGATCCCTAATATCCTCATACTCAAAATACTCCTCTAGTTCATTGATCCAATCAATCAACTCATCTGGGTTTAGATTTCCTGAAAACATATCCACATCAATTTTAGGTCTTTTTCCAAGCTTAAAAATGGCCCTAAAAATCCTCTCTTATGATTTATTAAGGACTTCCCCTTCACCTTCCCCTTCCTGTCCAATTTCTTCTTCTTCATTTTCTTCCTCACTTTCATCACCTGTGGCAACATTCAGTCCTTTATGGATCTCCTCCTATAATCCTTGAACCTGCCTTTGGAGGGCTCTAATCTCCTCAAGATTAATAGCTCAGAGCCTTTCACCATACTCTCTTCATGGAGTCATCTTCTTGACACAAACTCACAACCACACAATCCTAGTGCAAACTGTCGTACAGTCGGTGCTCTGTCTACACACTCAAGAAAACTTGCTGTGATACAACTTGATGGAGACACATCCAAAGACTAGAATGAACAAATAGGAAAAGGGAAATATTATTATCAATGAAAAATTCCCTATGGTCTTACAACAAAATGATTCTAAAGAAAGATATCCTACACACAGTAACTTCTCTTTAACTCCATTAAGAGTTGCCTTTACAATGCCAAAAATGTTCTTAAATAAGCCCCAAATGGTTTAGGGTTAGGAATACATTCTAGAATATGCTAGTTGGCATCCACCACCAAAATTGAAGGTTCCATAAATCACATTAGAAGTTGGTGTAAAATTAGAAGAATACAGAAATGGTAGTCCAACTTCTGGGAGGCATAACTTTTGAACCATAACTTTGATTAACGAACCGTTTACATTTTTGAAAAGCTCTCAAAGAACTCTATAGCCCTATCGACATATTTCACTCTTCCCCCCATTTTTTGGCCCTATAAAAGGCCATTTAGTACCCCATATCTGACTTTGAAGTGCTCTTAGGAGGTCTCTAGGAACTAAAAAATTGTAATAACTTTCTAACCGTGAAGCATTTTGACCTGATTCTTTTTTTGGAGTGTTTTAAATTACAAATAGAACCATCCCTCCAATTTAAACCCTCTAAGTCACCATAATTATGGCTCAGTTACACAGTCCTATTTTTTTTAGCATTTACACGTATCCCAAGGTGCTTAAAAACTCTAACCTAGAACACTAATAGTGGAACTATGAGAGTTGAAAGATTTATTTGACCCAAATGGGTATCCAAAAATGAAAACACATTAAATAGAATCTATTTATAAGCATATTTTTGGGTGATACAAGATTGCCTTTACACTACTGGATGCTCTTGCATCATATTGATATAGCTATAATTAGAACAAAGCTTTAGAGTGGTTCAAATGATGAAATCACAACTACATTAGTAAACCTATATAACTTAAGTGGGGAAAACCTGTCCACTGAGATTGGATAAGTGTTGAAGGTCTTGTTACCATTTCTGCACAACTATTGAATTCTAAAATGTATGACATTAGGAAGTGGACATTTGCAACAATGCGAAGTATTGCAATAAATAAAAATGAAAACATGGTATTCCCTAAAAAAATATGGATTGGTTTCATCAATTCCTAAATTTCTTGATTCTTATCTAAAACACATCCTTGATTTCACTCCAATCTATAAGTTTGGCTATTGTTGTGTAGGATAAAATAGCAGATGTAGGGAAATAGGTATTGGTGCTTAAGGGTATTACAAATTGGAGGGAGAGCAACTTGAGAAAATGGAAGGGTTTACATGTTAATGGTTTGAATTAGAATAAAAGATGAAATATGAAAAAATACCATAACAAAAGAATAACAAATTATCCTAGGAAAACCTTCCTACTCAAGAGAAAAACCTAGCCATGCCAAAGATTATACTTTCATTCAGATTTCAAATCAAATACCATATCATTCATTCCTTATCATTGACATCTACCCACAATCAACTAATAATCCTTAGTGTAAAAGTTTTGGAGTATCTCAATAAAAAAACTTCTAAAAAAACATGTGGATCGCATCCACAACAACTAATCATCCAATGATCATGAATACACTCTACAATAAACAAATTATATATCTACAATAATAAACTAAAATGTGAATATAATTTCTAGTTACTCATAACAAAAAAGTAATCAAGAATCTCATGAAAAGAGCATGCACTCAAGCACTGAGCTCTTGATAACTAACCAAGTATAAAGATAAAATAAACTCAAAAGAAATATAACAATCTTCATAACCAAGCCAGTAAAAGTCCACATGTAATATATCTATGAGCATCTCTTCATTTTTCATCATACCAACCACCTTTCTCTTTCCATGTGCAAGTAATGATAAGACATCTTGGAAACTAAAAAGGTAGTGACAATGATAACAAGACTCGTCTATAATACACATAACAAAAAATATAAATAAATCCACATGTTACCTTCTTCAATCACAACCTACATGGGAAAGTTACATAGAATTAGTATGAAGTAAAAATAATTGATTAGAACATTAAATGGCAACTATATTTGGCTACTTTACAACATAGAAGTCTTCATCATGTAGCAAATCATAATTCCATATCATCTATGATAGTGACAAGGCAATACACACAAGGCACCATGTGTGTGCTCCGTTGTAGAATAAGGAAGCTTGACTAAGTCACTCTCTCAAAACTATAAGACTTCAACATTACCTATTGAGTGTGTCACATGATAAGGTGAAGAGATACTATAGAATTCTAGTTTATAGTTTCTAGATTACCAACAATCCTAGGAAGGGAGAGATTTAATGTCCCCACTCAAATAGTAGTTCATAATTAAATTTTGAAAAATATCTAACATATTTTTCATCCCTCATAAGCTAAGTTTTTAATAAATAAAGGTACTAGGTGTTGTTTTAAATATTTGGCAAAAAGTTAAAGTCCCAACAAATATTATTTTAGTTATTCATTATGTGGCCACAACTTCAGTTCCTATTTTTCTAGTCATGTATTTTGGGGCCACTCTTTGGTTACCTCATTATCAAGGTAGGTTGAGTTTTTTAGCAATTGTTGGGTTTCAAAGTTGGAAGAAAGAAAATGTGTACTTCTTTGGTCATTAAAGTCTTTAAGAAGAAATCACATGGTGAGAAGTATTCATTCTTTACATCTTTGATAGTTTATTTTCACTACAAGAAGTCAAACTTCTTTTCCTTTTAGGATGCAACCTCTATAAGTCTAGGCTTAGACAAAACCCCAATCACTCTTGGATAGATAGCATCTATTCTAATATTAGTAACATGATCATTAAGTTTAGTAACCCCATTTAGAAGGTAGAAGAAATTTAGTTAAATACAAGGGTAGGTTGATCTAATTTTTCATGTTAAAGCTTGAAGCTTGACTCCTAGTAAAAAAATAGCCTTTAAATAGAATCACGGTTCTTAATTCCTACCTTTGGAATCACATGCACAAAATCAAATCAAGCATATTTTTTTATCACAATTTCTCTTGAGTTCGGAGCTAGTATATATAGCATCATATGATGTATTCACATATTCCTAATCTAAGTCACAAGTAAAGGTTGAGTTGTTCCCATTTTATTAAAGGTCATTTTCATCTCCCAAATCATATGTTAATCTTTGTTTTTTTCTTTCAAAAATCTCATGAGATAAACTATATTTTGATGTTAGTTTCTATCTAACTCTACAAATTAATTGAAATAAAATAGCAAGGATATTTCAATAGATATATATATTTTCAATCCTTTCATAATAGATAAATTAAAGTTTGACTAATAATTTCTAGTCTTGATGATGGGCGATACCGTTGATGTCACAAGTTGCATCATTTAATTCATGTTTATTGAATTAGGTGTCTTAAATTTGTATGTGATTAGGGTTGGGGGTGTTTACAATGAAAGTGTTTTGTATTTCTCAGTCATGCTCTATTAAGAGATGTCATATAGGTTGGCTAAAGGTGAAACATCTATACTTGATTCTATTCTATGGTCTTCATCTTAACTAACCTTATCTATGCTAAAATGATTTAACCTAGACTAAAGATAATAAAATTAGATCACAAAATTATTTTAACTATCACACTCTTTAAATAAATGAATTCTATATTTTATTTCACATTTTTTGAAACTGGACTATTAATCTAATTTGTACAAATAAAACTATTTTATGCTTGTAAAAATATAAAGGATACATCTAATCTGAACTCACACATTACATAAAAGCATCTAAAATTTCATGAATCGAATCCAACAAAGCTTTTATCTAATCTTTTATTGCTATGACTTATTTTAATATTAATTGGAAACATGGCTAGGTAGAAATGAAACAAATACTAATTTATTTGAAAGAATTTAACTAGAAAATACATGAAGTAATGATACTATAAACTAAACTATGACAACAATATTATACTATTGATTCATATTACCATGACAAATCAAACTTGTCCATCTACAACTTGAAATTAACGAAAGTAAGTATAGACACTGAGAACTATTGAACATAAAATGAAATAAAAGCTAGAAAGAGATCACCTTATTCTAGTAGAGTTGACCCTACTCTTCTTCTAGAAGGATCCTTGTACATGAAACTTAGATATGCTTCCTTGGATTTGAATTAAAATTGATCGTTGAAGGGAGTACAAAAAAGTTCTGATTAAGAAATTTCAAGAAAATAAAAAGATGGAAATGTGACAATCCATGGATTATTAGAGTTGACCATTTAACTATATACAAAGGGGGATTAATTTGGTGAAGGTTGATTGTAAAATATATGCATTGATAGAATAAAAAATGATTTGAGCATTTCTATCTAGTTGGCAACAACTACTAGATTCTGCTACGAGAGAAATTACCAACATGGATATGCATGACCAAAAATTCTTGTGTATCAGTGTTTATTTTGACTCTCATGGAACAAGTCATTCCTTTTGGATTTTAGGAACTTCTCATTTCATATTATCATTTTTTACTAATTCATGGACTAGTGGTGCAACTTATAACTCTTGCATTGAGCTTCATGTTCTCTTAGACAACTCTAAACTATGACCTAGCAATTCTTCTAATCATCTTCCCTATTTGTAAACCCAACATAAGATTTTTCCACTTCATGATGGAATTCAATAGTGATATGAATTCTCATCTTGGATTCCCTTTCTTATTACACGCTCTCTATGCAAGGTAGAATAGGGTGAGTTTGGGTAATGTCCCTTCTCACTCAAACTTTTTATGCATATCCTTGAGATTCAAATTGAGGATTCCTTCCATGTTAGGGAGAAGTCTTTGAAATATCATGCTCTCATATGAAAACTTGTCTTATTGTACCCAAATATAAACATTTTTTGCAATTAGATCACTTCATCTACAAGTCAAAAATGGATGTTGTGAAATGAGAGAGAAAAATCTACCCATTATCATAAAATTTATTATAGTAGTTTCTATTCTTATTTGGTAATCAAGTTCAACTGAATGCTAGCAATAAGTTATGGTAGGGCTGGTCTGATCTTCATATTCAAATCAACATTTCAATAAGTATGGTAGCCTTGGTTTAATCTTCAAATGTAACTCATTATTTTCAAACACACATTTATTGATAACTTGTTACTCTTCACATTGTTGGGCTAAAACCAATGAAGTTTTGAGATCTGATGTCATCTCCTTAAACACATGTAATAATTTAGTAAGCACCACCCAACTAGTAAACAAAGACCTAAGCATAGAATAATCCTTCTAATGACAGAAAGTTAAAAGGAAGAAAATTTAGATGAAAAGTAAAATTCAAAGTAGCATACAATAATCTTGGTGAGAATGAGATATTTGAAAAATATTTTGGGAAAATGTAATCAACCTTGAAGAATCTTGCATGAAAATGGCTCCCACGTTGTAATTGAGCACATATAGTTATCAAATGGAAAATCCAAACCACTAAAGAGGAACACAAATAGGGCCATAAATTATCTTGCATATGTGGAGGCACAACAAATAAGGCCTAGGGTGCACTAACCTAAAATGGCTCCCACATTGCAAACCACCACCAAGCACACTCCACCAAATAACAAATGACGAACACGTTTTTCTTTTTTTATTATGAACCTGATTTGCTTGAAGTTTTGGCCAAATTGGGAAACCCTAATTTGGTCAAAATTTGGACCAAATCAAGCATAAAAAAAAAAAAAAAAATTATTCAACAAGCCCATTTAGGGATTGGTCAAAATAAAAGGTCAAAAATTGATCTATAATGTACTAGTGTCCGGTTGGTATGGCACAAGTTACAATCAAGATACTAGTTTGGGTATCTAATAGAACAAAATATAGCATATCAGAGAATTGGATTGTACAACTTAAGGAATTATTTTAGTGACAAAATAATTATTAATTCATGATGGGTCAACATCCTATATGTTTACCCAATGTCATTTTTATGTTTGGTCAAGTGTGTGAAAGCATTAAGGTTGATTAAGAAGAGATTTATTAGTTTGTGAGATATAAGTAAATATCATATCTTGTACAAATAATGTGTGATGTAGATGTGATGTGAATGATTGAGAAGAAATCTTAAATGATATGTGAGCCTTGTATGATGCAAAATTTGATGTATGACTAGAGCAAGTGTGAGATACAATAATAAGATAGTATTGTATGTATATCTACTCTTATGAAGAAACTTTATTATATATTTCATGTTAGGGTAGTGGGCTCTTCTTGCATACATTGTATTTGATCCACCAAATCTTGATAGGGTTGAAGCAACTCCTTATAGACTTGAGGTTTTTAATAGGGCCCAGTCCTCTAACAAGGACTCGAGACACTATATGTATTATACAGACTCCTAACATGGTCAATATCCTTAACGTGATTCTTTTTTTTAGTGAATCATCTTATTGGTACCATCCCCATCAAGGTTATCCCTTGGTTAGGTTTCCCTAGTTAACAAATAATGGTGTTATGAGTTCTCTTTGTGTATAGTTATATTTACTATTCAAAATTGTTGGTTTACTTTCATATGTAAGTTACAAATTAATTAACAATATTCAATTGTGGTCAAAAGTTTGTAGAAAATTATTTCACCCCTCTTGCCCCACCCCACCCTTTGTAATATTGAGAATAGTTACTTAGAAGAGGCTTAACAACTTGAGTAATATCCTTATGGATATGAATAGTTAAAGATAAATCTTGAAGAATATCTTGAACAAATTGACCTTCTTATAGAAGAAAGAGGCAACCTAAAAGATAGGTATGAGAATACAAAAATCTACATTAGTAAACTAAAAGATAAGATAGATGATCTAAAATATAAGAAAGAACCAAATGAAAAAATTAGTGATAATGATGAAGTAGGAATTCTAAAGAAAGAAAATGATATTTTGAAGCATGAGTTGAAAATGATTAAACTTGAGTCTTAAGAAAGATGACAGTAAGAATGAACCTGATCTAAAATCTAATAATGTAAACCTTAGATCCCAGTTGAGCCAAGTAACATTTGAATTAGATTCTATCAAGATTGAGCATGTAGAATTAGAAAAGTAATAAGGACTAGAGACACAATATGTATTTCATAGACTCCTAATAGGGTCAGTATCCTTAATAGGTTTCTTTTTTTTCTATTAAATCATCTTGTGGGTACCATCCCCACTGGGGTTTTACCTTGGCTAGGATTTTCCTAGTTAACAAATAATTGTATTATGAGTTCTCTTTGTGTATGGTTATATTTACTATTCAGCATTTTTGATTTACTTTCATATGCAAGTTATAAAAAAATTAACAATATTCAATTGTGTGAAAAAGTTTGTAGAAAATTGATTCACCTCTCCTCTCAGTATTATCTATTTCTAACACATACAACATACAACACCCTATCACTATGTTGGATCTTTAAAACATAAAACAAATACAAGGCGAATTGTTTGCCACATTCTTACAATGATGGAGGCCAGTACATTCTAGGTATCCTTAAAAAATCCCCAAGATTGAGAAGATTGACATCTTTGTAAAAACACTTATGCCTAAATTGTATTATGATTTTAGTAAGAAACTATTTTCCTTGTTCAATGACATGGTTGAAAGTGCCTATCACATCAAATATTTTTCTATCAAGAAGGGCAGCATTGTTCTCAATAAGGATAAAAATAGAAATAAAAATGGGAAGGATAAGAGTAAGTCATGGAACAAAAATAAGCATGTAGTCAATTATGGAGCTATAGATGCTCCTAAGACTAAGGAGGTATCCTTTCACTTATCCAATGCTAGATATATTTCTAAGCAACAAGAGACCACAAAGACACAACCTTTTGGCAAGGCTAAGAAACTCTCTAGACTAAGACACACTTGCACACCCATGGTTGACTCATATGAAGTGGTCTTGAAAATTTTTCTCACCAATAAACTTATCACTCTTCTTGACAATTCTCAACCTTGTGACCCACCTATAAAGCTTGATTAGTGGAGAGATGACCAATTTTTCAATTATCATAGGAATAAGGGTCATAATTGATACATGTAAAAACTCAAGGATGTCTTTCAAGATCTTATTAATGATATAAAAGTTGTCATAGATGGCTTAGTTAAGAATTTTGATCATAAAGATTTTAAAAAACCATTACCTGAATATGAAAGGGGAGAGACATCTAAGGCTAAGAAGAAGGGTAATGATGCTAAGATTAGATACACATATGCCAACACAAATAATGTTATCAACATTTTGGAACCTATTGAGAATGTCTATATGATGGGTTCCAAATTTGATGAGGAGCCTAAGTATGACATTGATGATGAAAATCCTAAGGTAGTCTTGAAAATGTGAAATCCCCATCAAAACTTCAAAGACTCTAAGGCATCACTTAGGATGGTAAATTCTTCTTTTTCTCATGGTAAGACTTTGAACATTATCACTAGAGAAAAATTTAAGGTTGTTCTTAAAGTGGCCAATGATCCCAAATGTGCCTCATCTTCTGAAAAAATGGCTTCACCTTACTATATCTAGCTATGACCTTGTGAGTTAATTATAGAAGACTCCTGCATAAATTTCTGTCTCTGAGTTGCTAGAGCTATCACCCTTGAACAAAGAGATCCTAAAGGAGACTCTACACATTTCTAATGTGCCTATATATATATATATATATATATATATATATTGATGCTAAAAAATTCCAAGCTATGGTAAACCACATTTTCTCACCTCGTTATATCACATTTTCTAAAGAGGATGACAAAGCCCTGAGTCATCCACACAACATTTCTCTCCACATCAAAGTTAAAATCTACTGCACCCTAGTTTGACAAGTTCTAATAGATAATGGTGAAGGGTTGAGTATTGTTTCCTTTAGTGTAATTCAATAATTAGGAATGTTTGAATTGGTAATCAATCCTAGATGAAATATAACCATAAAAGCATATGATAAAGTTCAATGATCCTCTAATAGTCTAATTGTACTTTCTATCCATGTAGATCATGTGGAGAGAGATGTGGTCTTCCAAGTATTAGATGCCCCACTTGACTATAATATTTTTTCTAGGTGGGTCATGGATCCATGAAATGCAAGTTTTACCATTAGTGTATCAAGTTTCTATTCAATGGTGTAGAGATTGTGGTCCTAGGTGAATATTTTGTGTTTATCAGTATGCATATTGTTGTAGAATAGCTAGTGCCACATAAATGACCATCTAATGACATTAGACCATCATTAACAAAATGTGAAAAGAAGTTAAAAATGATGAGTATTGGAATAGGAGAGTATACTCTAACTCCATTGCAACATTACCTATTTCCCCATGCCCCTGTGGCAAACCTTCCATGACAATGAAACCCACTTCATTGGCTATGACTATCTTTGGCACCTTTGTTCAGTCCTCATTTCCTCTAAAAGATAAAAAGGAGGATCAAGTTATTAGAGGTTGAATCTATAGAGAGGAAGAAGATAAATGATGATGTCATATTAGCTATCCCTATTTTTCCTAAAAGATATGGGAAAGGCTAACAATTTTTGAGAAAAATGGGTTATCATGGTCAAGGACCTTTGAATGATAACAAGAATATTCTTGTAGAACCCATAAGTCACACCAAGAGACAAAAAAGAAAATATACTATAGGATTAGCATATGGTGTTGATGATGATTTTCCATAATTTGATAGAGAAGTCCCTATAGCTAGTGAATTTGAAGATGATATTTAACCCACTATTGTTGCTTCAACACATAAGGAATATTTCACCCCTTCTACATCCCTCCTTTGGGGAGAAGATACATTATTTCATGATGACATTACTAAAGAATCTACATTTAGGCTACCTAAATTTGATGAGTTACATGTTAAGAGTCCTAATATAGAAAGATCGAGGAGAAATATTGCTTGACTTGTGGCCCAAGAGAAAAGAATTGATTCTTAGTATGAGTGTGAATCCATTTCTAATGCCTCTTGTGAATTGGGTGTAGATGTGATATATGTCTATGTTACCCAACCTAATTTAGTTAATGAGTCTTGTGTAGGTTGTATGATTTGGACTCACAACTTGCCTTAGTGGATCACATTTATTCCTCTAGGACTAATCTTGATTTGGATTCCTTTGGAGCCTTCTCTATAGGCTCAACCTCTCTCATCACCATAAAAAATTCCTCTTGAATCAATAACCTAGAAGCTTCCACCTCACTTTTTCTTATATGCCCTAATCTTATAGACTAGTCTAGTCTAAACCAAAGACCTGAGTTACCCTTGTTTCAAAATCATTATGTGATTGCATGCTAGCTGAATGAAATTGTACCCATAGTATCTCCCACCAGTGAACCAATAGTTACAATGACCAAGACATACTATTGTCACAAAATTTCACACCCTTGTCCAAAATTTTTACCTAAGGACAACCTTGTGAAACATGGAAACAACCTCCAAGCTATGTGATTTGAACTATGAGGTTGAGTCTCTCAAGAAGGTTGGCTTCCTTTACTATCAAGGTGAAACTAACTACACTTGGAGAAGAAAAGGAAGAAGGAATACATAAAAAAATCTACCTACTCTAACATAAAGGGTGATGTACCAAAATAGGGTGTTCAAACCAATCTCCTCCCATACATGTACACTTGAACCATTATGACATAAAAGATATATAGATTTAGACTTTTTTTAATCTAACAATCACATGCATATCAAAAAACTCAAATAAATGACACAAGGAAGATGAGATTCACTTATATATCATTCATAGGTCCAAGAGATATAGTCATGCAAGATTGCAAATATCCACAATACACTAATGAGAGGCAAATAGGTCTTTCACAATACATCAGGGGCTAAAGGAGATAAGGTAGAATGCCATATAGTGGAAAGAAAGTAGGGGATTTATAGTAGCATGTCAAAATAATGCCAAAGAAAAAGAGAGGGTCTAACCTTAACAAAATTTTGTAAAAACTACCTTTATAGCTCAAGCATAACTAATATTTTCTACCCACTACCAAACTCAACCACTACCATCAAAGCTATAAAGAACAATCATACAGACTTGGAGAAAATCTAATCTTGGCACAGATTTAGATGTGAGAAAATCCAATATTTTGCACAAAATAGATCCTTGAGAAGATAGAAATGGTGCTAGGGAGTTTCTCTTAAAAAAGTAGATGGATAACCCATATGGTTTAGAGATGCCCTTCATTGTTTCTATCTTTGTATTCATTCAGGAGTGGTTAGAATTAATTAAGAAGATTAGATTGTGCAAGAAAACCATATCTTTCCCATAGTTGGCCTGGAAAATTACCAAATATAAATAGTTCAACTAAGTTCTACAACTCGGATAAGCCACTTGGACCAATATTCTTTTATCTTTCTGCCACCTCGCAAGGTCTTCATAGGTCTGACTACCTCATTGGACAAGTAACTGCACTGCCTTCTAAACTTGGCTGTGACATCTTTATGAAACTACCAACTTAACCACCATTGCAAACTATAGTGTTTATTTACTCAATTGGGACCACTGAGACATGTGGCCATTTGTCACTTGCTCACAATGTTTAAAGTCCTTACAATTCCATAATGTGGGAAAGTGTTGATTGTCGATCTACAAAATATCGATGATCTTGGGAAACCAAAGTTATTACTACACCTCCCCTTTTAAAATTTTTGACCCACAAGGAAACTTGAAATCCACCTCAGCAAACATGTAAACTCTTGACCAATCAGAACAAAGCAACTAACACATATTTTCCACCTGGAAACTACCTACCTTTATTTTCCAACCTTAGTGGCCCACATGAAAGAATGGAACCACATGTCCACATGTCATAATGCCACTTCCCTACATTATTAAAAAGTCTAACAAAATATAGATTGTGGGAAAGTGACTACCAATAGAAATTCAACCATATTGCAATTGACCTGATAGCCTGCTTGACACCTTTGCTTCATCTGTGACCCATAAGAAACATGACCCACATGCTACATGGAAATGAGGCACTTGTCAACATTACATAAAGATAGAGTAATTTCATAATGTGGGAAAGTGCCCATCATGGATCTATGCAAGATCTGATGGTCTGAAAAGTTGCGGGAAAAATAAGCTTAGGAAAATAGGAAATACAATAAAGTTTATTTCATTATATTATCTCATATTTTATGGCACTTAAATATTTAAATATTAGGAGTGACTATTGGGTGGGCCTTAGACATTTGAATTCATTTTTTTTTGGTAGGAGGCAGTCTTGGTTAACAATTCTAGCGACTCAGAGGGGATGCAAGCTTCCTATGCATAGACCAGTAGCCTAAAGCATCCATTGGGCTATAGAGTCATAGGAAAAGTGGATCCTATGAATTATGAAACTCTAACCCTACCTTTGTAAAAACAAAACAAGAAAATCTACAATTGAAAATAGAACTACTCTAACTACGTACAAGATTTTACATATATGCAATGTTAAACAAACCCATTGACTGGTTTGTTGAAGTAGCTCCCCTTTCTCACTAGTTGATTTATTTTCCCATACATAGGGGAAACTGAAAATAATAGCAAGTATTAAAAACATGCTACTACATGAAATACCTTCCTCCAAATGCTGTGAATAATGAAGTTTTTCAACATTATTATATTGCTTTATGGAGAAAAACATACTCACTCTTCTTTGTGGTCTTCATCCTTATGCTCAAGTGTAAGCATGACTAGGGGAAACTTGCTAATTTTTTGTAGGGATAGATGCCTTATGGGGCATCCTCTTAATGGTGCAAGGCCAAAGGAATCATCCTTGACCATTTGATTATGCTCTGCAATGGTAGTACCTTGCTAGTTTAGAAGTGGCACCTCCTCTTCTTGTGAAGAAACAATCTCCACATATTTCTCATGGTGCTCATGAACCACCTCCTTGGGAGCTACTGGTATGGTGTGGTTTTCCACTTTTTTTTGTAGTGGAACATGTTCTTCATATATAGGAGATGATGACTCAACATTTGGTCTACCTCACAATGGGTATATGATAATCATGCCTAAGGCCTTACTTAGGAATAGTTTATTCAATCTAAGGATTACTTCTCCCACCATGAGGTGTATTTAATTTTTCAACCCAAAAATGTATACTTGAAATGGTCAACATGGTATGTGCATTAGGTTTTGTAAGGAGTCATTATTCTTATGTTGCAAGAAAGTAAAATGCAAAGAAAGAACCTACACTAGTGTTGTAGGAAAGTAACATTCTTAACTCTTTACTAAAATGAATGCTAGAAATACAACTATATGCTAACTTATATTTCAACTCATACCATCCACTATAATTACTCTTGTAGATGCTGCAGGAACTTTCACAAAGTATGATGTTGCAGGAAGAAACTTATAACTTTTACTTGAAATATTGGAAATGTTGGAAGTAAATCTACACTACTCTAATTTAATCCACCTCCTAGGTGGGCCCCCTTGGTTGGCTTCTGGTAATCTACTAACACATAATGTAAACCAAGAATTACTTTATTATATTTCAAAACTCCTCACATAAGAATAATGCATAAAACTATGAAACAACTCACTACAAGAGTCAACAATGTTTTCCATAAAATTTTCTCTACATCTAAAACTATCGATCCAATCCCTATAAATAGAGTATTGACACTTATTCTAAAATAGGAAAGAAAACAAACTAACTACAAATCTACTAGAGAAGAAGAAGGAAATATAATAGCTTGTGGTATAAGTAATAAAGTTTGGGTAACCAATTCTGCACAATAGTAAACATAGAGGGAATATAGCAAAACTTCATCCTTGCACTCCTAGAATAATAGTTCCTCCTTTGTAGCATTTTTGTCTCTTGGTACCATTATGATTCTTCCACCATAGTTGGGCCTTAACGCTACTCTTTGAATGTTGTCGACCATTCTCCAACTTCTTCCCTAAAAAGTTAGTTGTGATGCAAAAATATTTATACAAATAAGCATAATCAAATTAAATCCAAATATTAGAACACACATTTTGATGGTTATATTAAATAATACATTATATGTATAATATTGGAAAAATATGACATAACTATCTACCCATGAGTTAATGGTTCTATCTAGAATTTATCATAAGTTCAACTAGTTATAAGTTCACAAATGTCTTGGCAGTATTAAAAATAAAGCATTACAATTAACATAAAATAGAGGCAATAATTGGCCTCATCACCTATCCCCTGGTAAATTTAATGCTTGTCCTCAAGAATTGCATCTTTTGGCCATTTATTGAAAGTCTCCAACCTCAATCCTCCCTTGCCTATTACTCTTGAAAGTGTAGTAGAATCCTCTTGTTCTTTCCTAGACTTCCCTTCTATGATCCTCCTACAACATTTTAAGTTATTTACAATTGATGTCATTCAGGTGCCAAAGGAGCATAGGTGGCTGCATTGTTAATAGACACCAAAGTTATAGTCTAGTTTTCCTTCCTAGCTACATGTATTTTGGTGCTCGATGAAGGGCTATCTCTAGGTTGATAGAGTTGTCTAGCTCTAATCTTCTGACTCCCTCAGGTATTCTACCCCATCTACTTTTGACAATGGTCATGGCTCTTTGAAAGAAAAGCTAAGGCATGTTTTCATATTCTACATACACTTTTCTTCTAGCCTCAAAGATTTATTTTCTTATTTCCTTGTGAACATCTCCATAGGTCAGCCTAAACCAATCCCTAAGGATTTCTTCTAGTTTATTGCTCTATTCTCTTAATAGTAGGGATTCTATTCTCTCCCCAGCTCTGCAATTGTTTAGTTGTCTATCATAATTAGCCTCATTATGCATATAGGAAATTGAGTTTTTGTAGGGATAACAAAATTATGCGCCTAAAATTTAGAGAGTAAATTTTGTTGCCATGATGGAAGAGTTTGGAACAAACCATAGAATTCCTAAGCTAACTTGAATTCTATATTTATATCTTTGAGGGTCATATGCAGCTAGAATAAAATGAATTGTTCTTTTAAATAGATGGAATAGATCCTAGGTGATGGCCTACAAGTAATTATTTGGTCAATCATTTTAAGGGCATGATCCATCTTTTGCTTCTATCTCACCAATTGCTCTTTAAGTCTACAATTTCTTCACATTGGTCTATTATTACCTTCTTCACTTCCTTTTTCTCTTCTTCCCATAAGGTTTTTGTTAACACATGTTTATTATATAACTAAAAAAGAAGCATTTGCAAGGTAATTGGGCTACTTTCCTCTTCCTAGTTATTTTTCTTCCTTTGTTCTCTCCATGAACATTCCAAGAAGCTTGTAAACCATTCTTTCTTATAGGGAACCAGGGTAGTATTTTTGAATAGGTTAACTCATGTGTTATTGGGGATTTTTCTTCTTTACGGCCTATGGTATCCTATTGGCTTGCTTGAAAACCATTTTGGCTTTCATTCATCTTAGGCTTAGATTCCTCATCAGGGTTTTGAGGAATGTCTAGAATTTTAGGTTGATTGGGGGAATCATCTGGGACAACTTGTACTTGAGATTCTTCATTAGATTGTTTGAGTTAAGTGGATTGGGTTTCTAAGGACACTGTAGGGGTTTCTTTAAGCATCATAGCCTTTTTCTTACTAACCCTTTTTGGTGTCTCTATTGTAGGAGTAGCTACTGTAGGAATTGACTTTATTTTCTTTTGTTTTGAGACTATAGGGTTTCATTTTTTTGCTGCCAGAGCCAAGGTTTCTTCTTGTACCTTCCATTTTCTCTTTACTTGAGTAGAAGTAGGTACATTTCTCACTTGAGTGGGTAAAGGAACATTTTTTATTTCCACACCTTGGGTGCCTTGCTTAATAGTTGTATCAATGGGGACTACATTATCTTGGCTGGGTGGCACATTATGAGCAATCGAAGGTTGCAGGGTTTTATGTTGGACAAATTCTACCCATGACATAGGAGAGACATCCCTAAGAGATATTTCTATGAGAAATTTGATTAGGGCATGGTGAGTAACATAATTGTCCTTTCCTTTCTAGGTTTCCTCAGCACTAATTCATAACACATTGTACAAGAATTTGGGGACATTTACTAGAAAATTATGCCTTACATAATTGAGGAACTTTAAATGATGTGCATACAAATTAGAAAATATTCCTTCATAGGTAACCTAATAGTATGCATTGTAAACTCATTGTACAATGGTGGAAGAGACATTCTTTTGTATCCCTACTTAGTAATATCCAATGGAGGGTCACTTGGTATGAAAAAATAGGCCCTAGTTGATCTAGCATTGTGTGCATTAGGGTAATGTTCTCCTATTGGTGGCAACCCAATTACTTCCATTATTCATTCCATTGTGGAAAAATGTGTCAATCCCCATATTGTTGCTTCACCTTCCTCAAATGTATGTATAAATTAGTAGTTGCCTCTTCATCAAACTCTGTTACTTTCAAGAAATATCCTAGCTAGCCACATGCATTAAATCTTCTTACTGCTACTACATCAGAGAGTAAAACACTATATTCTACTGGTTCATGTCACTACAATTATCATCCCATTTTTTCTTACTAATTTCAACCTCTTCTCTATTTGCAACAATTACCTTCCCTTTTTTGAATTTCAGACTCTTTTTATTTTGAAAACCATAGACCCTTTTCACATTGTTTTCTTTGAATTTTTGTCATGAGTGATAATAATGTGGTTTTAATGGGAATAAATCATAGATATGCAAGAATTTCCTCAATATTTAATTCAGCTCACATTTTAGCCTGACAATGAGGAATTATTTGAGAACAAAGGTACAACATTTGACACTTGCGTACTATGGCAACTGGATTTTAATCAAACAAAGAGAGAGTACAAATTTGAGGATCTTTAATGAGTAAATAGAAACATCATTGGGAATTAGTAACCTTCCCTACCCCCTACGAAACATTGACAAGTGTCCTCACTTGTCATACTTGGCACAAGGTATAGAACTAGCATAATGCATAATACATGCTTATTTCATAGGGACCTAGCCATCATGTCTACAGATTGCTTGGTATGTCTTTAAATATGGAATCATAAAGTAATGCCCATTCACTAATTTAAAATTTCTTACTCTTAATTTGGGACTCATGTCATTGTTTCCTTTGCTTCTATATGCTTTTTGTACATTTTAGTGAAGACTTGTACATTTCATCCAAAGAACTAAGATGCAGTAGGTGCTCTTTGTGCTATAGGAAGACCAATGTTTATCTCTAGTGTTATTCTTAAAGTTTTTTGTTCAAATTCAATGGGTAGTATTATTGCTTTTCATACAGTAATTCAAATGGTGTGAACCCTATCATAGCCTTCCATGTTGTTTGGTATGTCCAAACAGCTTCTGGTAGTCTATTGCTTCAATCTCTATGGTCCAAATGAACTATCTTTATAAAGATGGCTTCTATCTCCTAATTTGTAACTTTTGCTTGTCCATTAGTTTGAGGGTGATAGGGTTTTGATTTTTGGTTTTTGATATTATATTCCTTCATGAGTTCTATGATCAGATTGGAAGTGAATTGAGCATCATGATCAATAACAAGTTTTCTGGAGACACCAAATCGAGCAAAGATTTCTTCATATAGAAATTTGGCAACTTTATGGTCATAGGCATGCTTCATGGCTTTGACTTTGACCCATTTTTTCAAGTAGTTAGTGCATACAAGGATATATGATTTCCCATTAGATGGAGGATCTATTGGACCAATGAAGTCCATGCCCCATTTGTTAAATGGTGTTAATACTATATGTGGATTGAGAGGTATTTCATCTATTTTTGCTGTTTGACCCATGCTCTAACATTTATCACACTTTTGTGTATAATTGGCTACATCTTTATGAAGTGTAGGGTAATAGTAACCAATTTTTTAAATCTTCAATGATATTCTTTTTGTTGCAAAGTGCCCGCCACATGGTTCACTATGATATGCATATAGACTGTCATATGTCTCATCTTCTCGTACACATCTCCTCATAACTTGATCAGGTCCAGTGTAAAATAGTATGTTAACAATCTAAGAGAAATGACAGCTTTTCTCTACAAGAAACCTCTTATCCTTGTAAGAGAAATGTGTTGTCATTTTACTAGCTGCAATGTAATGAGCTATATAAACATACCATGGGGTTTGGACAAAAATATGAAATAAATGCTCATCTAGAAATGTACCATCTATTAAAGTTGCATCTTCTTCATCATGGTGGATTCTAGATAGAAATAATCAGCTACCATATTTTGTTTCTCAAGTTTGTCAATGATTTTGATATTAAATTCCTACAAAAGAAGTAGCCATCTTGTTAATTTGCTTGTAATGGTAGGTTTTTTGTTCATGAGATACTTAATTGCTACATAGTCACTATGAACAATTATGGGATAACCAGCTATATAATGATAGACTTTGTTTAGAGCATAAACTACTACTAACAGTTCTTTTTCACTCTCTATATAGTTCAACTCTAGTCCATGAAGGCTTTTACTAATATAGTAGATAACATTTTCAAGATGTTGAAATTTTTGTCCCAAGACTATGCCTATGGCATAGTCAGAATCATCTATATGTATTTGAAAGGGAAAAGTCTAATTAGGACCCCTAAGTATTGGTGTAGTTGACAACAATAATTTGGGCTACTAGAAGGAGTCATCACATTCCTTTGTCTAGGCCAATTTAGCCTCTTTGGTAAGCAAAGTATATACAAGACTAGCTATTTGACTAATTTTTTTGATAAACCTCCTATAATAGCTAGCATGTCCTAGGAAAGATCTAACTTCATTTTTATTTGAGGGAGTAGGGAGTGTGATAATTACCTCTACTTTCATAGGGTCTACCTGGATTCCAGCTTTAAAGTTAAAATGTCCCAATACAACCCCTTCTTGCATCATAAAAAATAATTTCTTACTATTAAGAGATAGGTTGTGTTCTTCACATCAGATTAATACTTTCTCCATGTTCTAAGGCTTCCTCAAATGTGATTCCAAATGTAGTGAAGTCATCCATGTATATCTCCATGCAATCATGTGATATATTGATAAAGATGTTAATTACAGCTCTCTGGAAAGTAGCAGGTGCATTGCGTAAGCCAAATGGTAATACATAATAGGCATAGGTACCCCAAGACATGTAAATATGGTCTTCTCTTTATCTTCTAGAGAAATATTTATTACTTGTATCTATTGTATCCATCCAAAAATGAGAAGTATTTCTTTCTAGCCAAAGTATCCAAAAATTGATCAATTAAAGGGAAATGAAAGTGATCCTTCATTGTGACATTATTTAATTCTCTATAGTCTACACATGTCAACCACTTTCCTCCTTTCTTAGGTACAATAACTAATGGTGGTAGCCATTTTCTATCAGAGATTGGATAAATGAATCCAACATCCAACAACTTTTGTAAGTTAGTCTTAATTATTTTGTGCAATGTTGGATTTATTCTCCTCTAGGGCTAATAGAGTGGAAAGCTTCCATCATTGATGTCTATCCTATAGGTCTAGATTTTAGGGCTCAATCCTACCATATCCTTATAATCCCAAGCAAAGGATTTTTCATGCTGATTGAGGAGCCTGGTTATCAATTCCAATTGTGATAGGGACAACCTATTGTTTACATGGACATTATGACTAGGAGAAAGTTCCATAGTAGTTGTTAATTCTACCATTTACACTTCTCTAGTACTAGTCTTGTAGCTACTTCACTTGGTAGTAATTGGTCAATTATCTCAAGGCTTGTTGGGTAGATACAGTCTTCATAAGTACATAAATTAAAGAAAAAACTTTCAACAATATCTTTGGCCACAATACACTCATTGGTAAGAATTCTCTATACTACATCATCTTCCTCCATTTTTAGAAAATTTTTCTTGTGCAATATCATGAGCTGAGCTATAGAATTTAGTTCTTCCTCTTCATCTCCTAAATCTAGCCAAATAGGTTCTCCCAACTCTAGTTGGGGTTAGGCAGGTGGGTATAGCTATAGCTTCCTTATTATTTGACCATTTTAAATTATCATATTGCATGATTTGCAACTAATTTTAACATTGGCGGTAGCTAACCAGGGTCTCCCTAATATGATAGGATAGCCAACAAGTTTTAATTTGGGTGATAGGATAAAAAAATCAATAGGGTATTCCCATGAATCTAAAGTCACTATCACATCTTCTATGAGACCATTTGGAGTGACATTTGAACTATCAACAAGTTGTAACACTATGGGGGTTGTTCTTAAGCCTTCCATACATAACCTATGCATCGTATCTTTATTCATCACATTTATTGCTGCTCCTAGATCAACTAAAGCATTTTTCACAACCTATCCATTTATGATCATATTAACTACTGGACTACTAGGATATAAATACTTTGGCTTCACTACCTTCCCTAGAATGATATTTTCTAATTGACCAACAACATGGACTATTTGAGTATCTTTCTTCTTCCACCCTAGCTTCTGAAGGCATGCTTCCATGATAGCCTTTCCATAAAGAGGGACATCCTTGATAGCTTGGAATAGAGGAATTTGGATGTGCATATTTTTTAGATGCTCAATAATATCAAATGTCTCTTCCTCTTGGGATATAGATTTCTCTTTATTTAGCCTATGTGGAAAGGGAGGATTCATAGTGGTATGGTTAGTAGTCCTATTGGGTACATCAATTTGTAGGTTGGTATTTGAAAATGTCTCTTTTGGAAGTGGTGTTACAAGAGTGTCTACAACTTTCATGATAATAGGGTATTCTGGTGTAGGAAAAGTTGTACCTAATCTCAAATGAGTATCAGATACCTCTAGTGAATATGTAGGGCATTGTTGAGTATCAATAGTGTACATTTATTGTTGTTGTTTCTTGTCATTTGGATTTGGCTGGGATTGAGCAAGCAATTGGGTTAGCTTAGGATTAGTATTATTTGTTGCAAGAAGTGGAATTATTGTAGGTTGTTGGATTAGAGGTGGTAGTTGTAGGTTACCAAGATTTTGGTTAGGCCATTGTGGAAGCTCCCTCCATTGGCTATTCTATTGCCAATTTCCTTTTAGTGGTTGCCATTGATTATGCTGATTAGGCCACTGGTTGTTTTGTTGGTTTTGCCACTAGTTATTTTGCTAGTTTTTCCAAGGAGGTTGGAAGTGTTGAAAAGGATTCTGATAAATTTGGTTTTGCCACTAATTATTGTATATTATAAAGGATCTTGAGACATACCTTGTCTTGAAGCCCATGGTCAACGTTGAGCAATGAAGAACACTTGATCATTGTTCCCATCTATCTTCATGTACTTAGTTGGAAAATGTTGATTCTCCATATTGGCTACATGGTTACATGTGCAATTTTTCTTTTGTTTGTGGCAGTAAGGATAGTACTTTTCCAAACATGATTTAGCTTCTACATGCTTCTTCTTTTCAATCATTATGTTGAGATGTGTAGCAACATCATTTATGATATCCTACTTGAAATCTAAGTGTAAATTAGATATCTTGAGCTTTGAAATGCCATGACTAATCCCTTTAGTGGTTGTGGATTTATATCCTTTTCCTTTCTTCACAGTCGACGTTGAGTAATTAAGATAGATTTTCTTGAGGTCATCCCAAGAATATTGGTATACATCACCACCAGCCATCATGTCTAATACTTCCAAACAATTATTGTTTACCCCTCTTAAGAAGACTACTTTCTATGAATCCTTTGCCAGTACATGCTGGGGGTTCTTCTGCATTGTGTACAAAAAATGTGAAACATATTCTTCCAATGTTTCATCCTCCTTTTGTGATATTCTAAAAATGTCATTTCCTCTTGGATCACTCACCTTGTAGTAATCTTTGTATTTCTCTAGAAATAGATTTTTCATTTCATCCTAGGTACCTACTGCATTGGCTTCTAAGTCCATGAACCATCATAAGGTTAATTTGTTCAGTTCTACTAGAAAAAATTTGAGCATGGGGGTGTCAGTGTTATAGTCAAAGCTATGATAGAGTATGTCAAACTTAAACAAGAAAATATCAAGATCCTTAGTTACAAGGCCATAAAACTTTGGAAGAGCAGTTGCAGGTATATTTTTGAGATTAACATTGGTTATGAGACTTAGGAGAGGAAATGGAAAAGTATGGTGTGCCATTACTAGAGGTATTTGATTAGGGGGTTGTTGTTGAAAAGGATCATTGGCTATGGGATTTTTAACAAAAGGTGGATTTGGACTAGAACTATCAAGAAAGTTGGCCAAGATTTTAGAAAAAGGCTAAAGACCATTTATATTCAAAGATTCTACTCTAGAGGAAGATGCTACAAGAAAATTAGGGCTTGCATCCTCAAAAGGAAACTCAACTTCTTCAATTTCATCATTCAAATTAATAGACTCTCATGGAAGAAATCTTCCATATTCATCTCATTGTCTTCCTCTTCGATGCATGCAATTGAATTCTTCACACTTATGAAGTAAATTTTATGACTACAAATCTCTAGAAACTAACTAAAAAAACTATGACCCAAAAAGATGTTCCTAGCTTGACACCATCCCCAACAACGGTGCCAAAAATGGTCCTCCTCACAATAGGTGTGTGATAATCATGCCCAAGGCCTTACTTAGGAATAGTTTATTCAATCTAAGGATTAATTCTCCCATGATGAGGTGCATTTAATTTGTCAACCTAGGGATGTATACTTAAAATGGTCAACACAGTATGTGCACTAGGTTTCTTAAGGAGGCATTATGCTTATGTTGTAGGAAAGTAAAATGAAAAGAAAGAACCTACACTAGTGTTGCAAGAAAGTAGCACACTTACATCTTTACTAAAATGAATGTTGGAAATCCAACTATATGCTAACTTATATTTCAACTCAAACCATCTACTATAATTGCCATTGTAGATACTTCAGGAACATTAAAAAATTATTATGTTGTAGAAAGAAACTTATAACTTCTACTTGAAATACTAGAAATATTGGAGGTAAATCTATGTTACTCTAATTTAATACACCTCCTAAGTGGGCCCCCTTGGTTGGCTTCTACTAATCTACTAACATAGAATGTAAACCAATAATTACTTCATTATATTTCAAAACTCCTTATATAAGAACAATACATAAAATTGTGAAACAACTCACTACAAGAGTCAACAATGTTTTTCCATAAAATTTTCTCTACCTCTAAAACTATTAATCCAATCCCTATAAATAGATGATCAACACTTATTCTAAAATAGGAAAGAAAATAAACTAACTACAAATTCGATAGAGAAGAAGAAGGAAATATAACAGCTTGCAGTATAGGAAATAAAGTTTGGGTAACCAATTTAGCACAATAGTAAATGTAGAGGGAATATAGCAACACTTAATCCTTGCATTTCTAGAATAATAGATCCTCCTTTTTAGAAGCCATGTCTTGTGGTACCATTATGATTCTTCCACCATAGTTGGGCCTTAACGTCCTCCTTGAATGTTGTCGACTATTCTCTAGCTTTTTCCTACCAAGTAAGTTGTGATGCAGGAATATTTATGCAAATAAGCATAATCAAATTAAATCCAACTATTAGAATGCATATTCCAATGGTTATATGAAATTGCATTATATGATAATATTAGAAAAATATGACATAACTATCTACCTATGGCCTAATGGTTCTATCTAGACTTTATCATAAGTTTAGCTAGTTATAAGGTCACAAATGTCTTGGCAGTATTAAAATTAACATAAAATAGAGGCAATAATTGGCCTTATCAACATCCATGGAAGAGCACATAGCATCCAATGCATCCAAAAGATCATCCTCATCATTTATCTCTTCCATTACAATTTCAAAGACATGCATAGGTTGAGGGGCAAATTCATGTAGGTTAGCATATTCCTAATTTAGGATAGAGCTATCCTTGAGGCTCTCTTTTCCATCCTCCACATCATGGAGGACTATCTACTATAGTGAATGATCTTCTTCCTTTTCCAATAGTAGATCCTCATTTTTTAGTAAGGGCTCAAAAGCCATAATTAGTTTGTTAAGAGAAGGAAGAACCCTTTCTTCTTTCTTTTCAACCAAGGAAGGAAGCTCTTTAGATAAGGGAACTAGATCCTCTTCTTTTGGCCCAATAGCTACCTCCTTGTTCTCCTTGGTAGACTGCAACTCCTCCCCTTGTGGTTCTACTTGCTTCATTTCATTCTTCCAAAACTCCTTATTTGGACCATCAGGAGTCCATACAACCAATCCATCTTCAAATAGGGAAATAGTGATAGGTGTAAGGGATTCATGACTAACTCAACTTTCTTTTATAGGGGGTGGAGGGGCTAAAACTAGAGGCTCTTATGAGGAAGGGGAATTCTTGAAGCTTGGAATGACATATTTGGGGGAATGGGGTGCATTTGCTTCCTTGGCATGTAGAGATATCTTAATTATAGAGTAAGGTTTAGGGAAACTTGAAATAGGGGGATGGAGAGGGTTGCTTTGTCTGAAATTGAAAAACTTCCTACTTGGAGGTTGTTGGAAAAAATTTCCTTCCTACCAAAATTGCCATATTTGAACTCAAATGCTAAATGAAATAAACTTTATTGTATTTCCTATTTTCCTAAGTTTATTTTTTTCTGGCCCCACAACTTTTTAGACTATTAGATCTTGCATAGATCCATGGTGAGTGCTTTCCCACATTATGAAATTTCTCTATCTTTATGCAATGTAGAGAAGTGCCTCACTGCCATGTGGACATGTGGGTCCTATTTCTAGTGGGCCATAGACAAAGTAAAGGTTTTAGGTGGGCTATTAGGTGAGTTGGCATACAACTAGAATTCTATTGGTTGTCACTTTCTCACATTATGTATTTATTAGATTTTTTGACAATGTGGGGAAGCAATGTTATGACATTCAGACATGTGGTTTAGGTCATGTTGTGCGGGATACAAAGTGACAAGGTGCTAACTCTACAAATAGGTGGGCCAATTATGTTTTTCCATCAGATGGAGGGAGATCAATGGTTCTCGTTATGTTGTTATGGATAGCTATGGGTATTTTAAATTATACAACATAACGAGGTCTTGATGCATGTCCCTATCGTGCCCCCATTCTCTAGAGTGCAAAGGGAAAATGGTTAAGGTTATGATAACATGACCAAGTTTAAATGTTATGATCTTACAATCCAATGTAAGATCGTGAGGTCAATTGCCAAGGTCGTCAATGTTACAATATGTAGTTATCATAACATTATAAAGATGTATAGTCAAGAGCAATGGTGAGAAGGATTACAATCTTATAGTGTAGGGTTGTTGTAAGATTATAGGTGCAACTACAAAGGTCTTCTTAAGACACAAAGTAAGGGATTCCTCATAGCATCATGGCAATTGTAAGATCATAAAGGAACTTCAAAGGGAGTCTATGTTAAGATGGGTTGAAGATCATAAGATTGTAGAACATTGGTTGACCAACGTAAAGGTGATTCAATCATCCAAGCTAAAAAAGAAGAGGGTCTCCAACCAATAAAATTGCAAGAAAGGTATAGGGTGAGCATTGAATATAATTGAATTGCTGATACATCTGACTTGGTGTGCTAGTAATGAAAATGAAACAACTCTCTAATGGCAAATAAGACTTTTTAATCATCTATAGATTTCTTTCAGCATTCCCATGCCTAGTAAATGCAAAAGGAGCATGCACTCATCACCTAGTTATCCATCTACCCCAACTATGTATTGATTGGTGCCATTTCCATCACTTTAGGGTTTTCTCCAGTCAAGATTTCCATGATTTGCATGTCTCTGCAAGTGTACCAAATCAAATATATTGTTTGAATCATCTTGACTGTCCTCTAAGCATTGAATGGTAGTGGTTGTGGAGTAACCTCAATTAGAAATATCTTAGTTATGCCTAAGATTAAAAAGGTAGATTTTGTAATCTTTGTAAGGGTTGATCTTTCTTCAATTCTCTAGTATTTCTTCTATGCATACTATTGTAATTTCTCATGCCTCTAAGCCATTATAATTCTCTTTTGAGTCTCTTTGAGCCATTAACACACTATGCAAGATTTCTTTGCCTTTGATTATTGTTTTTTTCTATGTCCTACAATTTACATGATTGTATCTACTTTTGGCATTTGAATGATATTAAGTGAAGTCTCTTCCTATACCATTTTTTTGTTGTCTAATCTACATGTGGTTGTTGAATTTAGAAAAGTCTGAATTTGTATCCTTAGAGGTTATATCTAGTTAACTATGCATTTATAGGTAGAGATAAGGTCAAACACTATATTTTGCTACATCACCCCTTAGGTTAGAGTAGGTAAATTTTCTTTCATGCATTCCTTCTCCCTTTTCCTCTCCAACTATAATTAGATGCATCCTAATAACAAAGGAAGCTAGCCTCCTTTGGAGACTCAACCTCATAGTTCAAGTCCCATAGCTTGGAGGTTGTTTCCATGTTTTACAAGGTTGTCCTTAGCCGAAAACTTTGGACAAGGGTGCAAACTTTTGTGACAATAGAGGCTCCTCCACTTCAGCCTTTTGTGCTTGGGGAAGCCTAAGCTTTATCTCCTCCAACTCCCTTATTTTTTCTTCTCTTTTGTTGTCAATCCTTATCTACCTCTGATCCTTTTCCCACTGAAAATGGGAGAGAGCCTCCCTAGCCCTTCTATAAACTGTTGTATTCCCACTCACTACCTCATAGGTATAAGAGTCATGAAACCATGTCTCCCTACCTCTATGCATTTTATCAACCCAAGACCTCATGGGGAGCATGAAGTAAGAAAATTTCCCACCATATGAAGGCTCATAAGGGTTGTGGACCTTTTCATAAGTTCTTCCCAGGTTGGAATAGGTAGAGGAAAGACTATCTATGTGGCTACAAATCTCCTCCATCATGACTTCAAGAATGCTATAATGTCTGGTGGGAAACTGAGTGGGCTAGTCATTTGGTATTGCAAGGGGGACTAAAACTAAGGAGGAATCTACAAATGAGCTTGATCTCTCCTCCCTCTACTAATCTAGATAATCCTAATAGTCATAACCAAGCTATGACTAACATAGGGAATGGGAGGGCTAAGGGATAATCTTCTCATGATATGGGGAGAATAGTAACCATTTCTATGAAATGGATTCATGATTGGATCTTCATAAAAAACTATAATTTCATAAAAAAACTAAAAATCACAAAGGTCAAGAATGATCTTTACATACTAGCACTATGTCCATACAAAACTAGAGGAAGTGCACTAGATTCACCATGGTATTTGATTGAATGCATCCAGAGGCTAATGACACTAAGAAAATCACCCAATTTCTTAATGGATCAAGCTCAACAGGCTAACCAACAAACTTATGTAGTTGAATCTTCTTTGTCCCACTGGGCATGCCAAAAACTATTGTCACAAAATTTCACACCCTTATCCAAAGTTTTTACCTAAGGAAAACCTTGTGAAACATGGAAACAACCTCCAAACTATGGTACTTGAACTAAGGTTGAGCCTCTGGAGAAGGTCAACTTCTTTTACTATCAGGGTGCACCTAAAAACACTTGGAGAAGAAAAGGGAGAAGGAATGCAGGAAAGAAAATCTACCTACTCTAACCTAAGGGATGATACACCAAAATAGAGTGTTCAAACAAATCTCCACTCATACATACATGAACCATTATGACATCAAAGACATACATATTCAAACTTGTTTTAATCTAACAATCACATGTAGATTAAAAAACCCAAATAAATGACACAAGGAAGATGAGATTCACTTATATATCATTCATAGGTCCAAGAGATATAGTCATGCAAGAGATATCCACAATACACTAAAGAGAGGTAAATAGGTCTTGCACAATACATCAATGGTTGAAGGAGATAAGTTAGAATGCCATATAGTTCAAAGGCAAAAGAGGATTTATAGTAGCATGCCAGAGCAATGCTAGAGAAGCAGAGAGGGTTCAACCCAAACAAAATTTTTCAAAAATTTCCTTTATAGCTTAGGCATAACTAAGATATTTTTTCCCTAAACCAAAATCAACCACTACCATCAAAGCTACAAAGAACAATCATATAGATCTAGAGAAAATATGATCTTCGTACAAATTTGGATGTGAGGAAATACAATATTTTACACAAAATAGAGCACTAAGAAGATAGAAATGATGCCATTAAGTCACTCTTGACAAAGTAGATGGATAACCCAGATGGTGGAGAGATGTCATTCATTGTTTCTAGCAATGCATTCATTCGAGAGTGGTTGGAATTGATCAAGAAGATTAGATTGTGCAAAAAAAATCATCTCTTTCCCATAAATGGCCTAAGAAATCAACAAAAACCAATAGGTCAATTGAGTTTTACAATTGTGATAAGCTATGTGGACCAATATTCTTTTATCTTTCTACCACCTCATAAGGTCTTCATAGGTTTGACTACCTCATTGGCCAACTAATTGTGCCACCTTCTAAACTTGACCGCAACAACTTTATGAAACTACCAACTTAACCACCATTGCAAACTACAATGATTATTTTCTTAATTGGGCCCACTAGGACATATTGCCATTTTTTGCTTTCCTGCAATGTTTAAAGTCCTTGCAATTCCATAATGTGGGAAAGTGTTGATCATCAATCTAGAAAAGATTGATGATCATGGAAAACCTTTTATATTACTGTACCTCCCCTTTTAAAATTTTGGGCCCACAAGGACACTTGACATCCACCTCAACAAGCACATAAACCCTTGACCAATCAGGACAAAGCAATTGACACATGTTTTCCACTTGGCAACTACTTGGCATTCCTTTCCAACCCTAGCAGCCCACACAAAAGAATGGACCCACATGTCCACATGTCATAATGTCACTTCCCCACATTGTTAGAAAGTCTGAAAAAATACAGAATGTGGGAAAGTGACTACCAATAGAATGTCTAAAATTTTGAGGGAGGGAATTTTGGTCATTAAAGTCATAAATTAAAGAGAAATGAAAAATAAGAGTTCAGATGGAAAAAACCACTCTGTGGTGGTGTCTAAACCAAAAAAAGAGTAAAAATAAAGACATATACAAAGGTGAAAACCTCTTTGAGGTGCCTAAGTATAAGGTACTAGGCAGTCTTCCAAGCTATTTTTGGGATAGATCATAAGTTTTTATAGATCTGACACAACTAATCAACTTGGCTACTAAAGAATCTCTCAAAATTATACATGTGGCTCAATCTTTATTAGTAGAAGAAAAAGAATGATTTACATAGTTCTTAAAGGAGGAAAGATAAACTTTGCATGGACCTATGTTGATATGCCTAGCTTAGATACAAAAGCCATTATGAATCACCTCTCCATCACTCTTGGGATTGAACTTGTTAAGCAAAAATTAAAAAAGATGTATCCTCACGTCACCTTATTGGTCAAAGATAAGCTAGAAAAATTGCTAAGTGCTATGTTCTTCAGGGCTATTGACTATGTAGAATGGATATCATATATAGCATCCATTTCTAAACATGACAAGTCCATTTACATCTATACAAATTTTAGGGATTTAAACAAGGCATTCCCAAGGGATGATTTTCTACTACCAAACATCAACATGATAGTAGACATGACTGTGGGCTATGAAATTTGTTCCCTAATGGATGGCTTCTTAGGGTATAATAAAATTATGATAGCTCTCAAAGACCAGGAGAAAAAAAATTGTACTTGTGTATGGGGTACATTTTGTTGGAACCTCACCCTTTGGGCTAAAAAATGTAGGTCTACATACCAAAGAGCCATGAATACAATCTTCCATGACATGATGCATAAAAACATGGAGGATTATTTATATGATACCCTCATAAAGTATACAAAATTAAGTACTCACTTATCTGACATAAGTTTCATACTAGACTACATGGAACAATTGCAACTTAGACTTGTTCCCAAAAAGTGTGCTTCCAATGTTATATTTGGAAAACTATTAGGGTACATAATATCAGCTAAAGGAATATAGGTTAATCAAGGAAATGTGCAAGCTATTATGGATATGCCACCTCCCAAAATAATTAGTCAATTAAGGAGTCTACAAGGATGCCTTTAATCCATCAAGAGGGTTATATCTTGACTAGTTAATAGATCTTTTCCATTTAACAAAAATATACATAAAGGGGCTGCATGCATATGGAATGAGGAGTGTGAGAAAATTTATCAAAACCACCTATCCCCATACCTCTAATTTAGGAGGAGCCTTTGATTCTTTGTATATTAGCTACTACAAATTCTCTAGGAGCTTTATTAGCACAACATGATGAGAATGGGAAAGAGAGATATATATTACATCAGCCATACATTGGTTTCCTATGAAGTCAATAACAATAATATTGAGAAAGCTTTTCTAGCTTTAGTATTTGCATCACAAAAAATGTACCACTACATGCTTGTACATACCACCCAACTTGTTGTTAAAATTGATCCTTTGCAATATCTCTTAAGCAAGGATATGCTCATGGGTAACTAGAAAAATGGGTGATGATTCTTTTAGAATTTGACTTTCAATACACTGAATATAAGGCTATTAAAGGACATGATATTTTTGATCAACTTGTTGAGCTACCAATCATAGAGAACACTCCTATTTAGATTAAATTTTTGGATGCATCTATCATGTATGTTACATAAAGGACCTAGAAAATTTTCTTTTATGGGTCGTGTACTCAAAATGGAGCTGGTGCTCGTAAATTTCTTAGGGCAGGATACTATTGGCCAACTATGCAAGTTGATGTCATCTATTATGCAAAATATTTTAAGAAGTGCCAATTGTATAACAAATTGATTCATGCTCCTGGGTGTGAATTGACCCCCTCTATTACATGCTATCCTTTCTAGAAATGGGCCTTTGATTTGGTTGGCAAGATTCATCCAAGCTCATCTAGTAGGGATATGTTTACTATTACAACAATTGAATATTTCACTAAGTGGGTTGAAGTTGTCTTGTTCTCTATTGCTATAGGAAAACATGTTTCCTTGTTTATACTAAATTAAATTATCTATTGCTATTGTATTCTCTCCTCCTCCTCATCTACCTCCATCTTTGTGCGAATCCTCAAGCACATCTAATTGTTGGACATGCCCCCAGAACTACTCCCCCGCTCTCTCCCTCTCCCTCCTCTCCCTCCTCTCCCTAAGCCCCCTCCTTATGTTTAATCATCATCACCATCAGCTCCTCCTGCCCCTACATCTTTTTTATATGCATCAAGAATAGTAGATCATGGGAATGAATACCTCCTCATGCTCTAAGTATAATCTAGTGACACTCCCCCATCTATGACCTACATGAGATAGTCCAACATCTCCATCTATAGGCCCTTTGTCTCCTATAAAGCTATGACATAGTACAACATCAATAGCTACCATAAATACTCTTCTCTGTAGAACCAAGTGTATGTAGTGGACTTTGTAGTGACTCTCTGTCATCACCCAAACTACCACCATACTTGTGTGATGAAAAACTACTTCACAATCCTAGCATGATGGACTACCCATGGTCGATTACTAAGCATATATCTCATCTCATCCACTACCTCTCACCATCCCTCATAGACTCTGTAGGGTCATCACTCAAAAAATAATAGGTCATCGAGAAACTATTGATAATATGTGATGTCTCTAATGTGTGGATGGGAGACAAAGCCACACAATTTGTAGATAAATGGGTATAACCATTTGCATGGCTGCACTGACGAAGAGATCAATTCTATGTGGTCCCATGCCCAAATCTATGCTACTACCTCACCACATGCCCATGTCTTCCCCTCTTGGTAGATAATCTCATGAAGCTCATGATACATATTAGCTAGAATGGTTGGTCCCCATGCCATCTTCTATGGCCTCTTTATCAGGTCAATGACCAATCTCCCCCATCCACACAGGAATCCCTTCTAGCTTCTATCTATTACTAGTTCCTATACAACTAAGGAGCACATAGTGCATATCATTGGGTACTATTGCATGTACTCTACTATCAATCACTCTTATGTAAAATGACTATCAATGATGGTTACATCCTTAATTAATATCTATAATGATGTCCTACCCTTTTCTAGGGCCTAATCATTATACACCTATTGCACACAAAACTCATATCAACACTCATGATCAAGCAATGATGCAAGGAAAACATAGACATACTCATTAAACTAAATAGGTCCCCATGAAAAGGTATTTGTAGGATGAAATACAAATCCTCAAGCATAATTGCGGCCTCTCCATTAGGCTAATGAAAGGTGGTATGCTCACTATGGCACCTCTTGGCTAGCATAGTTAGGAGCCCATGGTTTTCCCAAATATGGGGCAAATTTAGTAGCCACTTGAATCTCATAGTCCTCAAAGTCCTCCTCTAATCCTCATCTAACTGACCTATAAATATAAATCTCACTACCTTAGGGGCCTTGATGTATAACATCGAAAGCACCATCTACAAAAACAACAAGCCTATATGTTAGTGCATGTCATGATAAAAATAAAAGCATGACTAAACACATCAATACTTTGTAATCCAAGTATGAAAAGTGACATTCAAATGAGAAACAATGCAAATTTGGCTCACAAATGTAAATTTGGCTAACTAAGTATTGTACAATACTTTCTCCAATTAGGCATATGATACTATCTCTTCATATGATACTTTGCATGGTATCGTATGACTATTGGGTATTTCCCATACAATACTTTGTTTAATGCATGTATGACACTTTCCAAATCTCAAAAATATGATACGATAGTTCATATAACTACTGTGCAATATTCTCTAAAGTATTGCACAACATTTTGCAAAAAAACCTATGAAACCCTACAAAACCTATTACAATTCTCAACAAAATGACCTAAAATGCTTGTAAATTTGAAAAATTACTAGGCCACCATATTGTGGAGGCCAATTATGCAACCAATTGCACTGAAAATGATGTGTTGTGATTGGAATACCTCCCTGCATCATCACTATCTCTCTCAAATTCTTAAAGGCTGTCAAAATCACAAGAAGACAAAATGAATTAAAGATGACTCACGGACCCCTTAAATAGTCCCTTGGCCCAATTTGGACCTAATTTTTGAACTCCTCAGAACTACATGAAAATTTCACCCCTAGCTAATTTCAACATCCTGAACCATTTTTGAGATCAAAATCAAAATTTGAGTTCACCTTAATCCTTAAAGTTGCATCTTAAAACTCTTCATTCTTCAACAAAATTGGCTGACCTTTTGAGGCCTAATCTTCAAATCTCACTATTACATTCTTATTTCCTCATTCCTTCATATTTTTTTCTCTCTTCCATGCTTCTTTCTCATTTCATTTCATATTTTTCCTTGATTTGACCTAATTCTAGTGCTTTATCTTCCTTGGTCAAATTTAGGCAAATTGGGGCATGTTATCACTCCTTAGTGGTCACTCTTGGGTTTTAATCTCTTATCTATCATCATGAACCTTCTTTATCTTGATTTAATCATGTTTCATTCATTTCTATATCTCTTCTACCTCATTTTGATTTCATTCCTAAGGGGTTAGGAATATGCTATCATCACTACAAATTACTTGCTTGGTATGGCTATCTATTTCTCAAGAGCATATGCTTGACCTCTCCATTTTCTCTTAAAATATCTGCTTGCTTTTCTTGACATATTAATCTCTCTCTCTCGCTCTCTCTCTCTCTCTCTCTCTCTCTCTCTCTCTCTCTCTCTCTCTCTCTCTCTCTCTCTCTCTCTCTCTCCTCCTAGTGTCTAGTATTGCTGCTACCAAGCTATGGATTCAAGATTTTCTATCTCTCTACACTTCATTCTTCAAAGTCAAATCTCTCTATCTACTACCACTTTCTTGGCTTCTTCATTCTTTGATGTAATTTATTCCTAGATTGACCACACATTAGTCAAAGAGGGGCAATTTAATTACCAAAAAATGTTCATATGGACTATTAGCCCCCTTCTCAGTTGTTTTTCTAAAATTATTAAATAAGTAAAAGACCCCATTCATCTCTTATCCTATGTTGCATACATAAAAGAATTTTTCCATTTTAAAAATAAAATAAAAGTCTTTTGTCTCACAAAAAGGTACAAAATTCAACTCTTTGTGATTGGTAGAAATGATTGTGCACATGGGTCATGCAAAAGTCAACTCCCCACCCTTGATTAGATCCTATTGTATCATAATCTCCACTGTCCATACTTCTTTAAAAGGGAGAGCTCTCTATTCATTTAAGGATCCATTATTTTTGCACTATTGTTATGTTTCAAGTTTTTCTATAGGCACACTTGAAACTTTGAAATATCTTGTGGCCTCACTCTCATATTTTCATACCATAGTAGTTTAATACCATGTTTCCTTAGCATAGTTTATTTAATGCATTAGATTAAGACATCTAGTTCAATTAGAAGGATTGTAATACTCTCATCTAGCTAGTTATATTGTATTTCATGTAGCTTAGTTTTATTTTTGCATAGTATCTCATAGTGGTTCTTGGACACTAGAATTCTTTCTTGTCTTAGAATCTCATAATTCATGCTATGCTTTCAAGGAGCTACATTCTTATGCTCAACTAAGATCCATTTTATTTCTTTTTGTATTCCTTTACATGCCACAACTAGGAAATTCTAGGTCAACATTTGAGGCTCTCAATCCATGGGATCTCTCAAATAGAAGGACATAGAGAAGTTCACATTTCGAGTGTACATTGGGAAGTTCTTGATTGGGCCAATATTTCTAGACAAAAAGTTGGAATTCTCCTCTTTGATTGTGACAAAGAATATGATAGGGCTAAGCAAGGATTTATCAATATGATTCTCTAAGCTCTTGGCTTTCTTTCTTGTTTTTGTAACATGGTCTCCACTCTATTAGGTGGGATGATGGTAGTAGTTGAGATTAATGGGATGTGATTAGATAAGTTTGAACTTTTTAGATTTGTTGGGCAAGGTTGTCTACTTTCCCCTTCCCTATTTTTCATAGTTGCAAGCTCACTTTAATAACTTGTTAGAGATGAGTCTATTTCCATAAGGGATCAATGTACTCTTTTTCATAATAAATATACAATTTTCAAATGACATTTCTATCTTGTTTTGGTTAGAAGAGACAAAGTTGGTGCATCTTGTGAAGAAATTGGATTTTTTTCTCTACTATAAGAAGTAAGATTTCTTCATACAAATCCATCATGTTAGGGTGGGATGAGAACCCACATAATTTATGTATCTTATTTGGTAATAGTTGGGGAGGACCAAACCATATTGTTAGCTATCTACATATTCTATTTGCAAAAAATCCCAATATTAATGATATCTAGGAATGGATCAAGGTGAGACTAGTTAAGAAGTTGAACAACTGGAATAATAACTACCTTTCAATGACTAGTAGATTACAAGTATGTCATAAAATTTTATCCTCTCATTTAGTATACTGCTCATCTACTCAGTTATTTAATCAAATATCAAATTGGATTCATCCAAAAGGTCATCAAAGACTTTTTATGGTTTGATGGAAAAGGTAAGAAGAAGACACATGCTATTTGTTGGTAGTGATGTACCAAATGTAAGAAGTTAGGTAGTTTGAGATTAAAAGATTTAAGGACTCAAGGGATTGTCCTTGCAGTCAAATGGATTTCTAAATTTAGTCAAGGAGGTGAGCTCTAGAAGGTGCTATTTAGGAATAATCTTACTAGTGTTCATCCTTGTAAGGCCAAATTTTAGACTAGTTAAAACATGTTGGATCTTCTCTCTATGGATTGCAATGCTAAGGTGGAAGGCTCCAACATTTTTAATCCATCTAGAAGTGTTGGAGATATACCAATAAATTATTATTTGATGGAAGGTACTAAAAAAAATAGCTTGTTGTGCGGGAAAAAGTCTATCTAGTGGAACTTGAATTATGGATAAAAGTAGTTTTCTTTGTTATAAATTTGTTCTAAAAAAAATTGGGCCAAAAAGAGCATTTGGAGCTTTTACAATATTATCACTAGTGGATTCTTGATTCCTTAGCTTGGTCTTAGGGTGAAATTTGATATTATATATGCTCAATGGAAGACCTACTCAACTTCAAAAGTTGCATGTAATAAGCTTAGCCAAGTCCTAAATGTTGTTGTCCATATGATAATTATTCCTTTTAGCTTGTCTCTATTGAATGTACTCCTCTTCACTTGGTCAAATCTAAATATGTTTATTTCTTCCTTACTTATAGCCTATATATTATTAACCATCTTAACCTCAAGTAGAACCTTCAATTGAGCCTTAACTATAGACTAACCTCTGGAAGTGCCCCATTAGACCCAAGCTTTCATGCCTCTTATGGTATCTCTTCCTTCATAAGTTACCTAAAGTCGAGAGGAAAACCTAATACTCATTCTATTTGAAAAGGATATTAATGTGTTCAACATATATCTTTGATTTCATATTTTCCAAGGATGTTTGGGATCTATTTGGTTAGTTTTCAACAAAGAGTTTTAATTTGAAATAATTATTTCTAGATGCATTGTTAGCATCAACAAGTTTTCTAACATCTGATGGTCCATTTATTCTTAGATCTTGTTATAGAACATTTGGAAAGTTAGGAATAATGATGCCTTTGAGGAGAAGATTACACACCTTATTGATTCTCTATCGAGACTCATTTATGATGATGTTTCTTTATAGATTATTATCATCATTAAAATAAAAAAGAGAAAATTCATCTAAATCCTTAATGAAGGAAAAATTATTGTTGAAACAAAGGAGGTAGCATAATATCATTGTTAGAGACAAAGATGATTGTGATATAACACTTGCAAAATTTATTCTATGGTTGAAGGATAGTAGACAAGAGGAATAAAGGTGGTGTTGGCACCTTCGTTGGAGCTACTAGTACCTCCTCTAAAGTTGCTAACACATGGATCATTTTAAGAGGGAATTTGACATCTTCTTTAACCCTACTATCTCTCTTGTCATCTATGCCATCTTTGGTTCTGGCAATGACCCTGATTATCTAGTGGATGACTCAGATAGTGGGTTATTTTTCTATATGTTGACCCAATGTTGTAATTTTTTATTTGAATTGTTTGATATCTTTGACATATATTGTATAATTTTTTTATAAGGGTTTGGGGTTTTCTCATGTTATACTTTCATGATATGGATTGGATATAAATATATACTTCATCTAACATTGGAATATGGTCTTGTTACTTATTCAATGATAATCAATAGAAAAATTATGAATTATTATTTTATTTTTTATTTTGATAGGTAATGAATTGAAGCCTAGAATATTTATTAAAAAGAAATATTAGCACTTGTAGATATTAATTATTATTATTATTATGTGTTAAGCTTGAGTAGACTTGAACCCAAGATCTTCCATATGAGAACCTCACAATTTACTATTGATTTATAGGCTCTTGCCTAAAATTATGAATTATTATTAAAATATGATTTTTAAATTAATAGAAATTGTATGTTTAATTTATATAGATATTTGATGATTTAATTTATATAAATCATATGATCATTTAATTTATATAAATTACATAATAATTTAAAAAATTATCATATATTAGATTTTTTCTATAGTTTTTATCATAATTTTATTTTAATATAAATATTTATCTTTACTTTATACTTTATAAAGTTATTAAGAAAAATTACAGTTAACAAAGAAAAAATCAAAATAGAAAATTTTGAAATTTTTTTTTTTTAAATTAACTACTTTTGATTTGTCCCATGCATATTAAGTATCTTTGTCAAAACAAATATGTCAGTTCAATTAAAGTACTAAACAACTAAAGTAAAATACTAAATATAATAATAAAAAATAAACAACCAATTGACCTAAACTTAATTGGTTTCATCTTACTATTTAATTTTAAAAAAATACTTTCATCCTTTTTAAAAATATTTTGTATAGGTATTTATTTTAAAATATTTCAATTGTCTTAATGTATTGTTTATTTATGATTGTCGCATAATTTATTAACTCAAGTTCAAGAATATTTCATAATATATTGCACAATTTGAAATAAGATATGATATTTTAAAAATTAATTATTACTTTGTGATAGAAATTATTATGATTTTAAGCTAAGGGTTTTTTAAGTTCATTCTTTAATTAATGTATGTATCTTACTTATAAGTTTGTTTTATTACATACATTTATTATGCTATTCAACTACTTCAATTTTTATAAACATCTCAAAGATATCTTTTAATGACTAAAATTTGATGAAATAAATATTTATGTCAAGATGGTTTACATTATGGTTAATATTATGGTTAGAGTTAGATATTTGATCATGGTTAGAGTTGATCGTCAACTTTATAATTATGTTTTAGTGTTATGATTATGATTATATTTAGGATCATGGTTAGAGTTAAGGTTTACATCATTGTTTTTACTATCATTAAGAATATGATCAAGGTTTATGATTATGCTTAGCTTTAAGGTTTATATTATGTTTATAGTTATGGTTAGGATTAACGTTTTGATTAGGGTTAAAAATATATATTAGGATTAGTAGAAGAATTTAGGTTAATGCCATAGTTAAGGTTATGATTGGGTTTAGTTTTTGTATCACGGTCTTGTTTAGGATTAGGGTTTAACCCTTTGATTAGGGTTAGGGTTAGTTATAGCTAAGGTTAAGTGTAAGAATTATTGTTAGGGTGAGGGACTATCATGGTTACTAATGGATAGGGTTAGGATTAAGCTTTCGATTGAGGTCAAATTTATGAATATGGTTAGTTTTTTATAAATGTTAGGATCTTTATTGTTTTAAATTACAATAAAAATAGGTTTTGAAAGGACCCCGAAACCCTTTTACATCCTCAAAAAGGAAAAAGCAAGACAACCATTAGGAAAAGAGTCCTTAAACCTACTAGAAGCAGCACCAAAATCAGGTTTTATAGGGACCCGAAACCATTTACATAGTCCAAATAAAGAACCCAAGTTTTACAAGGACCTGGAACCTCCAATACAGTTTTAAACTAAAAACCAAAAAATAGGACCAAACACAAGAACCAAATGTAACAACCAGCAAAAGGGACCTAAACAAGAACCCAACCAGAAAAGAAGGCCCAAAGAAACTATTGCAGTTTCGTGATCATCTTAACTGCCTCCTTACTAATCATAGCCATATCCTGGATGGAGTTAGTAGCCAAAGAAGTAGCAACAATCAAGGCTTTCTTCCTCGAACTATGTCTTGTCCTCTTGCTAGGACCCTCCAAAGATATGGTTCCTTTATTTTTCTCTTTTGCCAAAGCTTACTAGAGCAACATAGATGCTTGAAGTAACCTACTCCATTTTTGTTCCACTTTCTTTGATAAGCATTCTAAGATTTTGCTCATAATCCTTAAGTTTTTTTGGGATGTCTCCCATTTGTACCTCCAAGTGTTTGATAACAACCTAGTTAGCCTCTTGGTTATGTTGAAAAGTTTCCACTTTCTTGTTTAACCCCATTATTTCATTATAAATCCAAGAATTGACTTGGAGGAAAGAATTAGCTTTAAGTTTGGCAAAATGCAGGAAGGAAAGCTTGGTTTCCCTCTCCGAGGAGTCACTCGCATCTTCAACAATGGCATGTGGTGGGGACACAACTTTATCAATTTTTTCCTCCCCAACCAATGGCTCCTCCTCTCTAGTCTCTACAGGGTCATGTTGACTAGGGACCTCCTTATCTTGTCCCTTAGTCTCCTTTGTAGGGGTGGAAGCCTTCCCCATGTTATCCTCCTCATTCATAATGGCTAAATCATCAATTAAATTATCCTTATCTTTATTACCTCCCCTGGACACAGTCTGAGTACCCTCATTATTAGACTTGTTCTATTCTGAGTTATCCTTAGTTGTTTCTTCCTTTTTCCCTTTCTCATTTTTGCCTTTTGTTCCCAGATAACCTTCTAGGTTAGAGCTAAACTCCCCAACATCTATACCTTCCTCTTCCTCTGGGACATCCTTATCTGAGCCTTCAGTACTCTCCACCTCAAAGTCCTCTTCAACAATTTGTCTTCGAGAGCTAGAGGGTTTCAATTTTGCCTTATCTTTCTCTTTAATATTCTCATCAATTTTACATTTTATGGATTGAGAATCCTTATGTTTGCTAGTGGAGGGAGATGAAGCAATGGATTTATTTTTACAAAAACCCTTTATGTGCAATATCAAACCTTCATGTAAGATGGGTCTTGACTCTTTCTTTCTATGGGCATACAAGCTTTGAGGCAAAGAGAAATACAAATAGAAAGGGAAGGAAATTTTGTCCTTATACCTAAAATGGTTAAGAAAGACAAAGTGGAATTTGTGCACTCTTTTATTCCTACCATCAACAATAAAGTACTCATGGATACAACCAATCACATCATGCCAAATATCTTTAATCTATTGCACATCAAAAAAGTCTCCATTCTTCTCCAATTGCTTCTCCTCAGCATCTGTCTTCAAGAATTTTTTGTAGGCCACATTGGAAATGCTGGTCTATTTTGAGAATTTAATACCTTCCATGGGGAGCCCAGTAACCTCAAAAATGAATTCCTCAGTAAGCTTCATAGTGACTCTGTGGAGAGTAACTTTTTCATCGACCCAATTTTTGAAGAAGGCGGTGGTGACATGGGGTTTGAATCCATGCAAATGCTCTAGAAAACTAACCACCTTCCCTCTCTAGAGAATCTTCCAAACATCCCGCCTAGCCTTCTAGTCATCACATTTTTTGGGCTCTTGCTTCCTTTGTTCACCCCCCATTTTATAGAGCAAACCAAAAACTAGAGACACCCAGATACTGATAGCAGAGAGGTTGAAATGAGACCAATTTTTTGTAACTTGAAATCGAGGTCACCTTTTTGATGATACATGCAAAGAGCACATAACCTTCACATGAATGTACCTCCGCGAGGAAGGTAATTTAACAGTCGTAAGGCCACTCCCCCAAATCATTAAATTTATAATCCAAGAAAATCTTTCCCACTTTGGAATGAATAGTATCATAATTAATAATCACTTTAAGATCCACGTGCTTATTTAATTCATCAAGCCACCTCACCTTATGCCCCATTTGAACTGCATGATTGGCTATCTAGTCAGCGGCCCCATTGGCTTCTCTATATGTATGGGAAATGACTACTTTTTTAAATTTTTGAAATAAGGTTTTGATTTCCATAACCGTAGCCTCTATAGACCATGAGATAGAATTTTTATTATTTATGGTATTAATAATATTTAGATAATTACATTCCAACCATAATTTGGAATACCCCAAATCAACAACTAATTTAATAGTATAGAGGGCTATAGTAGCTTCAGCAATATGGCTATTCAAGTGACCAATAGGGATTGCTATAGCATCAATAACATTTCCCACATGATCTCTAAGAACACCTCCACATCCTACTCTTCTTGGGTTTCCCTTAACAGCTCCATCAAAGTTCCCTTTGATACATCCATTAGGGGGAACAAACCATTTTATGATCAATCTAGGATTATCAATTTTCAACTTAGATCCTTGAGATCGTAAAGGGTTATCAAGTTGGAAGGTTTGACCAGACTTCCTCTGGGATTTAAAATTCTCCTTGAAGGCTCTGATGATATTCTAACCAAGCACCCATCCTGGAAGATCTTTATTTTTGAATATTCTATTATTTCTTTCTTTCCAGATGCCCCACCAAAGGTGAGGGAGGGTTAATTTCCAAAGAAATTGAGCATCAGGATCCTTTGAGTGGCAGCTCCAACTTTTGGAAGAAAGATCCACATTATTTTGATGGATCCATGTCATGCCCCAAAAATTCAAAATCTCAATCCAGACTTCCTGGGTATAAGAGGTTAGGATCTTTATTATTATTAGGGTTAGGATATAATGGTTTAGCTTTATATTATAATTATAATTAGGGATCTTGATAATATAGGCTATGAAATCGTGTAAGATTAGGATTATGCCTACTAGCAATGGAGTATGATTAAATAGTTTTCCAATGAACCTTATTAGTTGCACAAATATATACAAAATAATAGACCAATTTTATATTTGTAGTTTAACTTCAATGTCTCTTCGGCATACCCATTGCACCCAAAGGTTTGATTACTAGTTTATTATTCTTATGAATTTGTTATTGTATTTGTCATAATTTCAAAATTAAAAAAATCTATGAGTTAATTTTGTATTATTTAATCAAGACTTTATCTTCATTAACAAGATAATTGAATAGAGTTATTTTATTTTATTTCACTTTTATGGACATATGTATAAAAAATACCAATTAGATTTCTTATAAATTGATATGGAAAATGTTGAACAAGGTATTGAAATGGGAAATGAAAATATTGGAATTAAGACTCAAATTGTTCAACATCAAATTGAATTTGAAAATCTTGGAGTTGAGATTGAAAATGAAAATGTTTAACCAATTGAATGTTACATTACACAAATTGCATAAGAACTAAAAACCCTAATGTGAAAGAAAGACTAATTTCATATTCAAGATATTCAAGAATCGAAACTTGGTTATTTCAATTGATGTGAACACAAATCATTTGATTCTGGGTACATGATTTCTCAAAAAATATTTTAGCAATAAGATGCTAACCAAACCATGTTGATTCTTGTAGTTTTCACAACACATGCCCCATTTATAAGAGAAATGGGGACCCCCTAGTTTTATTTTTTTTGTTTTCTAGACCCTTAGTCCTAGAAAACAAAAAAACTCGAGCCTGGTCCTCTACCTAAAAAACTCATGTGCTAGAAATTGTGCATTTTGGATGAAGGTCTAAATTTTTCATATAGTGGGGCACACTAGCATACCTAGCACATGCTTCAAGGTGTACTAGTGTGCTAGTCACACTAGTACAAAGTACATTCTCTTGGATGTATGCATTTGTGCACATGCACAAATGCACACCTCTAAGAGAATGTGCTTTGCACTAGTGCACTAGTCATGCTAGTGCAAAGCACATATCTCTTGGATGTGAGTACCTATGCACATGTGCATGTGTGCACATCCAAGAGGTGTGCTCCATACTAGGCCTATAAAAGCTTGGGATCCCCCTCCCCCTTGTATTGCATTTTCTCCTCTCATCGCCCTAGCAGGGTACCTTCATACCTTGAAGGTGTATTGTTTTCCTCGGATACCTACACAAACAAAAAAACCTAAGGTTAAAAGTTGCACACTTTTTTTATTTTGCTAAACACAAGAAAAGAGCCTAAATAACTAAAAAAACTTATGTAAGGTGTACATATGTGCACCTATCTAAGGTACATATATATGCACCTTACCTAGACCTAAAGTGAAGATAACCATATAGAACGATGTGTAGGTGCACACCTTTCACTATTTTAGAGCCAAAATCTTGAGAGATTAGGGTGTGCACATTGCGCACCCCCCAAGGTATGCAATGTGTACACCCTTTAGTATCAAAGCTTGTTAAGTATGAAACAAGGCACACCTAGTGCAACTTTGAGGTGTGCAAGATGTGCCAAAAACTATCTTTCAAAGCTAAAATAAGGTTTTTAGGTGTTTTAACAATTTTAGGGTTCTAGGTTAGTTTTCTTAGTGATTAGGGTTTGTTTAAAATTGGTTTTTACACCTCCTAGACTAATATGCTTCTATTTAGTGTAGATATAATAGCTTCTTCTTCCAGTTGCTTTCAAATTCCAAGGTGTACCATCCAAATCACAGTTTTAGGATGTGCATTCAGAAACCAGAGATACAGAAATGGGTCATATTGAATGGGATGCATTCTTGGTTCTATGCAACAAACCAAATGAGAGGTTCCCAATGGTATCCACACTTATAAGATCAATATTAGTAAACACAACTTCACACCCAGTTTCAGTACAATCTTGTGAATTGATCATGGCTTTGGTTGAGAATTATGTTTTAGAAGAGAGGATGGTCAAAAGCATAACAGGAGAGATCATTCTTGATCTAAGACCCAAGAATATAGAGAAAGTATTTCATCTTCTGAGGGCAGATTAGTATATAAGACTAACATACCATCAAGCAAGAATGTGGTATAGAGATCATGAACAAGAAGCCACATAAATTATTCAATCTTCATATCTCATTGATATAAAACCTCTTGGGAAAAGAGTAGGGAAAGTAGATATGACAAGAAGTTACATGAAGGATGATATTAGATATTCCATAGTGCTCCTAAGCAAGATCATGAGATTAACAATAATAGGACACTTAAACATATGGATGGTACACTTCATCAAAACTATTAGAATGGAAAAGATGCCAATTGACTAGACCACAATTCTTAGTGAGAATTTAGATGAACAATGGTGGTGGTAAAAAATGATCTAAGGTTTTATATGACATCATGTTTGGTATATCTGTTAGCAGCAAGAACTACAAACTACCTAGGGTTATTTAAGAGGAAAAACTTGCAAGATGTTGATGCATGGCCTTATGTGTTATACCCTCAGTTGGCGAAGAAAAAGTTCTTAGGTCACAAAAAGGAATACATAATAGTGAATGATGCTTTCATTTTTGCAATCATCTGGTTCATTGAGGGGGACTATGCAAAAAGGATGTCAAAAGAGGAAATAGCAAGAATTACAAAAATAGGCACCTACTACATCCAATTCAAGGAATTCACCTACTTTAGATAGTAGGTACAACTATAAATCCTAAGAAGCTCCCTAGCCATGTGATAGACTCATTTTGCTAGAGATTGCATGACAACTCTTATCTACATATGACAAAGTAAGGAAACAACATAAGAAGACCTTGGTATGGCCCATCACCATAGGTCTATTTGGTGTCAAGAAAAAGAAAGATTTTATGACTTTTGAGTCAGAATGGGATCAGTCTCCCTTAAAGGATTATGACTTCCCTCATCCATGTTTTGATATTAGTGGTAGAGTCCAATACTTTGCAAGAAAATAATTTAAACATGGAGATGCTATACAAGATCACTAGATGAATGTAGTAGATGACTACGCTATCTGGATAAGGGATTATTATAGGATGACTCTTTATTTGGTAGGTAATTCTTTGAAAATAAAGGTCTCATTAAAGGTTTTTCAACAAGACATTTTAGATGTCTTGGATCCCCTATATAATTGAGATAAGATATGTGATTGACTAATCATGAATTTAGAAATTGATAGAGAAGAAAATGTAAATATCAATCATAGGGCAAGGCATATCAACCAGTTGACCAAGGAATATATTAAGAGACATTCAACCTAGATCTAGTTCCATAATTAGTAGTTTTCCAAGCTATAGCCTGCCCAGTGAAAGGTAGAGGGGTGAAGGTTATAGTACCAACATTCACATCCCAATCTCCAACTAGGATATAGATAGTGTATCAAAACAATATGGAAGTTGGGTACTTCAAGGCACAAAAAGGAAAGAATAAAAGGAAAAGATTTTATTCATTGTGATTTGAGTCTGAGGTTGAAGAGACTCAAGCCTAGGAGGCAACTCAAGCCCAAAAAGCCACTCAAGCTCAAGATAATTGACAAGTTCCACCACTAAAACATAGATAGGGATCTAAAGAGGAAGCACAAAAGGTTAGCCCATAGGCTCAAGAAGAAGAAGCCTCTCCATTAGATCCTAAGAGAAAAAAGGATAAGACTCTAATTAAAAGGACTAGAAGAAGAAAAGGTGCAAAGTAAGGTTATTCATATTCCTTTAATCCTAAAAACCATTCCTGAAGGACCTAAAGAGTATGAAGAAGATGAAGAGGATAACCTTCCCTTAAGTCAGAGGACTTGTCTAGCTAGGACTACTAAAGTAGCGTGAAAAAGGAGTTCCATTATAATGGTTTCATCCATTCCTACACAACCTATTCAAGTTACAACTTCAAAGGATGAGTTACAACAATAGATTGATGAACAAGATGGCCAAGGGACTGATGTCTTTCAAATGTCAGATTTTGACTTCATACCTATAGGTACTAAACTCATAGGTGACAAGATAAGGGATGCACCAAAAAATCAGCCTTTGGGAGAAAATTGGAGTAAATTTCCATCTTCTCCACAAGGAACTCTAGTTGTTCCACCATCTCAAGCTCAAGATTTACCTTTAGTGGATAAAGGTTCAACTACTCCTTTCCCTTCAGTTGATGAAGAACAAGCGCAACCAGTGCAAGAAGAAGAGCTACAACAAAGACTCGCTAATGAAGTATTGGAGGGGGGGAAAATATATGAAGAACCCCATCAAAATTCTCAAGATATAGAGGTAAGAACAATGGACTCAATAGGTATAGGGATGCCTAATATAGATCCATCATAGAAAGAAAGGACTCTAGAGAGGAGCGATAAGGGAAAGGGTGTAGCAGAACAAACCCCCTCTTCATCTAATTCTAAGTCTCCACTAGAAACTACTCCAAGATGGTTAAGAAAAGAGGTGATGATTAGGGATAAAAGGTAACTCTATTATACTGAGGAAGAGGGAATAAGAGAATTAGTTGAAGCTCTCAAGAAGCTTGAGTTACCTAAGGGTGATGGCCATACATTGGCCTTCATTATGAGGAACCAAAATCAGGAATTATTCACTCACATTGCTATCCCTCCTCTACATAAAAATATTGAAGATTTGACCACAAAAAATTATCACATTAAAGAGATCTTGCTGGGAAATCCAATTGTGGATGTAGCTAAATTGATGGTCACCACAAGTGTAAAAGAAGTGTTTAACCACTTGGAAAAAGATGAGTCTAAATTGTTGAGACTCTAAAAATAGAATGAAATCATGAGAGGATTTTTACATGAGTTATTTGGTCCTATTGACCTAGATAATCTAGAGGCCACCCTTGAAGCAACTTTAGAGAAGAGAGATAAAGAGAGGGCAGTTATACGAAGGGATCCATTTTTGAAGGTTTGTTAGTTATGGTGAGAAAGTTTTGAGAAAAAGGGAGTTCAGATAATATAGGGGAACCTTAAATTATTGCACCATATGTAGAATAATGTGGAGAAAATAGTTACTATTTTAAACTAGGATTTTGGATTGATGGATGACGTACATACCTGGGGAAATGACCTTCGAGTGTTGTAGTCAATAAAAGGTCAGAGATATCATATGTTGATGGATTTATATATGATGGATATGTTAGATAAGATAGATGATTGGATTGAGAAGATTGTAGATGGTGATAAAGTAATGGAGACATTACATGTAGATATTCATAAGCTCAAGGATCAAAGCCAAGAGAAAATTTTGGAAGTAGAGAAGTATTATAGTGATGCATGCCTTGACATGTTTGAGGATGAATCAAAAGATAAACTCCTTCCAATGCAAATAGTCATTGAATAGTTTTGTAAGTTCTTTGATGAAGCTTTGATTGATGAAGACATTAGACAAGCATTCAAGATGGAGGAGACATTATTGGAATTAGATGTAAAACTAGAAGATTTTATGGAGACTTGCATAGAAGTGGGAAACTACTGATAGATAGTGAAGCATAAGTATAGTGCTTTGGATTTACCAAATGTAACCCAAGTGATTGAGATAATAGATAAATTCAAGAGCAAACATCCAAGAGAAAAAAAAATATGTGTAGCTATACAGTGTCACCAAATTATATACAATGCAAAAAAAATGTAATGAGCCAAGATTGATATGTTCAAAATTGTAATGTATTAATTGATATATTCAATTTATAATTATGAAGGCATTACTTTCGAATTATTTAAGTCAAATAGCATACGAGTTATAATATTATTAATGTCTCCAAAATTCTATGTGAACATCCATAATTATAAATATGTTGTTAATTCAAATATATTAATATCAATAACTTTAATATATTAACCTTGCTATTATAAATGTTTTCAATGCAAAAAACCCTAAACCTAATTTGATTATTTATTTAAACATTCTTTCAATCCAACGAAACCTAATTGCAATTGTTTCGAATTATTATAATACTTTATATATAATTATAAGTATTTACCAAAGATAATATCAATATTGGACTATGCGCATAAGGTAAATTAAAATCATAATCCAGGGCACGAATTTTCATTTATGACCACCGGATAATGTATAAATATTGATTAGGGTTACATTTCTAAGTAAGAAAGAAAAAGCATACAAAAATAACAGGAAAAAGAATACAAAAAGAACAGGAAAGAAACAAGTAATACAAAGAAAGAAGAGCAAGTAAAAGTGCAGGAAATGTTTGGAATTCCACGTGGTAACCCAAGCCAAAATCATCAATAAATTCCCAACAATTGCATTAGCAGAATTCAACATCACCACGGCTGCTGTGGATAGACAGGTACGGTTGGAATAAAAAATGTAATATATTTTAATTACACATAATAGAGTTCAAAGATAGAAATGTTATTAAACCTTGCAACGTTAAGATACGTACAGACTTCTCATAATAAGACCATAACGTATAGTAGATAGTATTGAATTTAGTTCAATTCTATTCATCCATTGATTACAATAACATTGAAAAGTATCAAATCAAATTTTGTTAATTGATAATGTAAGACATCAGTATTAAAGGATATGCATGATTATATTATGAATTATATTTGATCCAATACCATTTCATTTTTAAGTTTGAAGGTACAGGTGATTCAGATGAATATTAATATAGATATATCAAATGAAACTAAAATTGATACATGACTATTAAGCATTGGAATATATATATATATATATATATGGGTGTGTGTGAAATATTTCAATATAAATATCAATGCATGATATTTAAGAAATACTAATACATTATAATGTATATATATTTTCTTAAATATTTTAAAGACATCTAGATTACATTTCGAATTATAGTACAGAAAATCTTGTCCTCACCCGAGGAATGACATCTTGAGATAGGGAATTGGTGGAGGGAGAGGCAGAGTAATTTTGAGCACTTGTTAGATTCACTTGGAGCTCGTTTCACATGCCCTCTACACCATAATTCTACCATCTCGAAATGGTCATCACCTGGTGAGGGAAGATGGTCTGACACTATAAGAAGAAATCTTCTGACAAACCAATTAATAAATTAGCATAATGCTCAACTCCTCACATAACTTAATAGTAGAAAGGATCTTAGGCTATTGTTAAATTGATGATTTCCTAATTTATACCTAAAATTGTTTATCAGGTTAAATTTTTGAAAAAAGGGTCATCACAATTGGTATCAGAGCCTGATCCTTCCATCCTGAAAATATAGTAAATGACAAGGGGAGCAAAAATGAGTGAGCAATTATCTAATAAAATTAGAAATGTTATGGAACAGACAAACCAATCCTTGGTAGAGCAAATAGAAAGATCAAATCAAGCACTTCTTCGAGCTTTGCAAAACATGGGAAATTCCATAAACAACCTTAAAAATAATAATTCTGGTGGAAGGGACATAAGTTCAAACCATTCAAAAAATAATGGAGTTTCACCACCTCAAGTACCCAAACCCACCTTCTTACCCAGGGAAGGGCCCTCAATGGAAGAAGAGGGACAGACAACAAATACTGCTATTGAGAATGCAAGAGCTTATGCCAACCTTGAACCAGAAATTAGGGAATTAATAACATTCAGAGAATTTTGTGAAGCCAACAGACATAAAACACATAAGAGAGAAAGGAGCTTTCAAAATCAAGAATTTAGAAGTAAAGTAAATAAAGTGACACTTCCAAATTTTGATGGGTCAAAAAAGTTCACTGCATGTGCCTGGTTACAAAAACTAAACACCTATCTAACCCTTAGTCCAATGGTAGAAGAAGATGCACTCCAATTTGCAATCCTCCACCTAGAAGGTACAGCACATGATTGGTGGCATCATGGTCTTATTACTCAAGGGCACCAAAATATTACCTCCTATGAAGAATTCTCTCAAAAACTCATTAAGAGATTTGATAGAAAGCATCCTCAAGAAAACTTTAAGAAATTAACTCAAATAAGATGGCAAGGAACAATAGAGGATTATATTAAGGAATTCCAAAAGATCTCGGTCCAGGTCACAGGAGTGGATGATGAATTCTCTACTTACTTGTTCATAGAAGGATTGAGAGATTCACTAAAAGGTCTAGTAAGTGCCTTGAAACCTTCATCTCTAGATGATGCCTTTGAAATAGCACTCAGATTGGAAGTTTCAAATGCAAATAACAAATCTTGGAATAAACCTAATACAAAAAATCACAAAAATAATAAATTCCACAAAAAGTTCATTCCTACAAAGGATCAAGAAGAACTTAAGAAGAAAAATCTATGCTTTAAATGCAAAAAACCATGGGAACCAAGCCATAACTATAGTAAAAAAAGAAACACTTGTCGCCACTATGGAATAGATTGGGTACCAGGACATAGATGTGAAAAAAGAGGTCACATCCAAAGAATAGAAGAAGACCTAGTGGAAAAAGAGGTTAACAAAAAGGAAAAATGTGACAAGGGTAATGAAGAAGAGGCAGAAGAATATGGAGTAATAGCCACTATGACTCAACCCTCCAAAAATCAAGTCTTAAGAATTAGATGCACTCTTAATGGTTAGAAAGTCATTGCATTAGTCGATAGTGGAGCATCCAATAACTACATTGATGAAAAACTCATTAACAAAATGAAATTTAAAACTAAGAAGTTCAAGGGTTTTACTGCCATTCACGCCATAGGATCATTAGTACGATGTACAAAGATGATTCCATAGCAAGAGATCACTTTGGGAAAAAGGTACACCATCAGAGAAGACTTACATGTGGTTCCACTCGATTTAGATATAATTTTGGGGAGTCCATGGATATTCTCTTTGGGATGTTTTAGGTTTGAACTTCCAAACTTAAAAATCCATTTTGAGCACAAGGGTGAAGAAATAACATTGGAGGGAATACCTGATGGTTCAGCAAAATTGGTATCATGCAAAAGAATAGAAAGAACACTACGGCATGGTCAAGGAGAATGGGTTGCACAATGTTTGGTATTAAATAAATCCACACCTCAAGAGTCAACCATCCATATAGATATTGAACCTATCCTTAAAAAACATGGGAGGGTGTTTGAAGAAATTCCATTAGTATTGCCACCCAAAAGAGGATTTGAACACATTATAGAATTGGAAAAGGATGCTAAACCAGTGGTCACCATCCCTTATCAACATCCTCAAAAATACGGCGATGAAATTGAAAGGGTCATCCAAGAACTCCTAGCTATGGGGCATATTCAACCTAGTTCTAGTCCTTTTGCATCCCTAGTAGTACTAGTGAAAAAGAAAGAAGGGACAATGAGAATGTGTATAGATTATCAGGTATTAAATAAGAAAACCATAAAAAATCAGTATCCCATTCCCAAGGTGGATGAAATTATAGATGAACTTCATGGAGTAGTATATTTTTCTAAAATTGATTTACATTCAGGATACCATCAAATTAGAATGAGGGAGGAGGATGTTCCCAAGATAGCATTTAGATGCCATTATGGACATTTTGAATTCCTAGTTCTACCTTTTGGTCTCACTAATGCTCCGGCCACTTTCCAATCATGTATGAATCATATTTTCTAGAAACAACTCAGGAAATTCCTCCTTATTTTCTTTGATGACCTTCTCATCTATAGCAAGTCATGGGAAGAACACCTTCAACATATTGAAGAAGTACTAAGCATATTAGAATCTGAATCATTATTTGCAAAAGCATCAAAATGTGAGTTTGGATTAGAAGAAATTTTTTATCTCGGCCATAAAATTAGTGCCAAAGGTGTAAGCATGGATGAAGAAAAGGTTAAAGCCATACGGGAATGGCCAAAACCCAAAACCTTAACTCAACTTTGAGGATTGTTGGGTTTATGCAGATATTATAAGCGGTTTGTGAAAAAAAATTCCAAGCTAGCATCCTCTCTAACTGACTTAACAAAAAAAGGGAATTTTGGATGGAATGAGGCAGCACAGGAGGCTTTTGAAGAATTAAAGGAAAGAATGAGTTCTTGCCCAGTCTTAGCTATCCCAAATTTTACACAACCTTTTGAATTACAATGTGATGCTTCAGGTGAAGGAATTGGAGCTGTACTCATGCAAAACAAACACCCTATTACTTTCGGAAGCAGGAAGCTAACAACAACAGAATGACACTACTCAATTTACAATAAGGAGATATTGGCTATCATGCACACATTGGCAAAATTTAGACAATACCTAGTATGTGGAAGATTCAACATTAAAATAAACCATAATAGCCTAAGGTTTTTCATGAATCAAAAATATCTTAATGATCGCCAGTAGAAATGGGTAAGCAAAATCCAAGCATATAACTTTGATATTGCGTACGTTAAAGGAACCCATAATGTGGTAGTGGATGCTCTATCTAGGAAAGGCTAAATGAATACCCCTACTAGCATCACAGGCGATTGGAAAAATGAAATTATTGTAGAATATGCTAAGGATCCAAGGACTCAAGAAATCATGGAGGGAAACATAACTAATGATGAAATCAAAATTGTTGAAGAACTCATACTATATAGAGGAAGAATACTACTTGCAGCAAATTCCAAAGTTAAAGGAAAGGTTATGAAGGAATATCATGACAACCCTTTGTTTGGACACACTAGATTTTATAAAACCTACAAGAAGATAAGGGAGAGATACTCTTGGAAAGGCCAAAAGAAGGATATTATGAAACATGTCCAGGAATGTATAATATGCTAGAAGAATAAGGCTGAACAGAATTTTCCAGCTGGTCTATTACAACCATTACCTATCCCAAATAAAAAATGGGAAAGCATTACTATGGACTTCATTACAGGGTTACCTAAGGTACAAGATAGAGATTCCATCCTGGTAGTGGTGGATAGACTCACCAAATATGCACATTTTTTTCCCATATCCACACATTATAAGGCACCTCAGATAGCAGAGTTATTCTTTAAAGAGATTTTTAGATTACATGGGTTACCAAAGAATATCATTAGTGATAGAGATAGAAAATTTCTTAGTTTTTTTTGGAAGGAACTATTTAGATTAACAGGAACTGAATTAACTCC
>CM053784.1:470220056-470602556 GCA_028749045.1 Cupressus sempervirens | reverse complement strand
TGCAAGAAGGATTCCCATTGTGTATAGAAAGATGGAAGGAGAATCCATATGAAGTATGTCATCTCTAAAGTCTAAAGATGTGTCTCCATGTCCTTGAATAATGAAGATGTCATAAACCAATCAAGATCAAGTCCAATAGAAGATGGTGACAGATAAGGAACCAATGGGAACTGCTCCATATAGGAATATGGATCAAACTCCAAAGACCAAGATGCCCTCAATAAAAGTAGGAAGAGAAACAAAGAAGCCCCCCCTCAATGTAGAATCTACACCCATGAAATATGCTCCTGGATCAATGTTCACCATAAAAAATGAATTATATTTCTCCATTGAGGAAGAAATGGTGGCATGGATATACAAAAGAATCCTCCCCAATCAGTAGGAAGAACCTTAGAATGTAATTTGTCTCAGGAAAGTGCAAAGGAATCTGCAACACATGAGTATGATCAACCATACAATCTGACATCTCAAGTGAAGTTTGAGATTCATGTAAAGCAATGTCCAAAGACTCAAATTTCTTCTCTAAAGTGAAAGGGACCTCCTATAAATGTTGTAAGAAAGTATCCAAAATCATGTTAAACTTGAAAGTAAGATCAAGTGGAGAATCATGAGGGTCAAAGTGTTCTCTTGCAACAATTGAAGAAGGATCATCCTTAATAAAGAGAAGATGTACATCATCAATAGTATCTCTCACATCCTCAATGTAGGAATCCACAAATAAACCTGCAATGTCTATCAAGAAGTCATCCCTAGGAACTGAGTCTAGAAGATGATAATATCTTGTTGTACTGAATCATGTGAATCTATGATTGTGTGAATATAAGCATCATTAGAAACATTAGATGTAGTGATATCAACTAGAGAGGATGTAGCTACAACTAGAGGTAAAAGATCTTTTGGGAATGGAGGAACATGTGGATCTCCATACATCTCCCAAATATATATCTAAATATCATAAAAATCAATTGACTTCATGTCATCAAGTGAATCCATATCCATATGTAGAAAGAGTGCACAACAAATGATTGTAACGATGTCAATGTCCTTTCACATGTGGTAATGAATTATGCTTACTAAGATAAGTGAGAACTAATTCACTCCATTGCTTATAGTTTTGTGTTGTCAAAGTAATTTAATCTTCCTCATCCATAATGTACTAATCAATGCAACCCCCCTAAATAGATTATTGGCACTTTATAATAATTGCATGTAAAATTGCCACTTATCAAAAGTGAACCAAAATGGATTTCTTATTTGATGGTTACAACAAAAAATATGAAGCTATAAATGACTCAACAAGATAAGACACAAGACCTCTCAAGGATCTACTTAATTACAAGTGCCAAAATAGGCTGAAAAATGGCCAAATATTGAAAGCACTATGTCCACTCAAAATTACTCCAAACTAATACTAGATCTAGAAAGTAGACAAAAAATTATGAACTTTCAAAAAAATAGCACCTAAATATGTGTCCATATAAGCACAAATGAAGCCTTTGAAGTTGTAAAAATTGGGATTGGAAATTTTTAGAAAAATTCATGAATAGAGATCACAAACAACCTGCACTAATGTGTAGATCACAAAATTCTACCCCAAAATAAAAAATTTCTCAAAAAAAGGAGTTTGTATGAGGGAGATATCACTATTTGAAAATCACTTGTGTAATTATTTTTCCTGAATCACTGCCATCGCACCTCCTAAAATCTAATGACTCAAGATTTCACCTCAGATGTCTAATTTTGATGAAAAAAAGGTCAATTTGGGGGGCTTTTGACCTTCTAAATGTGATAACAATATCTTATTTACTCTAGCAAGCTCCAATATTAACCAGCAAAAGAGGAAAAACAAACTCTCCAATGGCTATGCAATGAAACTCCTATGGCTTTGATACCATGTAAGAATTTGGTATAGCTCTGATACCATGTAATAATTTTCCTAAGGTAATAATTCAACACCAAGATCAAAAAGCTCATTAGATAGCACAAGAGAGACAAATAGTGATCAAATGAGGATGAATATCAAATAATTGGATGGATACATCAAAGAAGTGCCTTCTATATAAAGGGAACTGATATGACTAGGAGTCAACAAAGAGATAAGCATAACAACTAAGCACATGTCCACCAAGAGTGGATTATCCTCCATTGTGCATGAATGTATGTGTAAAAATGAGAGGATAAAAATGAAAAGGTGTATCTCATAAAGAGATGTAGTAGACAACATGTGCTCGATTAGAGTGAAAATTACTATGTTTTCTACATGACAACTCATATGAATATGCAAACTCCTAGGTGTCTACATGAAAACTAATATGCTAATGCATTAACCTAAGTAAACTTAAGAAAAGTGTAAATAGTAAATACTTATTTACACCAACACAAACAATGTTGCAAATTTCTTTTCTAACAATGTGGCTTTCTCCTTTAGATGTCCTTGAAAATCATGGTTTGATTTATGTTTCAAAGTCCATAAAAAAAATCTTATGAGAAGAAAGAATACAAAAATTATACACCACATTCTTGCATCAAATTCTTGCACTATTGTAGTTATACAAAGATAACCCTAGTATGCATATGCAAATTAACTCTAATGCACCAAAAAATGCAATGTTGGAATTATATCTTTCCATCCATAGAAACCATTCACAGCTACAACTGTCATCATTGTTAGAGTAATAAGATATTGCCTTATTAATTTTATCATTTTGATTTAATTATTAAGTCACTTATTATCTCTAGTTTACTTAAGCTAAACTTTAGGCATATAATAATTAATTCTTTTATTAGTTATTATCATGCAACCTAGCTTTTTTCTTTTTTAGGGTTTCGATCTCCTTTTATAAGGATTGATCTCTTTGTAATTTATTCATTCACTTTTGACTATAGCAATCTACCTTTTTGCTCATCAAGAATGACTCATCTATGGATCTAACTATTCAAACCTCCATAGCTTTTTGCTTCCCTCTTTCTGTGATAGGGGTTTACATGTAGGTGATTCTTAAGAGCTGTGGTGTTGACCTTTCATCAACTTCAACATGATATTAGAGCTCTAGCTCTTCATGCCCCTTTCTATTTATGAGAAGTTTGGCTTGACATTCATGTCTGTATTTTTTCTTTTAGAGGGTTTCATTTTAAGAGTTATTTTGTATTGAATCTATGGGTCACTAGTTTTTGGGTTGCTTTGAGCCAAAAAGGACATCATCATTGAGCTCAAAGTGCCCCAAAACACTTATTTTCATATTAAATTTGTCCAATTTGGACATAGTTGGAATCTAATGCAAAAACATTGCCCCTAGATCGAGTAAAGTCCCCAAGGAAAAAATATTTATTTTTTAATTTTTCAAAAAATCAATTAAAAAAGTAGTAGCAATATTTTTTTGAAAGAGATTTTTTTGAAAATATATATTTTCAAAAGAAAACAATTTATTGCATGCAAAAATTTTATGCAACTTTAGAAAAAGTGTTTTCTTTCCTTAAGTAATGTGAAAAGTCTTTTTTGGCACTTCAATATGGTACACCAAGTCTATCAACGCTGACAGCGGTATAGGTGACATCAAAACATTAAAGGAAAAATTTGGACTTTTAACTGTTGTGCATTTGATTTGTTTTACTTTTTAGAGCTACCTTCAGTGTTTTGGCCATATCTTTGTCGTATGAAGGTATTTTTTGATGAATCTTATATCATCAAAAAGATCCTTCCAAGCTCATCATGACGGTGTTGGTTATTTAGATTTTTAATGTTTTTTAGTTTCCTATTTATATAGTCAAAGAAATAAGTTATATTTTATACTCTGGGAGACATATCTTGTGCATCCAATCTCTAATTTGGGAATTATTTATATCATTAAAAAGATATTTCAGAGAGATTTTTATTGATGTAGGTGTTTTTCCCAAATTCTACTCCAAGAACATTCTATTCAGTCTTTTGCATTTTTGCATTTTGGTGGATATCTTGGTTGTTTTAGGTCTGGGGATTGATTCTTTTGTTTCAAATAATTTTTAATGGGTTGAACTATCTATTGTATCAACCTTATGTCTCTTTTGATCTATTTTAATATCCTTTTGTAGTATTTTTGCAAACACACTAAGATAAAGTGCCACTCTATTGCATTTCAAGATCTTGCACATCTTTGTGTTTTTTTGTACTCACACTACATTATAAAGTTCCTTGGGAGGTTTCATGTTTGTCATGTTCACCATCTTTCTTTGTCAAGTGAGTGTTCCTTCCATGACATTAGCCTCATGATGTGTCAATGACACATGTTTTTATAGGTGTTTGTGTTGGAATTATGGTATATTTTTCATTAGTGCAAACACTTATTTAATTCTGAATGCTTATCTAGCTCATCACTTAGTCTACAGTGTATACCGAGCATTCTGTGGTTACCTTATAAGTTCAGTAGGTAAACAGTTCTCACCAAGCATTCCAAAAGATACCAAGTGAATGAGAAGTTTAGTAGTGTTTACCAAGTGAAAAAGGTAAAAAAAGGACTTAGCGTTTACCGAGTGAAAAAGATAAACAAAGGACTCAGTGTTTATCGAGTGAAAAAGGTAAAAAAAGGACTCAGTGTTTACCAAGTGAAAAAGGTAAATGAAGGACTCAGTGTTCATCGAGAAAAGCAAGGTAAACGAAGAAGTTAGTTTCTACCGAGTGACACTATATCTACCAAGTCACCAATGTTTACTGAGTTCCAAGTAGTGTTGTGTGGCTAGTATGAATCGAGTCTCTACTTCTACTGAGTGCATGATGATGCCAAGTAATGTAGTGGATGCTGAGTATTAGAAGGTCACTGAGTCAGCTTGAGGAACCTGAGTTTTCTACTATCTAGCCGACTCAGTAATATTTTGTTCACTTGTGTTTTGGCCGACCTTGCAATTATAAATATTGGAATGGTATATATATAATGGATGATATCATTTGTAGCATGGATAAATATGAAAATATTTTAAGAGATTGATGTTTGCATGTAAAGAAGGTATTGCAAATTAGCAGCAGAGTAAAAGGGTTTCAGCAAGGTCAACATAGGAGTAGAAAAGTTATATCTATCGCATCAGGTGATCAATGAAAAAGGGATCTTATTAGCAAATAGTTGTAAGTAGATCCACTGCTTCATCCTAATAGGTGAATCAGTTTATAAATCCTTTAAAAAGATAGACTTAATAGTCTTTTTGTAAATCTCCTAACAGAGTGCATCCTTCACTGTATGTTTGGAAATCCTCTAACAAGGTGGATCTAGCAATCCTACTTGCTCGTAACAAGGCAGATCATCAGAAGTGATCATTGTAAGCCTTAATAGGCCAACTTTATAATGCAGTATTGAAGTTTAGTGGGCATCATCCCCACCCTAGTTTTACTTTCTATTTGGAAGGTTTCTAGGTCACCAAATCTCTGTGTTCATGTGCAATAAATGTTTGATCTTTCATTTATGCAATACATTAGATGAATGAATGATGAATGGTTAAAATGTTGAATTGTTTAAAAGTTTTATATGTTACTTATTCACCCCTCCCCTCTCAGTAACCTATCTTATCCTAAATATTTCCAACAATTGGTATCAGAGCTTTGTGGTTCTCAAGATAAAGTTTGATATCTTGAGCAAAGATCAAAGACAATGGAGATATTTAGACTTGACAAATCTATTGAAAATGAAAAACTAGATCTGGAAATAGCCATGGCTCAACTCAAAGAAGCAAAGGAGCATCTTTCTCAATCTCTAAAAAGAAGGAAGGAACTTGCAAGCCAAATAAATGATCATCAGTATGTTGAAGAAAAGATTGAAGACCTTTTACCACCAAGTAGTTCAAATGAAGCTAATAAAGCAATCAAGGAACTCCTAGAAAAGAATGGTTTTCTACAGGAAGAAGTAAGGAAGCTTAAAAGGGAACAAGAAATCCAATCAATCAAGCTATGTGAAGTTTTAGAATAAAGAAACAAGGCAAATGAAGACTTAGAGGTAAGAAATAATCAATTCCTTCAGCATGAAAATCTTGTAGGTCAACTATCTAATGCAAATGAAGAAATTATGAATCTAAGATATGAGAATGAAAGTTTGAGAAATGATTTAATCACTGAAAGACAAATCAATGCAAGCTTACAAAGTGATCTAAGATCTGAAAGAAAAATCAATGAAAGTTTGGAAAATGACTTGATCACTAAAAAGAAAATCAATGAGAGAATGATGAAATCTCAAGTAGACATGACTCAATTAAATCATAAAAGTGAGCAAAACTTTCATAGACAAAAAGGTAAAGCCGGTCTTGGATATAAGGAAGAACATGAATCCTCCAAACAAGGTGCCCAAAGGAATCAAAGGCCCACTTGTAATCATTGTGATAAGTTAGGTCATACATCAAAAAAATGTTGGAGTAATGGAAAAGGAAAATAAAATGGCAAATGCTTCAACTACAATCAACATGGTCACAAAGCTAATGAATGTAAAAAGAAACCAAAATTTGAAGGAAAATGTCACAAATGCAAGAAACAAGGTCACAAGGCATCTGAATGTAAATAAAAAACATTCAATCCAGCTGAAAAACTTGTTAAAGAAATCTTTGGTTGGGACTAAAATACTTGGTGTAGGTGTCACTATTGTGAAGAATATGGACACATTGAGATAAACTGTGCAAGACATCACCTAAGAAAGAAGGATACAACCATAAGATGTTACACATGTATTGAACTTGGTCATATAGCCAAGAATTGCATGAATATTGGAAGAATTGAAGATGAAAAGAAAGCTAAAGCTAATAACATTTGGAAGCAGATGAGACAATAGTGGATTCCTAAATCTACCAAGCAAGATAGTTCAAATAATGGTCATGTCACTCAAGAAATGGGTGACTCCACCATTTCCAATTAGATTTAAGAAAAATCAAGAACTACATCATCAAGCCATATCTCAAGCAATTTGAGAGTGAAAGAGTGCAAATGTTCAAATCATTATTTCAGATTCAAGGACCAAAGAAAAGTTATCATTCACCGTGTTGCATCTACTGAGCAAGGTTGGTTAAAGACCTTACCAAGCTAGGTCAGGAGTATCAAAGATTTTGTTTGACCACCAAGTTGCAGGGTCTTACTAAGTAGATCAATGATAGACTGGCAAGCACTATATCATCTCATCTACCTTCATACCAAGCATTAATGATAGTATTTCCATCAAAAGGGTAGAATTCGATTGCATTTTTCACCGTGACTTAAGAATACTTAGAGCTAAAAGATTTCTAGTGAATCCAAAGCAAATTCCAAGTGATTTCAAGTGATTTTCAAGTGGAGAATTTGTTCAAGATTTTCTTATACTTGCCGAGCAGCTATGGCATCCGCAAGCACTAGAAACACCAAGGCAAAAAGAGGTTCATAAATGCTGGTAAAAGGTACAGAATGGAAAATGCCCAACTTCAAGATTGTTCTGACCATTGCAGAATCACTCGACCCAACTACAACTCAATCACAAATACCACCTAAGGTACTTCTTATCAATGATATTCGTACTCATTTCAAATGTTCTATTCAATAAATTGAAAACTTAGAGATAGACAATGCCCTAGGTGAAATGAGTGTAGATGGCTCTCTAAAACCTAAGTACAAGCATCTTGAAACCAAAGGCTTGACTCATATCTCACATATTCCTAGAAACTTCCAAACCAAATGGATTAGGTATATCTTGAGTCGGGTGCACAATGGACAATTATGGTTAGAGTAGCCAGTGCTAATCACAAAGAAGATGATTCATAAAATCACAGGTCTCCCTATGCTTAGTAAAGCAAAGGCCACCAAAACCCTAGGTCGGGAGGAGCTATAGAAGCAAACCCTAGCTGAGTGGGATAGTAGAGGTTTAAAGGTCAACAATGTATTAGATGTCAAACTAAGATTTGACATTCATGTAATTGCATATAAATTATACAGTTCTAGTAGATTGAATAGTGTACCTTGTGAAGCTGTGGATTTAGCCCTCAAGATTGTAAAAAAAAACCTTGAATTTGATCTGTCCAAAGTATTGCTGAAACAATTGAATAAAAATATGGATAGTATAAGGACTTCCAAGAATAACCCTTGTAAATTTGGTTCTCTATTGATTTTTTTATTTTTCTATGCTCAAAAATTCTTTCCATCTAAAGGAATTATCGTATGGAGAAAAGACATTCCAATTTTGTATCAAATAAATGAGTTTGTAGCAGAGATGGGTGAAAATTTTGATAGCATTATGGACAATTATTTTGAAGATTTCAAGGAGAGAATGAATAATAAGTTCTGGATTCCACCAAAATTAGTTGAAGATTACAGAGATGATGTATGCTTCATGGTTGATTATGATAAGGTGTACATCCAAGTAGTCAGACCCCAAGTTGCATGGGTAAGACCTCTTCCCTATGAGATAAATATTGATGAAGCTAGAGACATCATAGAAGCACTGGTAAATGAGCCAGTAGACCCAAGGCAACCAATTTCTTGAACCTATGATGAAGCAAAGGTCAGAATTGAGCTTGAAATCAAGCTACCACAGACCATAAGAAAAGGCAAGAGGAAGATAGCAAAATTGAAAACTACATTTGGCCCTGTTATGCTAGCAGAAGGAAAAGGTGAGGATGAAGGAGATGATGAAGAAGGAGGAGGAGAAGAAGAAAAAGAAGAACAAAAACTTGAAGAAGAAAGGAAAGGCAATAAATACCAAACCTAAGAAGAAGCCTACTATAGTATTCACGAGAAGAACTAGAAAAGGTAAGCAGGAACCTATACTAGTCAGGCCTGCACCCACATTTGAAGAAAGGCTTAAACAATTGGAAGAAGGAGCAGGCATTCCAAATTTCAAGGCATTGAAATTTGAAACTAGAACAGATGCTAAGAAAATGCAGATAGAGGAACTGGTACTCAACAAGTGGGTAAATGGAAATACTCCCCGGACCAGCTTGCCTCCCAAATCTCAAAAGAACTATTGGAGAGATTGCAATTGAGATGGGAGTTAGCCACCCAAGTAGTAAAAGAAATCTATGAGCAATCTCTAAAGAATCTTCGACCAAGTCTTACTGGAGCAGAAATTAAGACTGAGATGAAAAACCATGAAGGTAAGATGATGATAAGATTTCACACATGTTTAATTTTGATCAAAGACATTGAGCATGTTGTAAATGATGCTACAAACATGTGTGAAAAAATATCTATCATCTACATAAGCCCAGTGAAGACCTAGTGGAAATCAAGGATGATGACAACATTAATAGTGATGATATTGATGGCACTCCATCCATCACAATCTCACCAAGAGAGCTACATGGATTAATGGAAGAAGACAAGGAGGAAGAAGGAATGAAGGAAGAAGTTGAAGAGGAAGATAAGGAGGAAGATGATCCAATAAAAATTGCAGCAGTAGTTATTGCATCCCTTCCTCACTCTCCACCTAAAACTATCACATCATCTAGGTTGGAGTCAGCTTCAACAGGTTTGATAGCTTCTACAAGTGAGATTGTGAGCACAATTTTCACATCAATTGCTCAATCTTCACTGGCCTCCTCCTAGCTCCAAGTATCTGAAACAAATGTGCCAAGCACTTCATCTACCGAGTTGACTACTACTTCTTTAGCTACCGAGCCATCCTCCTCAACTCCATCATCATCAGTCAGTGTAACAGTAAGTTCTACAATTTTGTCAGCCTTATCTACATCTACTTCAAATCCAGTTAGTTTAGATATTGCATTACCAAGTGTATCATCATTTTTGGGAAGTATTCCAGTTTTTGATCTAGTAAATACTCCTGTTGGCACTCAATCCTCAAGTCCTATCCCAGTTTTCACTACTAGTCCTTCCATCTCCACTATTGTGTCTATTCCTAAGATCAAACCAGTCATCACAGAAGTCAAACAAAAACAACCATTAAGACTTCTGATCACTGGAAAGGAAATTCTTAAAGATATTGACTTAGACACAGAGATAGTGATTCCAAATATTGACTATGAAAATGCTACCATTGAAGAAATGAGGTATGCTAGTCAACTAATAGAGATGAAGGCTACGCAGAAGAAGTTAAGGTCTGAAAGGGATAAGGAATATAGAATAATTGAGAATGCCAAGAATATAATTACAGAAGCTATAGGTGTTGAAGTAGATTCTACTCAACACATTTTGATTTAGTTAGAAGAGGTTGGAAATAAATTCAATGAGGACACCTTTGGTCAAGAAAAATTGATTGAAAAGGCTGAAAGAAAATTTGATAATAAGGTGCTTGAGCACATTGCTCAGCACATTGCAATAAAACAAGTAGAATTGTCCACAATTTTGGTCAATCTTGAAAATTTTTTTACTAATGTAACTTCACTTTTTGCCAAAAATTTTGATGTTACCAAGTATACCAAGGAGATTAAAGAAAAATTGAATAAAATTGATGAGCATATGAAGGTCAGTGTCCAAATGCTGCAACTTGACCCCAATTCAAGTTCATCCCATCATCTTAGAATCATATTTTTGTTAGAAAAGTAGGTAGAATTGTTGAGAGAGGAAGAAAGGATTAGGTCTATCTTGATTGACATTCAGAATATGATCCTTCCTACCATGGACACAATGTAGAAACACATTGTCTACTCGAAAATATTGATCCATAACAACAATTTCTCAGTTGTAGATCATATGATTGAACTTTCAGCTGAAGTTCAAATAGCACTCTCCACCTGCACAATTTTGCAAGAAAATTGGGATAAGACTTTGGCTCTTATTCTTAAGGTACATTCTGAGTTTATCTCCCATTTTGGTGTTCTTGTGTAAATACATATTGTTTACTTTGGCATTATTGTCAAAAAGGGGGAGATAGAGTACCAAAGAAGAGATAGAGATATATGTAAATAAGGAAGCCATGTGTAAAGATAGAGATATTTATAAATACTCTATGTATATTGTATGAGGGAGATATATGTAAATCAACATGACAAATTTTGCACATAAGTTTTGGCTCATAAGTATTTTTGCCACTAATGCCAAAGGGGGAGATTGTTGGAATTATGGTATATTTGTCATTAGTTCAAATACTTATTCAATTCTAAATGCTTGTCTAGCTCATCACTTAGTCTACAGTGTATACTGAGCATTCAATGGTTACCTTATAAGTTCAACAGGTAAACAGTTCTCACCGAGCATTCCAGAGGATACCAAGTGAATGAGAAGTTTAGTAGTGTTTACTAAGTGAAAAAGGTAAACAAAGGACTTAGTGTTTATCGAGTAAAAAGGGTAAACAAAGGACTTAGTTTTTATTGAGTGAAAAAGGTAAACAAAGGACTCAGTGTTTACCAAGTGAAAAAGGTAAATGAAGGACTCAGTGTTCACGGAGCAAAGCAAGGTAAATGAAGAAGTTAGTTTCTACCAAGTGACACTATATCTACTGAGTCACCAATGGTTACCAAGTTCTAAGTAGTGTTGTGTGGCTAGTATGAACCGAGCCTCTACTTCTACTGAGTGCATGATGATGCCGAGTAATGTAGTGGATGCCGAGTATCAAAAGGTCATCGAGTCAGCTTGAGGAACTCGAGTTTTCTACTATTTGGCCGACTCAGTAATATTTTGTTCACTTGTGTTTTGGCTAACCTTGCAATTGTAAATATTGAAATGGCATATATGTAATGTATGATATCATTTGTAGCATGGGAAAATATGAAAATATTTGAAGAGATTGATGTTTTCATGTAAAGAAGGTATTGCAAATCAGTAGTAGAGTAAAAGAGGTTCAACAAGGTCAACATAGGAGCAGAAAAGTTATATCTATCACATCAGGTGATCAATGCAAAAGGGATCTTATCATAAAATAGTTGTAAGTAGATCCACTACTTCATCCTAATAGGTGAATCAGTTTATAAATCCTTTAACAAGGTAGACTTAATAGTCTTTTTGTAAATCTCCTAACAGAGTGCATACTTCACTGTATGTTTGGAAATCCTCTAACAAGGTGGATCTAGCAATCCTACTTGCTCCTAACAGGGCAGATCATCAGAAGTGATCATTATAAGCCTTAATAGGCAAACTTTATACTATAGTATTGAAGTTTAGTGGGCATCATCCCCACCCCAGTTTTACTTTCTATTTGAAAGGTTTCTGGGTCACCAAATCTCTGTGTTCATGTGCAATAAATGTTTGATCTTTCATTTATGTAGTACATTAGATGAATGAATGATGAATGGTTAAAATGCTGAATTGTTTAAAAGTTTTATATGTTACTGATTCACCCCTCCCCTCTCAGTAACCTATCTTATCTTGAATATTTCCAACAGTTTGTACTTGTTTTGCACTCTTGATGTTCCTAGTTTTTCTTTTTGCAAGAGATATTACATTTAGTCTCAGTGTTTATGTCTTACCTCTTAGCATGATAGGGGTTTCTGTTCTTTCTATTGCTTTCTTGGTTCAATGGAGTGAGCTATATATTTAGTATTTGATCATATTTATTAGATGATTGTAGTGGTTGGATACCTATGCATTTTGGTGAGATGGATCATTTACCATATATACATTTTCATTCCTATTTTTGGAGGCCATGAAGATACCTTCCATCTTTGATTGATCAGCTTGATGAGGCTAATTATTGCCTCTATTTTATGATAATTTTAAAATACTTTGTTTTAAAATTGCCAAGACATTTGTGAACTTATGTTTAGCTAAACCTATGATTAAGTCCAGATAGAACCATTAATCTATGGGTAGATAGTATGTCATATTTTACCAATATTATATATATAATGTAGTATTTCATATAACCATTAGAATGTGTGTTCTAATATTTGGATTTAATTTTATTATGCTTGTTTGCAAATATTTCTACATCATCACTAACTTGATAGGAAAGGAGTTGGAGATGGTTGACAACATTCAAGGAGGAACATTAAAGTCTAGTCACGATGGAAGAAACATAATGGTATCAAAAGATACAATTGCTACAAAGGAGGAGCCATTATTTCATGAATTCAGGGATGAAAAGTTTCTATATTTCCTCTGTGTTTACTATTGTGTTGACTTGGTTATTCAGAATTAATTGTTTGTACCATGAACTACTATGTTTCCTTCTTTTTTTGGAAAATTTGTAGTCAATTTTTTTTCTTTTCTATTTTAGAATAAGTGTCAATCCTTTATCTATAAGGATTGTATCGATATTTTTAGGAGGTTGGGAAAAAAAAATTATGAAAAGAAACTGTTGACTCTCATGGTGAATTGTTTTCACAATTTTTATGTATTGTTCTAATTTAAGGAATTTTAGAACATAATAAATAATCTTTGGTTTACATTCTATGTTAGTAGAAGCTAACCAAGGGGGCCCACTTGGGAGGTGGATTAGACTATAGTAGTTTAGATTTACTTCCAACATTTACAATATTTCAATTATGAATTATAAGTTTCTTCCTATAGCATCATACTTTGTGAGTGTTCCTGCATCATTTATGAGAACGATTATAGTGAATGGTCTAAGTTGGAATATAGGTTAGCATTTAATTGCATTTCTAACATTTATTTTAGTGAAAAGTTAAATTTGTTAGTTTCCTATAGCACTAGCGTAGGTTCTTTCCTTGCATTTTACTTTCCTGCAACATAAGTGCAATGACTCTTTAAGAAGCCTAGTGCACATACTATGCTGACTATTTCAAGTATACATCCCTAGGTTCTCAAATTAAATGCACCTCATGGTAGGAAGAATAATCCTTAGATTGAATATATTATTCCTAAGTAAGGCCTTGAGCATGGTTATCACACACCTATTGTGAGGTGGACCATCATAGCTCTTTAGACATAGTCTTCTCCACCTAGTCATGTTCTATACAGTGGAAGTTCTTCATATCAGTAATTTGATAGTGTTTGCAGTTTCATGCTTCAATTTATTCTTCATGATCATCTTTCATTGCTATCTTCTAGAAAATTTTATTTCCATCTCTTTTTGGAGTAGAGTTTTTCCCATGCGGTTTTCTCTATTTCTCTTCTTTATAGAGATTTGGTTGTTCTTGGGTACCTCATTAGACTTTGTTGTCAAGACCCAATTTTCTAATAGCAGTACTTTCTAGGTTTTAGTGACTCCCTAAGTTTATATTTAGGGGGAAGTTAGAGTAATGAGATATTGCCTTATTAATTAAATCAATTTGATTTAATCATTAAGTCATTTATTATCTCTAGTTTACTTAAGCTAAACTTTAGGCATATAATAATTAATTCTTTTATTAATTATTATCATGCAACCTAGCTTTTTTCCTATTAGGTTTTTAATATTTTTTATAAGGATTGATCTTTTCTAATTTATTCATTCACTTTTGATTATAGCAATCTATCTTTTTGCTCATCAATAATGTCTCATCTATGGATCTAGCTATTCAAGCCTCCATAGATTTTTGTTTCTCTCTTTCTATGACATTTGTTTGCATGTAGGTGATTCTTGAGAGTTGTGGGTTTGATCTTTCATCAACTTCAACAATCATTCCATACATATCATTTGTATATCCAACCACAATAAGAAGCTATCTATTTCTCCCATAGAAACCAATCATTCCATACTGATATGATGAGAAAGTTGGATCTGTTGCTCCAAATAAAAGAATTAGTACATGAATTTCACTAGCTAAAAGTGAAATAATATAAGCAATAAAAGAAGATTGTGTCCCTACTTGTGCAACATTATTTTTTTTCATCAACATTATAACACTTAACTTTTATTTTTGGATGCTTCTAACTAGTATCCCATTTGATCTTTATCCATTGAAAATGTCTTTGCTAATAATGTATTCTTCAGCTCATGATGAAGTGTGGATGCCTCCTTTGGTCATCGCTCTTATATTGCTAATTGCATTTTTAGAAACAAGGAGCTTGCAAACATATTAAACTATGCCAAGTACAACTAGTAAAACCTTGTTTTTCTATATTTTGTAATGTGCTAATCATGCATTATTTTTTTTATTGGGTGGATTTTATACTCATGGACCTATTTTGTGCACTAATAGATAGACCTTTAGTTGATAGAACAATAGAGACCAATATAACTGAAGCTGAATAATTTCCTAGAGTAGCCCGTGTGACTAGTACTAGTCATTTGTAGGGTCATTGTTACTAAACATGAAAATTATGTTTCCATTAAAATTATGAAAGCTTCCAGGTGCTTTAAAATTGTTATTATTTATAGTTTAATTGTATTTTACTTATACATAACTTGTTTTGGACTGATAATCCCACGATGTTTTTTTTTATCATCTTTTTGAAATGACATTGAAGCTATTTGGACCCACCATACATAAAAGATATGTAGTTTCATATCATTGGACTATAATATTTTTCTTCTCTTCCATTTATTGTACTATATTTAAGTTATTGATCTAATAATTTTTTTTTAAGGTGGAATGAATAGGGTCCTAAATTAAAAAATTAGCTCTTTACATCTTTTGAGGACCTTTTTGGAAAAAACATTTTTGACAGTGCCATACTTCTCAAAAGAGAATCTAAACATATAAAGATCGTGAGGGACCAATATAGAAGGGGTCTAAAGGATAACCCAAAGTATTATTGTCCTCCTATGATTCCATCGATGGAGTGGAATGAAATAATAGAAGATATAAAGAGAAAAGGCTATGTGGTAAAGGAAATTAACTAGAAAAGGGGAAAAGAAGGTATATAATGATAGTATTAAGTAGAATGTAATAATGTACTAATTAGTGATCTTTGTAAATATATAATCTAACATGTTTCAAAAAAATTATAGACTACAAGACACATCAATGGCTACAATAACAAGGCTACAGAAGGTTAGCCAACACAAACTTAGCTCTAGTGGCTATATGAATCTTCACCCTTGACTTGTAAGTAGTAGCAATAGAATTTTATATAATGTTACAAATAATTTTGTTTAACCAAATCATACATGCAAAAATGATGATATTAAGAAAAAAATATAGGGCACAAAATTCAATGTATATCCCACAAAAGAAAATAAAAAATTGCCTTGAAGGAAGGTTATAAAGTCATAGTTGCATGCCTAAACCAAGAATCTGAAAGCCATATCCTAGAATCTAGTGTACCAAATGAGACACTGGTAAATTGGTCAAATGAAAAGTAAATCAAATTGAATAGTTGAGAAATTTCCTTTTTGATCTTAGTTTCCAACATAAATTAATTGCATAATAATGCACATGACATTTCACTGCAACTTTTAGATCCTATCACAAAATTTGTGCGTGATGAAGGCCATGATGTGCATCATATTGGTGGAGTTATTAATTTTCTATTGAAAATTAATTACACAATTATGAATACAACTTAACATCTTCAATTGCAATTTGACATGTAACCTTTTTTTGAATATTTTAGAGTATGTTGAACATCACAATGGAGTGGAGCATGTTCAAAGTTTTTAGCATGTTGAGGTGGTGGAAGATCAAAATGTTATTGTTTATGGTGTGGCATTTTTTAGGTAAGAAAAATGCATGTTATGTTCTACTGGTTAATGAAATACTTGTAATGGTTAGAAAAAGAAAAAAGAGTATGCCAATTTAACCCATTTACTTATTATTTCAATAGAGCCCCTTTTAGTGTACTAGCCTTGTGCTCTTTAGAATAGGAGGCATCATAATTTGACATTACAGGTTCCACAAGAGGAGGAGAGTGGAGAATATATTGATTCTCCTATCATCCTTTACCTTAAGAAAGCTAAGAAAAACAAAAAGAAGAAATGGTTTTAAAAAAATGCTCTTTGATAAACCTCGTTTGATAAACTTTGTTGGATAATGAAAGAATGTTGTTTTAGGTAATTACCTATGAATTTTTCATATTAATATTGATTTTTATATCATGTTATTGAATATTGTTATGTCTTAATGAAGTCTTGATTAATATTGTGTATTAGAGAATTTTATATCATATTAATGAATGTTATGTGATTGTATTGATTAAATGTTATAGTTCATAAATGGATGAATGAATGAATAAAGTATGGAATTAGATGTAATGGAGAACTTATATTGATGTTAGAGGGAAGGGGGGTGAGGCCATATGAGCTTCCACCTTCATGTGGTTAGCCTTGTTGTGAGGCCTCGCCCTGACCCTTCATAGCCATAGTTGATACATTATTATTTTGATACTCAAAACTCAAGATATCGAGACATTATCAGATACTTGAACATATTATATTATTTCATGTTGTCTGATGTTACTTTTAGATATTTGAGTTCGTCATTTAATGCTTTATGAACATGAATGTTGATGAAATAAGTAAATGTAGGATTAACACTTTGATTAAGAGATTTTAATGATTAAGAATATGAGTAGGATGAGAGAAACCTTGATTGATTTGGAAGATGTATGTTTTAACTTATGTGACTTCTTGATATGTACATACATATGTGCATGTGATTTTATGGGACTACTGATGTGTGCAATGAGTGTGCAAGATATTTTAGCCGAGAAACCTAATGGAAGAACAAAACTGATCCCTATGTGCCATTTGTGGAAACCATGTTGTTCGTATCTTATTGTATTGTGAGATGTATGAATGTATCTTTCCGTGATCAATAAATGTTAATGTTTCGTAATTGTGTTCTTATAGTGTCACTTGACACTCGTGAATTTGCATATGTATTTCAGCATGCTAGTTAAGGTTAACTATGTAACCTTTGGATCTAAGTCAGACTAAGTTAGTGACCTTTTTGCTAATCTATTTTTAATCGAGTTTAGTTACCCCTAATCTAGATTAGTGCTTAATCTACATTTTGGAGTTGTTAGATGGTCCTAATTATTCCTAGCATTTTTTGGGTCCCAAATCAATTCCTAAGGCTTTAAATCATGAAATCTTTATACCCAAGAGGTATGGGTATGGGTTGGGGGCATTTTCCACCCCCTAAGCCCCTTTTGTTGACTTTTGAGGTCACTCAAAAAGTCTATTTTTTCCTTTGTACGGAAATTAAAAGTGGTTACCATGAGTTGCATAACTTCAACTCCACTTAGTGGTTATCCTTAGGATTGGTTGAGTTAGAAACTTCTAGAGTTTTAGGTGAGTGGGGGAAGTTATTGCCCTTTTTGGTGGTTGAGTTTGGATCTTATTTTAGAGGCCCTTCTTGGAGTAGTTTTGGTTGTTACCCAATCTCTAATTTTAGAGAGGAGTCTTGGAAGTTTGAAGGCAAGGAAGGAAAAGCTCTTCTCAAATTGTTCATTCACCATAACCTCTTTGTGAAGGTAGGAGTTCTTCATCTCCTTTGTTCAGATTGTTCATGCTTGTTTCATGCTTATGCTATTGGGATTGTTTATTTGTATGCTTGTATGTATGTTGGGTATGTTAGGAAGGATTGAAACCATGTTTCTTGAATGCTTTTCTTTCATTTTTTTGTTTGAATTTTGAAGTTTTCTTATATGGGTGTTTTGGCATTACTTGCCCTTGGATAGGGAAGAAGTGGCCAATTTCGGGAAAGGTCTTTTTAGTTGGACTCCAACAGTGTAGAGTCTCTTCTTAGGATGAGAAGAGGGAGAGAGGGCAGGGTGTTATGGGCCCCTACCTATCAGTACAAACCATGTATGAGTTTTTGCATGTAAGAATGGAAGAACGGAAGTTCTTGAATTATAGCCCCGATTGGGCACCTATTTTGGTGTTGTGTATGACATCTCCTGTTGGAAAAATCCACCTTTCCCTAGTTTTGATTTATTGTGAAACTTGTTTTGAAAACCTAGTATGAATACGAATGTTGATTTTGGCTCCTTGTTATGCTTGTTTGTCACCTGGTCAGATTTTGTTCCCTCCATGATCTTAGCAATGTGTTGCAGAAAATCATATGGACCCCTTGATAAGGGTCATGAAGGAAATTTATTTGGATTGTTGTAACTTTTGGGATTGGAATCCTCTGTAAATTGTATTTCTAAACTTTTTTGTAATGGAAATGATGTCGGGTTTTCTTCTTGGTTCTTTCTCGGTTGAGCCTTTGAATCAGGTTGCCAATAAAATAGTGGTTGAGTATTATTTCTTCTCATGAGTTTGCTTTGCAATTTTTGGTTATATGAATGCACATCAAAAATAAGATGAAATGATGATGTTCAATTAGGCAAATTTTCAAGTTTTCTTATATGTTGAAAACAAAAATTATGTTATGAATGAAGGTTCAGATTTGTGATTATTGTAAACCAAAAATCAATCTTGCAATGTTATTTTATGTAGTTATTTAATTTATATTATATTTAGTTTGTAGCAAGTCCTACTAGATTTACTTTGAAAAAAAAAAAATCCCCTTTTTGGTTAATAAATCAACTTCAAATTTTATACTTAGAAAAATAAAGACAAAAAAAAATGTCCCAAGAGAGTAAAAACTCTCTGATTTTTCTATGGGGAACCAATTTAATTCTCCTCTTAGTAACAGAGAATCTTTAAAAGATTCCCCTATATATCTTGGTTGAATAATATAAATAAATTAATCAAACTATGAATAAATACAATAATTCAAAAACAAACTTTTAAACATATTAAACTATCCTAAATATCTATCTCCCACCAAATAAACTTTATTGCATTTAATCTTCAACTTAGCACCAGTTTTTGGTTATGTATTGAAAAAGTTTTCTAGCAAAGTAAAAAAAGGTGGCTTTAAGTGACATCACCCTGTATCCTTATCTCCCCCTTTGTTCAGCAAATGCGCTGAAGTTTCTTAGTTTTGTGGTTTGAAAAACTGAATTAATGCTTAAGCCCTCCTCCCACCCTTTTTCCTTGGTGCCACCATCATTTGGTCTACACATGTTTTACTTGGGTAGAGCGCTATACCCTTGGCTAGCGCTTGGGAGTAGGGTGTAGGGTAGAGTATGGGGGGGGGGGGGGTTGTTAGTGTTAGTTATGTTTAATGTTGTGGTTAGTTATATTAAGTTTAGATAACATTTTAGTTAGTAAATGTTAATAAGTTTAGATTAGTTTATGTTAGTGTTAGTTACTTTTTTATTTGTAGGTAGTATTGTTGTTAAAAGTTAGTTATTAATTATGTTAGTATTAGTTTTAGTATAGTTTGTATCATTTAAAGTTTTTAAGTTTAGTTTAGTTTTAAGATAGTTTAAAATTTAGTGAATGATAGTCATTAATTAGTTGGATTAATTGTTGCATATAATTTAATTATTGTGTTCTTTTTAAATATTAGTTTTGTTTAATTGTTTCTAAATTTAGTTTAATTTTTTTCTTTGGTTAGGGGTGTAGTTAATAAGTTTGGGAGCTTAGTTTGTATTAATGTAAAGTTAGTTTGTATGTAGTTTAGTATAGTTTGTGTGTAGTTTAGTATTGTCTTAAATTATGTTTTTTTTTAGTGTATTAAAAATGGATTTAAATTAAGGTTAGTAGTTTTATAATTGTTTTACTAAGTTAGTGTTATGTTGTTTTATGTATTCTTAAATGTTAGTATGTAATAAATGTTAGATTTTTATTTAATATTAGTTGTAAATTTATGTGAGACTAATAAGAAAGGTTGAATTGTTTTGTTTTAACATTTGATGAAATTTAAGTTTATTTTATATTGTTATTAAATTAAGAATGTTAATTTCAAAAAAATCATCATGGATTTAAATAAAATTGTAATTTGAATAAAGTAAATAAAGTATATTTATGTGTACGTTAGATGTGACTTTTATCTTAATTAGTTCTTGATTTAATATTTCAATTAATTAGACCCATATTCATTTAAATGGTTATTCAATAATTTTACATATAATGTTGTATAAGAAATGAAATAACGAAACAAATGTCGATATTAAGATAATAATAAGAGTTCAAAATTTAATGATTTATTTCTCCTCAAGACTATAAACTTAAGATGAAAGGTAGAGAACCTATACTTTAACCGTGAACACAAACATATCAAACTTAGAGTATTTTTAATTATTAACTTTATAAAAAAATTAGTGTGTGTTTTTGCCCTATATTTTTGCGCATGACACTTGTTAAGTAGAGAAAGTATTCTCAAAACCAAGTGAAGCTCAAACTAACATACCTTCATTAATTAATTAATTTCATTCATTGTAGGTCTAGAATGATGGGATAATACTCTATGGTATAGGTATGAATCTCTAGAGGAAGATTAGGTACCCGATCTAGCTTCAACAACTTTACCACTTGCCTCATTTTGGGTATTGTAGTTGGATCTAGGTCTAACACTAAAACAACACTTTTACATATAGGATGTGATTGTTGGTAGTATTCAAATGACAATAACAATGATTAGATCAGTATGAAGTTTACTTTGTTTGATTTTTTTATTAGGGTTTCATTTTATTTATAGTTGATGCAAATACAAGATCCATATAAAAAGTACAAATATAGTATTCTTCAACCAATACATTAAATTTTGATGAGTAGATAAATATGAATTTTACTCTATTCGATTATTTTATTTTATTTATAGTTGGTGCAAATATAAGATCCACATAAAATAAGTACAAATTTAGTATTTTTGTTCTTTCTTTGTAATAGTTTTGATTGTTTTCTCTAAAGAAGATTACTCAATCCTTTCTATATCCCTCAAGTAAGCATCAATATCTCCCTATTAAAAAAAACTCTCAGAAGAAACTAACCATTGAGAAAAGTAGAGTTGTATTGAAGAATTTGTTCCATGATTTCCAATACTTTTATCCCATTGCCTTAATTTAAATATGGTTTCTATTTGAATACATATTCACATGCTCATTTAAGTGATAATCATTTTTTCTACCATCTCATTCCTTGTTGGAAGAATTGGGTGTCAAATAAAAGGGTTTAAGATGAATTTATAAATATTGGTACAAATATAAGAATATTTTTATAGGTGGAGGAATATATTTAGAATGTAGGACTATAAATAGTAATAGCATAAATGAAGTACATCCAGACTCAAATTCAATTTGGAAGTTCCCCCAATAGGTGTTAGATTCTTCCGATACCTCTAGGAACATAAATGATGTAGAGCATCCTCCCATGATGTTAAACACCTTTAAAAAATCCATCACAATACTTATCCTACTAAGGTAAGGACTTAATTGTTTGGACTCTCTTGGCTATTTAACTCTGAAGAACTTATAATGGTCACAAATAATCAACAAACAAATTACTCTTTCACTATGACTATGACAAACCAATTTCAATTCTAAATCTAATTTCAAACTTCATAAACTACTTACATTAAATTTTGATTCCATAACTTATTGAAGAAAACTCTCAATCCCTCTTGTACTACAATAGAAACACACATTTTTTATAGTCAACTAGTCCATATACAATAGATAATAATTTCTAGATTCATACCTCCATAGTTTTTTATTGTAGATAATGAAGATGGAAGGAGTGTGGGGAACTAGGGATAAAAAACTCTTGAATGTTTTACATTTATAGGGGGTCTAGCCAGGTGGATATGTTACTTAGAAACGGGTTGGAATGTTAAGTCCATCCTTGTCCTTACCATTATGTTGCCCAAAATCTGAATTGTTCCTAAATCTTTGTAACTAAGCTAGTAGTCTAAAATAGTGGGCTTTCTCCCATTTTTGAACTTAATGTTTACATTAAGATAAGTGTGTAATCTATTATAATAGCTTTCACAAATTTTAGAAAATAATCAATACATTTTATTTATTTTCACTACCTCAATATGCTTTCCTAATTAAATATACATCAACCTTAATCAAGGTTTGCAATTAGTATCAGATTTTGAGAGGCTACATTCTGTACATCTTCTCATTGTTTAATTTTTTGGATATGCAATGCCCCAATACTTTTTGTGCTTAAATGGACACCCTTAAACAACACACACTAAGGATAAAATTAAACTTGAAAAAAAAAGTGAACTTTGACTATAATACTTTTAGTATTGTAATGAATCTTAGTGTGTGATGTTTAAGCCATCCACTCTTGAACACTCACAAGAGTGCATCCACAGAAACCCTACACAATATTAGGAATGATATTATCAACTATAGTAATGATGTTAATAGCATAAGGGACAAGAATAATTTATTGTTGGATCAAAGTTTTAAAACCAACATGCCACATATTGAGTGTTGAAATTGGTTGTGATATGCATCCAAATGTGACTAGGACATGTTCATGTTGAAAAAATAAATTCAACAAAATTCAAGTGTTTTTTCAGTTTTAGCCTTAGATGCCTTCATTTTGGGTCTTGTAGCTAGATCTAGTGTTGAAATAATTCAAAATCTTTTCAACAAATCTTTAAAAATAATGAACTCTTTTTAAATTTGAGCTATTCTTAATTGATAGCTTATGTTTAGTTTCTTGCTATTAGGTCAAAAGCTTCATATCAGGTCCAAGTTTGGGACAATGAAAAAATATACATGAAAAGTGCCAATCCTAGCAAAATCTAAGTATCTAAGGAGGAATGTTCTTATTGTCAACATTATTCCAAACACTTTTGGTGATAGAATTAACTGTCCCCAATACAAATATAACTTTGTAAAATTAATGAATTGTCATTAGATAGTGCCCTTGTGGTCACCACAGATAGATATAAGTATCATTAAATAGTTTCCTTGCATGACACAACAAGTTGGCCATGAATAATAGGAGTACAGGAGTAACCAAGATCCATACTTGTAGTAGTCTTAGAAACATCAGTGACTTCATTCCATAACTACTTATTCTCTCTTCTATAATGATAAGAATTTGATAGCACAAAAGTAGACAAGGATTAGTCTAATTTAATAGAATCAATGTACATGAATCTGACTAAACAATTATAAGCAAGTATGGACACAAGTTATACCATAATATAATAGGAAACTACAAGGAACTTCGAATTTTACTCACTTTATATAAGCTACAAAAATTCACCTAATATAAGATGAAAACATTATATAGTGAATTTTCTTTCCTTTAGCCATTGCACCCCTTACTTGCACGGTATTGGTTTTTTTTAGTTTAATCATAATGTAAGTAGTAGACTAGGTTTCTAATGTTGCATTGTCAAGCCACTCAAATCTTGTAACAAACAAATTTCTAGTTAGACCAATCTGCATTGTGGTAACTTGTATTAATAGTTTATTCAAGCTACATGTTAATTTACTTTTAATTATAATGAATTCATACCATCTAATGTTCAGCAAAGAAGTTATGAAGCAATTATCTTAAGCCTAAGGTGATATGTAGCGTATATATATTCAAGTTGTAGGCTGACCTTTTTTGAGTCAGTCTTACCTATATATAGAAAATTATTAATTTCACTTGTTTTATAACATATTTAATTTACTTTTATGAATGCATGTTGTCAAAGGTTCACCAAAAGTAGCTCTGAATTGATTTTCTTTTTCTTGATTTGATGTGTGGTTTACTTTATTTTGGCATATCTAAATTCCATCACCTATGTTCATTGGAACACTAGAATAAGTTTTAGCTAGCTTAGGTGTTTTACATTTTTAGTGCCTTTAATAATGTTCAACCAATAGCTTCCTATAATGGAAATCAAGTTACATTGAGTAGATTTTGTCATTTAAAAGGTTAGATATCTCATGACTACTCAATTGAGCTTATGAAATTCTTTTAATTATATCTAGAAGTGTTTGTGTGGGTCAAATTTTAGTTCTATTAACAAATGGGTTCCTTCTAGCCATTTATTGGACTAATGATGTAGGATTGAATTTTTTCCTATTTAGATTTCTAGTCACAAATGAATACTTAAAACTTATTCTTTTTCAGGTTGGTTATGATATTATAATAGAAGATAGACATTATCTTGGAAAAGTGATTGGTGGCATCGTATTGGGTACATTATTAACTGCTCCTTGTATTAACATTCCAAATAAGCACATATAAGTTTGTCTTTAATCACTATAGAGATTATTACTTTAGACATGTAGTGAAACTATTATGCATGTTAATATAGGTATTAAGTACTTTAACACATGCCTTGGTAGAAGCATTTTCTATTACTCTATTCTAAGCTATTTGATTCAACCCATATTTAGTTAAACTTTGCAATTGCAACCAACACATGTTGAGGTTCACCATACTAAATAATAAAATAATTCCAAGTGATCAAGAATATTTGTACTTTGCCTCATGATGCTCTAGGATTGGTTGTCTTCTTGAAGTCCTTGTAAATGTACCTTTTTCTTTTCCATGCTTATCCATTCTTCCATCTTGTTGTCCTCGCTGATTAATCATGTTTTTAGATACCTTTTGGAAGTGTATACCCTGTACCTTTTTTCTAAACATTCATTTCTTCCTCATCTGCTTTGGATCTAATGACCAAATCATTATAAAGAACAAGAAGTAACACAACCCTACCACCATGTGACTTTGACACAACCTTGTGAAGTCCACCATGCTAGAAATTTGTACCACAAGAGGATACACCTACAACACAATCATACTTGGTATCAAAAACGAAAGAAATACCTTCATACTAGTATAGGTTATCCACATATACATTCTTGGAATAGTTTCCACATGACTCTTCATTCTTATGATGACCTCATCTTCAAATTCCTCAAGCCTAGATATCCCTACCCCTATCAACAACTTCTCATCATCATTGTGCCATCCTTTTTTGCCTTTCACCATTCCCTTGGTGTCTACCTTCTTATTCTTAGCCTTGACTATCATTGTGAAAAGAAATTTCCTAATCTTCAAGGGACTTAAAATGGTACCAACTAATATCATTCTTTCTTCATCAAGCTTTTTTTCCTCTTTGTCTTCATCAACAATTCATTCTTTACCACTATCTTGCATCCTTGAACATCTCTATTATGAGATTCACTCTTCCCCTTGCAATCTATCAACTGCCTCCTTCTCTCTTGTCTGTCAAATGGACCACATACCTTTGAATCAACATTCTTGATGGTTGTTTGCTCCAAATCACCATCACTCCTCTTCAAATAATTTTGTATTTTCTCATTGTCTTCATGTTTCTTACACCTTAGGAACTCTCTTCTTCTAATCAACCATGTCACTAACATCGCCCATGCCATCTTATCATCTTGTAGTGAACTCATAAAAAATATTTCTCATTCTTTTTAATGACATAAGTATTTTCTCTGCCATCATACAAGGCCATACCATCAACTTGCCATATTGTACCCAAGATTAAATGACATTCACTCAAGGGCATAACATCACATAGAATAGTATCATAATATGAACCAATACTAAAAGAAATATATTCTTGTTCTTTGACATTAATCCATTGATCATTATCCATTCCATACACTCTATAAGGTGTACTATGTTCTATCTTTTTGATATTCAACTTGCCAAGCATTTCATCTAAAAAAATATTAGTAATGGAACCACTAGAAATAAAAACCTTGCATACCTTACCCCTGCATTTGCATTGTGTCTTGAATATGAATGAGATTTTAATGCACCTTGCAACCATATTTTCTTCCATGATGACCATTGTACCTTCTATCAAATCTCCTTGCAATTAGCAACCTCTAAACTCACCATCAATCCAAGATCTATCCAACATAGAGTCACCACCTTGGAACACTTTAGGAGGATGATTCAACTCTAAGGGTTCAACAAAGGACTCTTGATATTCAAAATCTCAGATCTTCACCCCAAACTAGATTTTTTACTATGCTCTGATACCACTTGATGCAGAGCCCTCCAGTATCCCCTTAAGGAGACCAACTCAACTTGAGGATTCAATAAGAAACTTGGAATCCACTCAACGAGTTGACCTCACTCAAGAATCTAGTATCTATCTTTGTAAGTCACTCCTATAACCATACTACTCAAGTTCACTTCCTTTTTTCCTTTTTCCACTGCCTTCTAGCACCAACTCCATCCTAGGTCACCTAGTGCACCTAGTTCCTCCACCATGCCAAAACTCCAACTAGACTTCATGCCCCAATCTGGATGAACCTTAAGGTTAGTAATTTCCTCCAATTTATCCATTATTAGCATCACCATCTTTGACAATAGAGTGGAATTTATTGTATCCATATTCAATAAAACTTTAGTTGAGCTCTATAGGCAACAATCTAACATAAATGAATATGAAGTTGTATCCTAAGTTGGATTTTGATTTGGAAGATTGTTTGGTTATAGTGGTAGTTGATTGTGTCCTTAATGCATCCATTTAATACTCAACCAGATATACATTTTATGATGAGATATTTAGGTAGATACAATGGGTTATTAATTGTCAAGGTAGACAATGAGTTATTGCAATTGAAGGGCATAATACATTTTTAATATAATATTAAGCATGGTGGGTACCCTTTGTTTTATGTGTGGATTCAATCATGTTTGTCCTAGTTTACATTTAAAATTTGTAGGTAATTATTTCTCACTACTTTTCTAGTGAAAGAATGAGAATGTCATCGGCATGGTTCAAAGAAGAATGGTTGAGAAGATGTTGGGTTTTTAGTCCTTCAACAAATAACTTTGTGTAGTGCAAGAAATCAATAAATTGTTAGAAAATGCTCATGTCATTGCTTCCAAGTATGATGCAATTAGCTTATGGGTCAATAAACTATTAGCAAATTCTTGTGTAGTAGATTAATTGGTACATGCTTAGAGTGCTACTGCTCCTGTGCATAATTGATACCTTGAGAGTACCACTCCACTCCTCCCAGAAAGGATTTGGTGCGACAATTAAAGATTTTGAATGTGGTAATTTATTAAATAGTAATTTTTGGTCACAAATGATTTATATTTTGTTTTTCCTATAACAAATAAATCATACTTTCTCTACTTCATTTTTTTGATGTTTGGGAACACATTTGGTATCAGTTTAGTTATGAGTCTCTCAAGATTTACTTAAAATAAGTTGGGTTACCATTTTGAAATAAGATCAATTGAAATGCATGACAACTAATTTCAATAAGTTGGGTTACCACTGCATTTTGAAATTAAATATTTCATTAAGTGATTGATTTTTTGGATGTGTGAATTTTGGTTTGGATATTTTGGGTTACCATTGAATTTGGGAATATAAAGATGCATTTTTGTCACAATGTGTTTGGTGAGTTAGTTAATGTGGCCAACCATGCTTGTAAACATTTATTTAATGCTTTTTATGCAACTTATGTATTTACTACATTGAATTTAGGGAAAGTGGAAAGTCAATTTCTATAGCTATAGAATGGTTGGAAAGAAAGAATATTATTTACCTCATCTTACGATCCAATCTACACCACAAGCAATATGTAGACCAGGTAGTAGACATTATATTATTTCCATATGCATTTATTTGTGTGGATTCTATCATTATTCGCTATTAGAAGGATTTATTTCTTATTATGGTGGTTATTACATCCAAATCATTATGAGGCTTCTCTTATTGGAACATCATTTGTTAGAAGAGCACTTGATGTCATTTGGGTTGCTACTGAAAAGCTAGATCAAATTGAAGAAGTATTAAAAATATTCTTTCTTTTTTTGTCTTTAATTTCATTGGGTACTCTCATTGGTATGTAACTTAGATTTTCTGTAATGAAGGTTGAAGCAAATTTTTTTGACCTCATCATTGATTTAGCTTGGTCATTTTTAGATAAGCAATTGGGTAGTCTTTTATGTAGGTTGAAGAATGTATAGGTATTCTAGGTAGCCACCTGTTTATATTGTGTTTCTTTGGCCTTTCTTTTTTTTCCAATTGTTGAGCTTTCTCATGATATTCAATACTTATTTTTTCTTATTCCTATAGGGTTAGTCTATGGGATATGTTGTTAAAATTATTGGTTTCTTGAAGAATCTTGTACAAAGTGACACCAGAGGTATCATGGTAGAAAGGTACATATCAATTTGGCTTTACATTTTTTTGACATGAGAAATGATAAGGCAAGAGTAACTGAGGTAAAAGGAAATGTGCACTATCCTTTCTCTCTTAGAATATTTTGAGTTTGTGAGATGTATAAATTTATCATTCATTTAGAAGGACAAATGACTTCTATTCATTGTCACAATTGATATCAATTGTGCAAGTTAAGTATTTAAAAGTTAGAGTCTTTGTAATTAGCCAATCTTCTGGCAAGTTATTATAAAGAAATGAACAACCAATTTTCTTTCAAAAGTTATTTTATGTACATAGTTGAGTCTTTGCTTTCTTGCATGAGTAGTCTCCTTTCTCACTTGAAGATGTGCATGGACATGATTCAAGAAGTCCAAAATTCCTCATTAACTACATAATACATCACAAAACCAACATTATTATAATTAGTTGATTTGGATGTCATAATCTATGAACCCATTTGAATGTGATTTTTTGGTCAAAGGAAAAGTATTAGGGAATTTTGATTAATGATGACCATCTTATCCATTGTTTTTTTTTGTCTAATGTGGACATTGTTCCCCATATATCACTAAAGTGAAGTTAGATTATTCATGTGAATGATTAGATAGATTCTAAAATCTAAAAATAAAGAAATTTTAGATGCTTGTAATAGGTAGATTGATTGTTCATGCCCTAAATATGGGTTGTTTCTACAACTGTTCTTACATTAAAACTAGATGCGCATCTGCATCCACACCTTCAATAAATTACCTATGTCTCAAATGTGCTAAAATTGTGCTTACATTAAAACTACATGTCTTAGATATTGCCCACTATATCTAGGATGGGTAGATTTCATAATACATTCCTATTATTTTTGAAGATTTTGAGGGATGGCTAGAGAACCAAACTCCCTTGTTGTCCCACTGTTGGAAATATAAGGTAGGTTAGGTTACTAAGAGGGGAGAGGTGAATCAGGAACCAATCAAACTTTAACTTACTTCTTCAATTATTCCTTCATATATTATTTTTATCTAACTACATGCCTGAAATAATGAAAGCAATAAAACATTCATAACACTTTGACACAAGATATGGTGACCTAGAAACCTTCCAATTAGAAAGTAAAACTAGGGTAGGGATGATACTCACAAGATTTAGTACTATAGTATAAAGTTAACCTATTAAGGCTTACAACTAATTATTTATGATGATCTACCCTGTTAGGAGCAATAAGACCTATAAGGTCCACCTTGTTAAAGGATTTACAAACATACAATGAAGTATACATTCTATTAGAAGATTTAGCAAAATATTGTTAAATCCACCTTGTTGAAGGATTTAACTAATACACCAATTAGAATGAATTATTGGTTGATCTCTAATCTACAACTCTGATTTTTTGAATGAGATAACTTGAATTGCAATGATCACCTTGTTGTGATAGATAAATCTTTGTTGTCCTATATCCTGCTTGTAGCCTTCTTCAATTTTTACTCATACACTTCATATTCCTTCTCAATGACATACTTGGATTTGATACAATGAGTTACATATATATTAATCTAAATAAATACTTAGTGGAGTCAGCTACAATACCAAATTCATCATAATTCACAAAGTCAACCCAACTGTTGTAACTTGGGTTTAGAAGAAAGACTCAATGATGTTTTGATACTTGACATACTCAGAATACTCTGGAACTTAGTTGAAATTGAAGCTTAGTCCATACTGATCGCTTTTGAGTAGCTTGGACTTGGTCATCACTGTGTGACTCAGTGAACACTAAGAAACTTAGTAGCTACTGAATCACTCAATTGACACCACATGACTCAGTCAACACTAGATTCACTTCATTAACATTGTGAGCTTGGTAGACACTATAGAACTTGGTAACACTACAAAGCTTGATTAACATTAGAGCCTTCATCACTTCTACTTGAAAGATTAGTAGACACTGCTATGCTTAAGCAATACAGTAACTATCTCTGATGCTCGATAGATACTGTGAAGCTCAGCATGAACTACAAACTATTTGTTTAGGCTAGTAGCAACTAAGACACTTAGTTAACACTATTGGATTAATGATAAGCTTAGTAGCATCTATAGATCTCAATAGAAATGCAACCAACTAACTAGGTGTTGGATCACTAATAGACAAATTGGCCTTAATGTCAACATCTACTATATGTGAAATTCCATTGGGGTAGGAGATAGGGGTTTGAGGGCTAGGAATGTGTCTGTAGAATACATAGGCTTTTTAGTGTGTCTAAGAATTAAAAAAATTGCTAATATGAATGATTTATAGCCTAAATATACAAACACTTCAGCTTTCTTGAGTTTTATGTTTCTTGCAATTCCTTGTGATGCTTAAGTTTGGATTTATTAGGCAACTTTTGTAGAAAAATGATTTTCCTACCTAGTATCTTCAACAATTTTTTATTATGATTCAATATTAAATAGATTCTAACCTATTTTATTGTTCCCTTATGATTGTATACATGTCTCTATGTGTACAAATATGTACTAGATACATTGTTTCACTATCTCTATTTTTTCCTACTTATTTTTGTTGTTTGCACTTTAGTAAAACTTGTGTGGAATAAAATTTTTAATCTTCTATTTTTGAACCATAATTTACTTTCACATATAAATTTGGGATTTTGCCTATCATATATTAGTTTTTCCTTTCATATAAGACATTCCTATAAATATATTTGTTCATAAGGTGCTCAAATGTTGTGGAATACTTGAAGGTTATGTATTGGCTATGTATTTAGGTGTTGCTAAAGGTAACATCATTTTTCTTTTGTTAACATTGATTTAATTCATGTTATGTGAAGATTTTTTGATTTTCTTTGGAATATGGTGTATACAGAAGAGGCATTGGATGAAGTGTTGGAGTCTAGAGCTTTTATTGCAATCCTTGGTCACTACATCTTAGTAGATCATGCAAGTCAAGATGTGGGTTCAAAAGAAAAACTATATATTTTGCATTCTCATGTTGTGTGAATTAGCTTATAGTAATTCCAATGGTAGTGCTAACTATTTTATTAGTTAGCTCTTAGTAGCATTTTGTCAGATAGCTATTTTACAGATCTATTAACTGCTTGTAATTTTCTTGTACCAAGTGTACATTTTGCAGTGTCTTTCAAAGGTTAAGGTTGGAGAATCTGTGATTCCTTCACTCATACTTTTACAAGAAATTATATGTTTGGACAATGAGAAACCTTTTTATAGAGTGGGAAAATGTTGTTTCCTTAAATTTGAAAAGAGTTGAAAACTGTCATAATATCATTTTTAGAGAACCCTTTGTGGTGGGTAGATCATTTTATGAATATGATATTAAGTGCAATGGGTACCCTCTATTTTTTGTGTGGATTCAATCATGTTTGTTCTAATTTACCTTTGACATATGTAGGTGTGAGTGAGATACGAATCAATAGGATAAGATTAACTCAAATGCCTACTCACGGTATAGGTGGGCCAACATGCCACGACCCCAACATATACTCTCTCCCTCTCTATGGTCTAGATGTAAGGAATTAGACATCTTCATAGATGGGAATCTCATCCATCTATAACCTTTTGTAATGCCACCAATATAGGTTTGTAAAATATCATCTCAAGGCAGTGATAAACCCACCAAAGACCTAAAGATAAATATCCAAAATAATCATTGACCAGGATACCATCGATGATTACTTTGGAAATTTATCTTCCATTAAATTTTTTTTAAATAAAACAAGTTGGTCAAAATCTCTACCAAAGATTTGTCAAAATTTTGACTAGTGCATCGAATAGTATGTCATCATGGGTTTGGCATCCTAGGCAATCAAGGGTTGACATTGGTCAAACTTTTGACTAATCACTGCTAGAAATTTTGACCAACGCATCAACTAGGATTGCATCATGGGTTTAGCATCTTGGTTGATCAAGGGCTAGCATTGGCAAAAAAATTGACCAATCTTTGATGGAAATTTTGACCAATGCATTGACTAGGATTTTATCATGGGTTTTGCATCATGGTTGATGCTTTGTTTTACATTTTGACCAAACTTGGTCAAAATTTTGACCAATGGTCTTCATAAAAAGGGAAGCCATTTTCAACCAAATGCATCATTGCAATTCTGATAGATATAAGACTTGGTCAAATTTTTGACAAAAAAAATAGTAACAAAGAAATTGGTCAAAAAGGAAACCAACATGAGTTGAAAATTCAACCAATTTTCTTCAAAAATTGAGTCAAAATGTACTTGTCATACAGGTATGTGCACTAACATATGTCATCACCATATTATCATCTATCAATCCTTAACTACACATGTCCTAACTCTAACTCAATTTTCCATACATGTCATATCTATCTCTATACCACTGCAATCTATCTTACACTTAGACAATTTTCTAACTGTGATTGCATAAATGAAATACTAAATATATGTTGCCATAAATGACAATACTTAATACATCTAACTAGCCATATTGCCAACAATATAAATATTGTTGGATGAATTGTTGCACAAGTTTGTAAAATGTTTTAAGAAAAGGTGACAACTTGGTAAACCATTCCATGGCTTGTCCCCTTAAAATTTTAGGAAATATTCTCATGAGGTATGTATTCTCATGAATGAAATTCATGTTAAGACCATAGAAGTGATGTACATGGTCATGCAGGTCATTATTTCCATTATATTTTTCATACTTGGGAACATTCATATCCTAGGGAAACAACACCATGTAGAGAATTCTATCAAATAGGAGAGCATATATGCTTTCTACAAAGGATTTTTTAGATTTCTCTTTTTCCATTTGTAGTTGGGAAAGTTGACTTCTTAGATCTTGCATTTCTTTTCTTAGGATATCAGCTTTAGTTGACTGTCTTTTCTAGATGATCCTTTGGATGCCATAATCATTAGGGAGTTTCCATCCTCGAGAAGTCATGTATTGAAAATATTGATCTCTATTTTTATCTAAGGATTTGAGCATAAGTTTCTAGAGAATTTTGTCTTGTTAGAATCTCATGAGGTCCTCACTAGTAACCTCATTAGCTACCTCACTCTCATGGTGTGATTGTGAGGGTTTAGGTGGTCAGGGACATACTATTGTGTGTGTCCTTGGAGATCTTGGTAGCTTTTTTTTCAATTATTTTTATAGGATGGGTTGTTCATAAATGGATTGCTATAGTTGGTGCAAGAATGCCTATTCTCAAATTCATGTGTGCAAGTACTAGTTTCAGCATGTGGGTGAGACATTTATCTAGTATCTATATGGCTAGCCTTTTCTAATATTTATTTATCCATCATAGCTTTTTTCTTCTATAAGTACAAACAAGTCTTCTATGTAGTAATTACTCTTCTTAGGGTTCAAAATGAGAGAAACACTATCTCTAGTCTTAGGAGTGTCGAAGAAAGTAACAAAGAAACTATCAAAGTGGTAAAGCAAGTTGTGCCAAGTAGTAATGTTAGCCTCTTCTTGTGTATCAAGGATAGATTCTTTCTCACAAACTTGTTTATGCGGATGTCTAGTAGGGTGGATAACCATGCAAAAGTAAAAGAGGGATGACTTCCTTGACCAACTTGGAGTCTAGTTGTAACTAGCATGTAAAGGAAAACCTTTAATGTAGTAAGACAACACAAATACTATAGAGATAAAAACTTGTATAGTTAAAATGTTCACTTGTTAAAAGATAAAGTGGAGCAAATAGTTTATTAAAAGTGCTCAAGAACTTAGAGTACTAGTGATTCCAACCAAGAGTTGGAAAATAAGCCTAATAGAAAGTAGCCAAGAGACTAGAGTAACTAATTTTTTGACAAGTGAGCAATAGAGACATTAAGCTTGCATCCGAGAGACCAAACTCATATTTTTAACTTAATATAGTAATAGATATGAAGGTTTCAAAATAGATTATGGAAAGAATAGGTGCAAAAACCTCTACTTTAGATAAAATGTAATCTAGACTCAATTATACAAGTAGCAGAGGTTAGGCAATAGTTTATAGGAAACTATGTGATAGTGTATCGACACATTTTATCATACAAATTTTTCACAATACTCAAGTGATACTTTCTAGACAAGTGCTACTTTCTAGTAGGTCATATGATAGAGTATGATATAGGAGGACGATGTACTTTTTTTAACAAGGTGATACTTTTAGCAATTAGAAGTATCACATGAAATATTTCTGAATAGTTGTGCGATAAAAGTTCAATAGACTTTGTAACTTGTGATTTGCTATCTAAAATTTCTATGTTCCACTCCAACTTTTAGGTATTATAGGCTAAAATATAGTTATGATAAAGGAATATTTTAGTTTGCAACAATAGATACATACTTTTGAAAACAATTTTGGATACAAGCATATATCTTCAAACAATTGAACAAGGGACAAAGAAACCTTATTGACACAAATGCTTGTGATATCTCAAAAATTAAACCCTATGAATTCTAACATCATGTGTATGTTCAAAATGTTTTCATAGGCCTAACATATTTGAAAACATGCCAAGAAGAAGTACCTAAATGTCATAGCTCATAACTCAAAAAATTGACCCATGGTTGATTCCTCCTCACCTCACACAAAGTGGTTTCTCACAATAGTAGTTGGCTTTCTCATGGAGGCTTCATTGACACAACCAAAGAGAAAAAAAATGGTGAGTGTATAAATCTTGGGGTGATCTAAATAATCTACTAGGACCAATCCTTGCACCAAGATGTTGAGTAGATAATAAAGGTATCTTATAATCCTAAGTGTTGAGAAAGGATGTCGTTTGGAACACCCCTCTTGCACTTGATAATGTGGCACCTTGTCAAAGACAAGTAATAGACCTCATGGAAAAAAGAATACCTTAAGAATTTCTCCTTGGTGTTTTCCTCATGATCACAATCCCACAAGTACTTCCATTGAATGAAGACAAGTGTTATGCCCCCCAAGGATTTGGCCTTTTCCATGGGTTTTGTGATTATAGTGGGTCAAGTTAGTTGGGTTGTGCTTATTCCCACTTTGGGTTGTTCCTAATAGTATATTTCCACCAATAGTAGGCTCTCTAATAGAGATATCTCATTAGGAGATAGACAAAATAGATCCATACCAAAGAGGTCAGGATTTATGATTCACCCAAAGGGTGAAGAGCATGCTTTGCTATTCTTAGTGCTTCCCCCAAACATGCCAAGAAGATTAATTAAGACCACTAAAAAGTGGAATATACCACTCACTTTCAAGACTCAATAAAGGGTCAAGATTTATAATTCACCATGAGGGTGAAGAGCATACTTTCCTACCACCAATGAGACCTACTCACAATTTTTATGTGCCTAGGAAAGAAAAAAACTAGTATATTCCACACAGAAATAATATAAACATCAAGCACACTTTCTTTTTCTTTTCTTGGGCAGCCCTACAAAAAATATTAGTAATCATTTTTAGCAAATAGAATATTTGACATGTGTTCTTTTAATGAGCAATTTAGCAAGCAATTTAGGCAATTTCTACAAAACAAATGAGTTAGTACATCAAAAAGGGTTAGCCAAATATAATAAACTTGAAATATCCCACTAGTCAAATAAATAACTCAAAAAACCAAAAATAAGATGCTTCAAGAACTAAAAAATGCAGTTAAAAAATAAAACAACATTTTGTTCTAAGCCAGGTGATATTTTCTACTCTACAAATATCGTACAACACTTCCTAGTATAGCTAGGTGATAGAATATTCCCAAGTGATACTCTGTGTTAAACAATGTAATATTTCTCACAACTACAGTGTGATGGAATGTAAATGTTTGTGTGATACTTTTAACTGGTAAAGTATTGCATGATAGTTATAGAAAATGTCATGCAATATTGGAAAAGTATTGTGCGATAGCTTCATCTGCAAAAATTTAAATATAGGGAACAACAAGTAGAAAAATGCAATAAAGAAGAAAAAAAGGCTCTTCTACCCCACGATGGGTGCCAAAAATGTAACACTCAAAATGTGCACTTCACTAAGTCCTTCTTTTCTAGAGATCTCTTGGATTGAGAGCCTCAAATGTCAACCTAGAGCTCCCTAGTCATGATGTGCAATGGAATACAAATAGAAATAAAATGGATCTCAACTAAGCATAAGAATGTAACCCCTTGCAAATAGACCATGAAATGGGAGATTCTAAGCAAGAGCAATCACGCTAGTGTCCAAGAACTGCTATGATATGCTATGTTATAATACAACTAAGGTACTTGAAATGCAAGCTAACTAGCAAGATGAGAGTGTTGCAATCCTTCTAATTAAACTAGATGTGTTATTTTAATGCATAAAAGAAACAATGATAACATAACATGGTATTAAACTACTATGGTATAAAAATATGAGAGTGAAGCCACAAGATCTTTCAAAGCTCCAATAGTACTTATTGGAAAACCTGTAGCATAACAACAGTGCAAAAAGAGTGGATCCTTAGATGAGGAGAGAGCTCTCCCTTTTAAACAAGTATGAACGATGGATATCACGAGACAAGAGGTTCTAATAAAGGGTGAGGAGTTGAATTTTGCACGATCCATGTGCACAATCATTTCCACCAATCACAAAGAGTTGACTTTTGTATCTCCATGTGAGACAAAAGTCTATTCTTTTATTTTTTAAATGGGGAAATGCTTTAATGTGTACAACTTAGGATAAGAGATGAATGGGGATTTTATTCAATTAAAGGGGAGTGTGTTCCTTTTAATTAGATAAGAAATTTAGGATATAGTGGGAAAACTATACAATAAAATCAAATAAATTAATTTCCAAAGACTTGGTCAAGGAAAGTAATTTGATAATTTTAGAAAAAATGTTGAGAAGGGGGCTAATGGTCCATATTACCAGTTTTTGGAGATTACACCCAACAAGTAATAAGTTTCTCCATTATATTTATGCCTTCACTAACCTAGCTTGTATGGGATTGATAATCTCAAGAAGAAAAATTTCAATTCTTAGGGCCAAGATTTTAGTCTATATTTTGTAATATACATTTAATAAAAATTAAATAATAGATTAACACTATTTAATTTTTTTTTAAATAGATAGAGAGGATGAAAATATTTTTTTTAATTAAATAGTTAGAATAAAACCAATTAATGTTGCCATTAATTAAGGGAAGAACCTACAACACAACAATAACATTGTGAGCCTTCTATCTAAGAGGTCTTGGCTTAATTAATGACAACATTAATTGGTTCCATCCTCACTATTTAATTAAAAAATACTTTCATCCTCTCTATCTATTTTTTTGAATAACAATTAATCTTGGCTTCAATCTTTTACCAATCAAGAAAAAATATTGTCGTTAATTAAAACTGTCTACTAAGTTTAACTTGTTTGTTTACTTGCGACTATTAGTTTTACTTTTACTTTAATTGAACTCGCATTTTTTCTTTTGATAAAGATAAGTTTCAAAATTTTGTATTTTGATTTTTCTTTGATAATTATAATTTCTCATATGGTTTATATAAATTAAATTTAGAATTTCTATTTTTTATTAAAAATCCCATTTTAATAATAATTCATAATACATAGGCAAGAGTCTACAACACAATAGTAAATTGTGATCATCTTATCAAGGAGGTCTTGGGTTAATAAATAATAAGGGAGGTATTGGGTTAATGAATTATAAGAATAATTAATCAAAACACATGATAATTATTATTTTTGGCTTGAGCCTCTTACTATTTTTGTAGTCTTAACAAATTTAAAGAAATAATATATTAGCTTAATATTCAATAAGCTCGATATATATATATACATATACATATATATGTATACATATATATATATATATATACATATATATATATGTATATGTATATATACATATACATATATATATATACATATATATATATATATATATATACATATACATATATATATATGTATATATATATATATATGTATACATATATATGTATATGTATATATATATATATATATGTATATATATATATATGTATATGTATATATATATATATATGTATATATATATATGTATATGTATATATATGTACATATATATGTATATGTATATATATATATATGTATATATATATATATGTATATGTATATATATATATATATGTATATATATATATATGTATATGTATATATATGTATATGTATATATATATATATGTATATATATATATGTATATATATATGTATACATATATATATGTATATATATATATACATATATATATGTATATATATACATATATACATATATATATATATGTATATATATATATATATACATATATATATGTATATATATATATATACATATATATATGTATACATATATATATACATATATATATGTATATATATATATATATATAATGTCACAAATCAATCTCAAATATCACAATCATTGATGAAAAATGAAAATAAAATGTTTTAAGAGAAGTAAGATTGAAAAAAAATATTACAACCTTGTGCTTCCTCAAAATCATTTTGGGGTTAGGACCCTTCAATTATCTTATATGAATCTTAACCCAAGAAATAAAAATGCCTCCAGTTTCATTGTTTTCAAGTGATCCAATAATCTTATTTATTTTTACTTCCTCAAGTTGAAGAATCAAAACTATTCCTATTTCATTATCATATTTATCATACTCTAGGGCATGTAGGAAAGGCCTTTGTTTTGAGTCTTTCAATTGAGCATTATTTTCTATTCCTTTCTCTATAACCTAGTTTGGGGCACATCTTCTTCCATCCTTACAGGTTGATTGGTTTTTCTGAGACTTTAGGATTTCCTTCTCCTTTTGAGGTTTCTTCATTATCCCCACTATTTTAAAAGCTTTTTCTTATCCTTATTCTACTCTAGCATATTCTTCTTGTCTTTTTAGATTTCTTAAGGGGCACATCTTGGCCCAATGCCTAGTCTTTTTGTATATAAATTAGGCAAAATGCATTGACTCAAACTTGGCCACCTATCAAGTTTTGAGATAATATTTTTGGTTTGGGGAAAATCTATAAATTGGTGGACATTCACACAAATTTTGGCATACACCATTTTGGATTTAGCTGCCATCATAGGATCTTTGAGACAGGATCTCTCCAAATGAGCTAAATAACCTTGAAAAGAAATCCTCATTCTAGTACTCCAGTAGTAATCCAAGAAGCCTCACCCCAATCAACACTAAGAAAAAAATCATTGAGGTCCAAGTTAGGTGCCCATTTTTGCAAAGAAAAGGATGATTTACCAAACATCTAACAATGCCTAAAGAGAACATTAGAAAGGTCTTGAGCATTAGAAAAACTTCAAATGAGAAGAACCATTTATTTATAGCTGCAATGTCTACTTACCATCTTAAATGTCATTTCTTCTTAATGGAAGACCTTGCCACATCTATGTTACACATAGGACCCACAAATTTACTAGCTAGAGTCAAAGTCATCGTCAAAACCCAATGTATATCAATGGATTAGGAACAATAATGATAAAATTGCCTTTTTGAGGTCTAAAATATTATTTATTTCTAGAAAAGAAAATTTGTTGGTTGATCTTACCCTAAAGAGTAAAGACCACTTATAATTATCAACCAACAAATTTCCTTTTTGAGCTTGGATTTGAAGCAATGTTGGTACACTTAAGGTCTCCCGAGGTAAAAAGAGGCCCACCAACTCACGATTCTCCTTTGTATCAATATTTCTCTCCATCTATGCTCTTCATTGATGTATCTTCTTTTTATCTGATACATTATGGAGAAACCAACAACCCACCACCATTAGTTGTAGACCCTATGGAATGAGCTCCATTGCTGAGAATTGTCCCATTACATTGGATTTCCCACACTCTCCCAACATTGAAAGGCTTTTTATTGATGAATGTTAAAATATATTGTAATTTTATATACAAAAGAAAATAAAAAAGAAAATATTCTTTAAATATAAATTTAATAGCTTATATTAGAATTCTTTTTTAAAATATAGTTTGTATCAATTAAAAGGTATTTTAGGATTTTTTAAAGCAAATTTATCTCTGTTATTAAGCCAACAACTTCCTTCCTTGAATTAGAAAAAATATATATGTTTTATAGGCAACAAAATACGTTCTTGAAGTAGCAAATTATTTCCTCCAAGGAAGAAAGCGATCTATAAGAGTGGGCTAAATTAAGTTGAACATGAAACTATTTATCTTGAAGTCATTGATATGGATATTGATGACAAATTTTCTCAAAATATTAGAGAAAAAGGTACTATCTTTTTTATCAGCAAAAAGGCAGTGAATTGTTTTAGATTGGTGGATCAAAATAAGGGCAAATATTTCAACATATTTTAATTTTGAAAAGCATTTGTATTGGGGGAAATTGAGAAGATTTTTCTCAAGAAATAGAGATGAGAATTGGGCAGCGAATGTCTATGTTTTAGCAATGATTTATTTTTCATAATTGGGCAGAAAAATTCATTATAAAATTGCAAATCCAAAATGGATGAAATTAAAGAAGGAATATAGCAGAATCTAGGACCCTAAAGTGTTAAATTCTAAAAGAAGATCAACCTTCACATTGGAATTTGAATCAGAAAGAAAAGAAAATCAAAAGTGAATTAAGGAGAAAATCTATAGTATTCCCCATCCCCATTTGTGAATAACCTACTGTTAGGGTCTGTTTGGTTGATGGAATAGGAATAGAAAAATTGGAATACAATTTTTATTTTCTATTTGGTTCATCACTTGGAATAGGGAATGGGAATACATATTCCCATTTTGCCTCTAAAATGAGTTTATACCCATTCCAAAAAATAGTTGTTATTAGAATAGCCATTCCTATTCCCAATATTACATGCCTATTCTACATTCCTATGCCCATGGCCAAATGGGCCCTTAGGGTTTCTAAAGTAAAGATAAACAAAATTTTAGAGAATATTTCTAGAAAATTGGTTGTAGCACTAGTGGATGCCATTGGATTGTACCATTTTAATTTGGATAAGTCATTGGCAAAAAAGGGAGTTCAAATATGATTGAAATTGGATGACAAAACCAAATAATATTTCATGTATTTTTAAAATATATTTCAATTCTATTAGAAAACTACTTCGGTAAGACTACACATAGACCAAACCACTCTTTCAAGTCAAATCATGGTTAAAATATAGGGGTGCAAACTAAGAGATCAAAGGTGAAATACTTGCAAGAGGTGAGAATTAAGAGTAGATCAAAGTGAATTTCCCAGAGTAGGTATAAATTTAGAATAGAGTCTAATTGATAACAACATGGGTACAAATCTCATATGCAAGCATCATCATTAATGAGCCAAAGGAGAATTCTTATGGAGGAAAACTGATTAAGAAAAAATCAGAAATTAAAGCCTTGAAGGAAAAAATGCATAAGGACTAAATTCAATATTTAGTAGTGTGTCAAGCATCCCTTCCATTCATTGGACATTCTATACATCTAATATCAAAAGAAATTCTACATAAGACTTTTATTCAATTGCATTTTGTTTCCACTGTATCACACTGACATTTATCCTCTTTAATATTAACAAATGGTCTATGTTATTTATTTTAAGTTTTAATTTTTTTATATGCAATGTAAACTCTTGGGCATATACTTTAATAATATTGCATTTGAATAGTGACTATATTTTGGAAAAAAATATGTGATGACCTCTACACAAAGAGAAAAATATGTGAATTCAACAACATTCAACCCTCATGAAGAATTCAATAGAATTTAAAGTTTTGGACTAGGAATGCTTTTTTGATCCAAGGAAGGTGGAAGATTTCAAAGTAGATCATGCAATAATTTTACTAAATCTCCAAATAGAGATGATTGTTTGGAAGCACTTAAAATTATAGGCAATACTCTAGGATCTTTTAAGGATTTGTAGAAGCCAATCTTAAGTGCTCTAGTCCAATTATTATTGTTAATATGAAAAATTAAAACCTGAACCACTAGATATTAACATCAATGGTAAACCTATTTCTATCAAACCTAGAGTTTTAAGGGGTCCATTTTTAAGAAGAGCTAATTCTTTGCAATCTTCCTTCCCCAAGTCAAAATTATTCAGTAGATGCTACCCCTACCTCAAATGTTTAGGTTGTTCTTAATGAGGATGGATGATGTTTATATTTTCACACGGTTGAAGAATGGGAAGAAGGGGGTCTTAAAGATCCCCTTCCCCATCTCTAATAAGTTATTGTTAGGATGTAGAACCTAGTGGAGGAATAATCCTCTCCTTTTAATGTTGATATATCTTTAGTATAAATCTCACTAGCTAAGGATCAAATCGATCATGGTTTTGACTATGAACAAGGTACACCCAATATTAACATAGGCAATTAGAATGACATTGACGTTCCTCTATGGGAAGAAACTATAGAAACCCTAAGCCAAGTTGAAAGAGAGGTTAATATTTTAGTAGAAGCCCTAGATATGGTGGTTCACGATCTCATGAATCAATTTTAAGATGAAATATGTGATGAAGAAGAACTTAGAAGATAGAAATCAATTCTTATCAATTTGATTCTTAAAAATGATGAGGAGCATGTCAAGGATCCCCCCGAGCCCAGATAATGGGATGGTTTTCTTAGATCACCATAAATAATTAAATAGGGAGCAAGATTATCTAGGGATTTCCTTCCATTATCCAAGCTAAGCCTACCCAAATTTTTCCAAAACCCTAAAGAAACATGGTTGTAAATCTATTTAAGAGCTTAGATATGGAAATGGAGCATCTTGTGGGCAAATGAAATTAACAAATTTATTTTATGATACAAAGTGGAAGATCCTTCTAATGGAACCATGAATATCTTAACCTAGAATGTTAGGGGCCTTAATTCCCCTAATAAACAATGTCTTCTAAAATGTTACATCTTGTCAGCTAGAGTTGACATCATCCTTACCCAAGAAACCAAACTAGCTAAGGAAGAGATAGATAAAAATAGAAGATCCATGGGTTGGAAGGAAATTAAGGACTCTCCAATAGAGGGTGCCTTAGGGGGCCTTGCTATTTTATAGGATTCTAGGAATATTTCAATATCTTCTATAGAGTTTCATATGAACTAGATGTGTAGACTAGTAAAGAATATTAGATCTAATGTCCCTTTTACACTCTTCAATGTTTATGGTCCAACAAGAAACTACGGAAATTTAAGGGTGTGGAAGGAAATAGAAGATAGGACTAATCTAAGAGGGTCAAAGATTTCTATTTTAGGAGGAGAATTTAATGTTATCCTTAGACATTTTGAGAAATGAGGTGGTAGCATATATCTCTCCTCAACATCCAAAGATTTTACAGACTAGGTACATAGGGTTGTCTATTAGAAATTGAATTATCCTTGAACTCTTTCACCTTGAATAATAGGACAAAAGATTTTAGTAATCCTGTTGAAAGTCTTCATAGGTTCTTCATTCATGGGGATTTTATATACCTTCTCTATTTCATTTGCATCTCAAGTTAAACTAGTTTTGGGATCAGACCACTTCCCTATTGAGCTTCAAATTATTGAGGATAAAAGACCAATTAACTTACCTTTTAAGTTCAAACAAACATGCCTTAAGGATGATAATTTTTTTTAATTGATTAATTAGTGGTTAAATGAAACTAAATTTTTTCTCCAAATTATTTTAGGTGATTAGTAAATATAAATTATTAAAAAAAAATTCAAAGAATAAAACTCAAATTTCTTTGGCAACATCTTTAAGGAAAAACTCACCCTAGAAAATAAATTGGAATCTCTCAACAAAGAGGCTTTGGAACATGGGATGGGTTTACCCCAATTTCTTGAAGACAAGTATCTCACACAACCATTTGAAGATGTCCTAGCTAAGAAGGAACTCTTCTAGAGGCAAAAGTCTTGGGAAACTTGGTTAGAGGTAGGGGACAAGAACACAAACTTCTTTCAAAATGTTACCAAAAAAAGGAGAATGATTAACCATATAACATCAATTAGAGATGTTGAAGGTCAAATTATGGATTCTCTAGAAGATATTATCTTGATAGCCATCTCATATTTTGATCATGTCTATAACCATATAGAAAGCTCTAACCTTAGGGCCCAAGAGGATATTTTAGCCTCTATTCCCAAACTTATCTCTGAGAAGAAAAAGAAAAAGATAATGCAAAAGTTCACTAAGAAATAAATTGAGACAATTCTAAATCTTATGAACCTAGATAAATTTCCTAGACCCAATGACTTCCCAACAACCTTCTTTCAGCAATGTTGCATTTTTTTAGGTGATAACATAACTAGTGCTCTAAAAGGAGTTAGGATTCTTTCATCCTGCTGTCAAAACTTCTAATAGAAGTAAATAATACCTTTATTTCACTCATCCCTAAAAAAGAGAAACCATAGTCTTTTGATTACTTTCAACCTACAACCCCTTGTAATACTCTTTACAAATTCCTTATCAAAACTTTGGCTAACTGACTTCAGTTGCTCTTACTTAACCTTATTAGTGAGGATCAACTAGTTTTGTCCCTAGTCGATTGATTTATGATGCTATTATTATAGAAGAGAAAGCAATACACTCCATGCAAGTAATAAAAAAGAAGTATTTTAATCAAATTGGACAACAAAATGGAACATGTTAAAGTAGAGTGAATATTCCTATGTAAATATTTGGAAACTTATGGTTTCTCCGAAATGGATAAACTTGATCTTTGAATGCATCTCAACACCAAAATTATCTATCCTGATTAATAGATCTCTAGAGGGCTTCTTTAGTATTTCAAGAGGTTTAAGGAAGGGGGATCCAATCTTCCCCTTATTAATTATCCTTATAGTCAATACTTTTAGTAGATCTTTGTCTAAGGCTAGATCTTTAGGCCAAATTAGAGGTATTCCTATTAACACTAATTTAGAACTAACTAGGAATCAACATTTTGTGGATGATACCATGTTTTATGGTTAGAGCATGATTGAGGAGGCTATTTCTCTAAATGAAATTTCAATGCAATACTCTTTGTCCTCTAGTCAAGACATCAACAAAGATAAACCCAACATTTTTTTCTTTAACACCCAACCAAGCGTGGAAGACCATATTTTTGATATTTTTTGACTTCAAAAAAGGATCCCTTCACTATAAATACTTTGGGATACCTTTAAACTCTACTACTCGATCTACCAAATTCTGATATCATATTTTAGAGAAGCTTCAAACAAGACTGGTAGGATGGAAAGAAAAATGGTTCTCATTTGTAGGAAGAGTTACTTTAGTTCAATTAGTCTTATTAAGCCTACCTATCTATCAACTTTCCTATTTGACCCTGCTAGGTAGTAAACTAAATGAAATTAATGAGCTTCTTAGAATTTTATTCTGGCTAGGGTCGAACAAGAAGAAAAAGTCCCCCATTACAAATCTTGGGATCAATTTATAAACTAAAAGAGCAAGGTGGGGCTGGTACCAAGAATATCAAGTTTCAAGGGAAGGCTTGGGGAGCTAGGCTAGCATGGAAAATGCTAAAGTTCCTAAATATAAAATGGGTTAGGATCCTCTGTCAAAATACCTTGCCTCTTTGGTTTCCTCTAATCTATTTTGACAAGACAATCCCCTTAAAGGTTCAAGAATTTGGAATTTCTTGCTTAAATCTAGATCTTTCATTCAAAAATAGTTAACTTCGGATTTAGGGTATGGAGAGGATTAACTCTTTTGGCATAATTTTTTGGGTGGTTACAAAGCATTAGAAAAATTTCCTTCTATCCTCCTTTCAATGGGTCATTTAGCATCCAATTGGGTTTTTACAGTTAAGGATAATGTGGTGTAGGGACATACACCAACTAAAATTCATTATAAATTACTTTATCATGAATAAAATACAATTTCACAACAACATGTTTGGTTTGAAAATGTTGAGTTGGATTCTTACTGAGTTGTATAGCACTCATATTATCACATAGAATAGTGATAGGCTTTGGAACTTGAATAGCTAAATTAGACAACTGATAATCTATCCAAATTAGTTGTGTACAAGAAGCTATAGTAGAAATAAATTCAAACTCACATGTAGATAAACACATTCTTGTTTCTTACTATTCCAAGCAACCAATTGGTCACCAAGAAAAAATGCAATACCACTCATGCTTATTTTATCTTTAGAACTACCCCAATCTGCATCTATATAACTAAGCATACTGAAATAATTATTATGTGGATACCATAAGACAAAATCAAGAGTGTCTTGAATGTACTTAAATATTCATTTAACTATATTAAGATGGGACTTTTTTGGACTAGATTGAAATCTATAAACCATACAAGTTTCTTGCATCAAATAAAGTGTAGATGTTGTAAGATACAAAAAACTACCAATCATGGATCTATAGGAAGTTTGATTACTTGAAGGTGAGTCATCATCTTTAACCAAATTGCAACTTATTTGTTGACATGTTTGTAGTCAGCCATGTTGAGTTTATTCAACATCTCCTTGGCATTTTTTTTTTTTGAGACAAAAATAAACCATGACACTTGCAAACCAAGGAAAAAGGTACGTTCACCCAAAAGTGACATTTCAAATTCAAATTCCATACTGGTAGAGAATTGATTTAATAAATCATCATTAGTGGGTCCAAAAATAATATCATCCAAATAAACCTCAATTATGATTATATCATCTTTCACAACTTTTGACTTAAAAGCACAAACCTGGGTCACCCTTTTATAAAGGAAAGGGCTAACTAAAATATAACTATTCAACTATAGTGATCTTGAACTAGTATTATTATTAGTTCCTACCATAGGCAAGATACTATAGTATTCAATGAATACTATTTTGTTTTTTCTTTAACCAATCAATATATAGAATTTTTGTCATTGTTGGTACTTTTATAATGTTTCTAATTTTGATATCTTTAGTGAGATTTATTAAAATCATTTATTTGTCTTCTTATTGGCCAATAAAATAAACAGTCATGGGTGGAACAGTACGCAATATTTACTTATCTCAATGAAATATTTTTTCAACTTTAGGCTTTTCTATAAACTTCTAAAAAAATCTAACATTGGTTGGTGGGTGTATTTAATGCATATCTCTAGAAACATCTAATCTTTTCCTAAAAAATATGTCCACATATTTTCTTCCCTTCCATCAGATTCTAGAACATTCATGTAATTTAGTATGCACTTTATACTTTGCACTATGTTGAAGAAAAATGAGAAGATAATAGAGCATGATTTCCTACAATAGAGTTTATATAAGTTGGGGAAACTATGGAGGTGTGTATGATCAATACATGCAGTAGTGCTCATGTTGGAGATGGAGATTTTCTTTTAGTTTCAATTTTTTAGCTTTGGAGATGGAGATTTGCTTTTAGATTCATTTTTTGTATTATAAAATTAAAAATTTACTTAGCTTTTAGTTTTTCCTTCTTTAAATAATGGATCTAATCTTTTGCTGCAAATATACACTTCTAGTGATTGCCATAATGCTAGAAAGTATATATCAGGATTTCTAGATAAGAAATTGTAGTGGGAACTCAAGTCATTTTTAAAGATGGATACTATTCTTGTCGAGGCTACTAGTGATGCTCTAGAATAAAAAAACAAAAGCTTAATTCTTCTCTAGGATTTTCCATTGGCCTTTTATGTAAAAGAAAAGTGCAACCCTTATTAGTAGATCTGGACTATTTTTTAGCCTATCAATGCTAAGAAATGGTCAATAATCTTTATATGTAGTGGCATCAGAAGGGAAATATGAAATGAGGGGCAAGGAGAAAAGTAAAAGATCTCAAATCCTTGTCAAATCTCAAATTCAAGTAAGCTTGTCTCACTATGTTTCCTCTTCTACATAACATTTTTCTTTATTTTCTTTGCTTCAGATACATTGAAGAGAGAAAATCATATAGACAATTAGAATAAATACAAACTCTATGAAGTGGGCTAGACTAGTAGTGATACCCAAAATGGATGCTATTTTTTGTTTTGTTTGAACTAATCAGTTTATAGTATTTTATTGAAGGTTTATTTCTGAAAGTTATATTTTCTAGACATTTTATTTATGTTCAATAAAATATGATTTCTAGTATGTGATTGGTTCCTTACTATAAATAGTCCTCATGCCAAAATTATGTTTTCTATCTTATTGAAACAATATGAGTTGATTTTTATGGTTGTTGCTCATACATTAGGAATCCTCAATACCAATGAGTAGAATTTAATTATGAGATGGTTGAATAGTTTAATTAGTTCATACAAGTACAATTATAGCCTTAGATTTCACTAACATCATTGACTAAGGTATCTATTTTGTAGTGTATGCTATTATGAAGGGAGAAAAGTTTAGGGACTTTTGCAAAAATATTCTACTTAGTAGTACAAGAAACCATATTTATTTTTCTTAAATACACCAGAAAATGATGTCAACTTCCAACAGTGTATTTCTCAGGCAAGGAACTTGTGATATATGCATTTTAAAAGTTGCAGGGGAGGCTTGGACATTCATTACCTTGGGAAATGTTTGGAGATAGCAATAGAAAACCTTGGCATTCCCTCACATTGTCATTTTTTGTACTTGGAAAGGAAAATCTTAGGTTAACTAGTGTAGGCAATTATGGTATTTGTTTATCTATAAAGCAATTTCTAGAACAAACTTGCAGGTAGGAGTTTTCGTAAGTATTTTTTTTTATCCTCTAATATTTTTCAAATCAAATTTCATTATGTGGAGCTTGAGTAGTTACTGTCTAATTTTTCTCCAAAGTTACCTACTTTTTATTTTGGTTGAATTAGACATGGGCTTTTGTATAAGATATGAATTTTTTGTCAGAGGCTTTATAAACTTAGGGTTCACTCCATTGGAGTAATTGGAACCTATGTGGATTGTCAAGGTTGAATTTAATACTATGTCTTGTCTTGGATTGGAACTCACAAATATTTGTTGTAGACTTCCAAGTGGGATGCCATATTCCAATTTTTTTATTTTTGTCGATGATGACCTATAAATAACCTTTGCTACTGATCTCTTTTTAATATGTAATGCTAATTTTAGCTTTTTATCAAATTATTCTATCAATGTTGTAATGTTGGAGCAAGTATATCAAATATTGAATAATATGTAAACAAAAAATTGTAATTCGTATAGATACCTAACACAATTACACCACATTGGATACTGAATTTATGTTGGAAAAATCTCCTGGAGAAGAAAGACTACAAGAAAATGTTGCAACTCTATTCTTAATTGACAATGCTCTCATAGAAGTGCTTATAGAGTTAATTCTTTCTCTAGAGAATGAAAAGTGTCATTCATTTGTTCTTCTACTATTTTGTTCTCTAATTTCTTCTAGATCTCATCTACACTACCAAAAGTAATGCCAATAACTTTGTAGGAGAAATTATTTCTATTCATTTATGAAGGAGGGTAAAAGTTTTGATTGCCTAATGGTCTAAATTCCTTGAATGATTTCCACTACATTTTGTAACTCTTCCTGATGATTTTGTAATATGATATTTTTGAATGTATTACATAGTAGGAGGGTGGAAATAGGAAGGTTATAAATACTAACTCTTTCTACTAATTGATAGATGACTTTCTTTTCTGTCATCATCCTATGTTCCTCCTCTAGTGCAGCTTAATCTCTAGCTATTAGTGCACAAGTATAAAAAATTACATTCAAGTCCCCTTGTAGTCTAAAAAATGTAGCTATTGTGTACACATGTCATCAAGGCTTCGAGAGATAGGAAAGCTATAACTGCCCCAATGAATTTTCAATTTCCATAAATTTGTAATAAAGAAGTTATAGTCATTATCATTGGAGCTAACTAACAAGTTCATATCCAAATATATGTCTTCTATTTGGTTTTGGGAATCCTACCTTCACATAATCGATCATTGTGACTTCAAGAAGTTGGCAATATACTAGTAAGGCACTGGAATGGTTAGAATGATGTTTCCCACTAACCTTGTTAGTAATCACATTTGATTATTCCTATTGTTTGACCTCAAGAGTTGAAAGCATTGTTGGTTGGATATTGATAATTATGTTAAATAATATTAATTATTAGTATTTATTTCCAATCTTATTGGTTGCATCCTCTACAGTCACAAGTTAGCTTTTATTTTTTTACTTTGGTCCAAACTTTATAGCTACCATTAATATGATAATAATAATAATAAAAGATGATAATGAAATGAAATAAATAAGTTTGACAATATGTAAAAATATCTTCTCATGTTCTCACATATCATATCTTAATTAAAGTGTCCAATCATATTCTTTTATTATTCAAAAAATTTTAACTTTATATAGTTCTAAAATATATTGATATTTTACTAAATTATTTATTTCCAACATGAGTTAGTTTTTATTTTTTCACTTTCAATTATTTTTATTCCAAACTTTATAGCTACCATTAATATGATTTAGTTTAACAAATAAAAGAATCAATATGTTTATCATATTTTTATATTTACTATTTACAAAATTAAAAATAACATTTAATAAAACTTATAAAATAGTAATAAAAATATATTAGTGTAGAATAAAATTCTTTTCTAAAAGTAGCAAATTAAACATTCTAGTTTACAATTTAATTTTGAGAATATGCACATTTGAATTATATGAGACTAAAGCTAAACATACATAACCATATATAAATCAATTAACATTCTACAAACATAGCTATATTGCATACATTTTTAATAATTTGATCATATAAACTTTTGGCAAGAACTTAACGCTATGTGTCCTTGTTTAGAATTTGAAAAAGAAGTAAACTAATGAAATATATAGAAATGGACAAACCCTACGATTATTATTTTTAATCATTATTTGGAAAAGAATTGATATATTTTCCTAATTTATAAGGATGAATTTTTAGTTCCTAAAAAATGTTGAAAATGAGAGGACTAGTTCCCATCACAAAACTATATGGAAATATATTTTTTTCCTTTTAATCTCATATTATATTATAGAAGACATATATAGCTTGATCAATAAAAAATAAAAAATTGGGTTTTGACCTATATTTTATCTTTTATAACAATTCAAATTTTAACTCACCTAAAATTAATTGTTTTCATCTCCCACCACATTTTTAAAAAAAATCTATTCTAACAAAAAAAAAATTATTCATGTTGGAAGACGACTCTCTCCTCTAGAACTTCATATACTTTTTAATTTGTTTTGATAAGATTTACTACTTCTTTCTTTCTCAAAACCAACACCTTCTTGAGTGTTAAAATATGTACTTGTAATATTTTTTAATTACAATATACTATATCTAAGTTTAAGACATTTTAAACTCTATAGTCATAGATAAACATATGGTCAAGACTACAAAAAAACAAAAGTATTTTTGAAAGAGAACTAAAATATAGCAAAAATTTGCAGAGCTTTTGGACAATATTTGTTGGTTTTTAATATTGGATAATATGCACTAATAATTTATAATATTTATTGATGCTGAAATTACTCACACATTATCTATTTTTCCTTATGTATCAATTGATATAGTTACTGTTAGGATTTTTGTATCAAACACTGATCATTTTCCTTGCCTATAATGTGCTTTATTCTAGTGTTAATTATTGGCAATGGGTCTTTTTTTTTCCTTCCTCTATGATTACTTCATGTTTGTGCTAGAATTTTTGTACAATTATTTATTCCTTACATAACTAGCTAGTGTTCACTATATATTCTCCTTCCCTTGGCTGATATGGAGATCTGAGATTTGATCACATATAGTTCTATTGTTCATATTTTTCAGTAGCATGCTCAATTTTTCTTTTCATTTGTCTAAGTAAATTATTGAGAGAGGTTGGGAATAATATAAAATTTGTGCATAAAAATGTTTAGAAGAAATTATAAAAAATGTACAGATCAAGTAGCTTGAGTCAATCTCTCAATGGCTTCATAGTGTCAACCCCTCGGATCAAGAAAAGCACAAGTAAAATGGCATTTGATCTTTTTTTGAGGTATACATAATTAATGGATGAGGATTAGAAGAAGTAATAGGTTAGAGAACCCATGAACTTGTTGATGCAAAACCATGGAGGAAATTACTTTGCAAAGGCCAAGTATGCGAGTTCAAATGTGTAACGCCCCACCAAGAGATCCAAAAGAATTAACCTAAAGTTTTACTAAGTTTTCCAAACATTTTTTTTTTTAAACAAGAAAGTATAACATACACATCAAACACATAGTAGCGGAAGCAATAACATGTAATCATCAACAAACATACATAATAGGTTACATTCCTTAAGGATCCCAAGATGTTGAGTTACGTTTAAATTTAATTAATCTAAGTTTAACAACTACCACATCCACATGAAAGAATAATTATAAAGTCCAATGTCCATCTAATATACATTTGTTCTGAATGCCTCTTGGCAAATTAATTCAGAATGCTCAATCATCCACTGTACATGTCACAGGGTATGAAAGGCTAAAAGAATATACATAAGTAGAAATAATGGTACATCATCCTCCAAGAATCCATGATACAAAGTATAGTAAAATAAATGAAACCATATACTATACATGATACATCCATCCATCATAAAAGATATAAACATCCAACATGAAATACAACTATCCATCTATCATAAAACACAACTAATCTAAGTGTGTGGTTCCTCCCAACCATCAATAGCATCATTAGACCATCGTGGGCCCTAGCCATCCCCCATGAATAACATCCCAAGTCACCGATAAGATCGTCGGTACTATAGTAATAGGGATATCACACCTAAAACATGCTACAACATATGCATAAAGAAATCTAACATACTAGAATAAAGCATAAGTATACAACATCATCTAAATATGATAAAAAAGCATACCAAGAAGCTCTAGACATGGTAGCAACAGACAGATCTCAAATGGTAAGAGTGAAAAAGCACTACCACCCGACCACGTGAAACCTAAATGGTCCACTCCCACCGCATTGAGGAGATAGTCTCAAGTCCCAAACAAGATATAAATGGGATCTAAAAAAATAAATCTTTTAATTAACTCAAACTAACTTAAATTAAAATTTTACTAAATTAAATGTAATACAATTCTAAAACTCTTAAAAGAAAACTATGTTAAGTTCTTTATTAAATTAAAAATTAAATACAAAATTTATAATATTAAACAAAACTTTTATCACATAACCCAAAAAAAGTGAATTCCAACTTATATTATATTAAAAAGGGGCATGCAATAAAGTTTTAATTTAAATACGTTTTAAAGCGATTTTCATATCGTTTTTTGCAAGTTGATAAAGTTTTTTTTATTAAAAAACAAAACTTAATAAATTTTTTGTTTTATTAAAATCAAAACTTAATAAAGTTTTTAATTAAACTTTTGGCACCCATTAAAAAAGCCGTGCGGTGACATTATTGTTGCCTGTGGTTATGGCAGGTAATCACATGTGCCCACCAATGGGAATAGGTAAGTGGAGTGCAGTAAAGTTATTTATATATATTTTTTAAATTTATTTAAAAACTTTATATAATTTTTTTCTTCAATTTCATAAATGAGAGATATATATATTATTATTTTTAAATCTTTTTAAAAAATCCACACCTTCTCCTATATATATATAATCAATTTTAATTAAATGTATTTTATTAAATTTTATCAATTATAAAATTTAAATAAAAAAAATCTTCAATGATAAATATATGTAATTTTATTTATTTATTTATTTATTATTATTATTTTTTAAGTGATTGCAATTGTAATCTAATAGGAAAATTAAGATGAACTAATCGATTTTCGATCTAGGATTTTCATCTCCAAAATTTAAACCCTTTCCAAATTTAAATTTTTTGATTTCATTTTAATTCAAACCCTAAACCCAATTTAATTCTGATTTTTTTTTTTTTTAAAGTTGAAGAACGAGGTTTTTCCTAAATAGTTTTTCAAACTAGATTTATAGATGAAATCATTTACCACAAGATTCATGCATCAAGATCTGAGAAAGCAATTTCCTACAAGCATGAAGTAGACAGAACATATTGAATTTCATGAATCAATTAGTGGATTAAAACACAAGACCCTACCTGATCCTGATGCTAATACACAACTACCCAAAAATTGTAGGAAAGTTCGCTTCCAAATTTGTTCCTAGAATTTCGTCAGGGCTCGCACCCAAATTCCTCTCTTGAAATTCATGTCTCCAAAATCTATGTCTAAAACTCATGTCCAAAAATTCATGTCATCAAAATGAACCTTCCATTGTTAATAAGGAGTTCCCTTTCCTTAAATCGAGAAACTAACTGTGAGTTTACCCGAGAGAACTCCGTGCTAACAAGACTCAACTCTAAAATTAGCTTTTATTAATCTTTGTTTTATCTTTTCATGCACATTACGTGGATTATTAAATAACTTTATTTAATTTTCACTTAACTTCTATTTTTAATTAACTTATTACTTTAATCTCATCCACGCATCATGCGATCTAGAATCTTTTTATTAAATAATTATATTTTCACTTTTTAAATTATTTTAGAAACTTAATTGATAAAATATTTATTAACTCAAATAATAATAATATTTAGCATTTACTTAAAAATGAACTCTAAATATATTATTATTAAATTAACTAAATATTATCACATTCTAAATTTATATTTAAAACTTTTATCTCCAAAATTTAATTCTTTTTATTTAATTAATTTCTCAATTAATTAAATATTAAAATATCATATTAAAATTTTCCATTAAATTAAATCATTAGTTAATCTTTTAATTAAACTTAATTAATAGAAAAATACACCAAAGACTCATAAAGACAACATACAAAAATCCAACATAACAAAACACATACTAAAGCAACAAAGGGTTATAATCACAAATTAATGTCATCTGACGCATTTGGAGGGTACTAACTTAGATACTTGTTCTAATTTTCAATTAGGACAAATGGCTTAAAGGTATGGGATTTGGACTTAAGAATTTATCTCCCCTCTCTTACCATTGAGATAATGCGATAGGGTACGCTCATCTTGGCAATTCAGGGAAGTTGATACCTGGTACCTGCAACCTGCATAAAATTCACGCATGTACAGACACAATATTCTAAGCTAAACAGGAAATGGCAGGAAGTGGTGCATCGTGTAGATCCCAACTAGCAAGTGACTACGACTCCCTTCCTTAAGCACATCAGAAATGCCATACATAAAGAAAATAAACATGCACACCATACACATGAAAGTATGGGGTAAGTATCCATCAGAAAACACATGTGATAATAAACCATCAATATCTGAAAATAGTGTATAATCATCATGCATATATGAAATATAGAGTAAAAATCAACTGAATCTAAGACAATATTTGATAATCACCAAACAATACTACTAATCATTAAACATAAAATTAGCCTAAAAGAGTTCGACAAAAATAATAGAAATGCGAACGAGGGGCAAGCACTACAAAATGCCTTATCTACATTCAACAATTTTGTAGTTCTTGTCGATCTCCCTAAGCATGGATTAAAGAAGAAATATTTTCAAAATACCAACAAAAGATCCAATTAAAATAAAATAATGCAACTAGATCTAGTATCAATGAACCCCAGAAATATAGCACTCCAAGGAAATTATTTTGCAAAAAAAAAATATGTGATAAGAGATAAATTAAAATGACCTCTAGATTAAGAGGATACAGTCCATGTGCACCAAAGGGAAATGATAGCTCTATAAAATCATAAGGAAAAAAATCTAGCAAAGAATGGCAATAATATAGGATAGGTAACAATCAAAAATAAAAAGGAGCACAAAATGTTACAATTGGCTTATTTTTTCAGCACTAAGTATGCTCAAAACCCTAGCCTTCCCTTAGCCAAATTTTGAACTACTCCACCATTAGAGGGCCAGAGTGAAAACCCTAGGTTTAACAAGCCTTGAAATATTTCTATAGTTAATAGAATTTCCACTTGCACAAAGAAACCCTCTATTATCCTAAACACTAGTGAGAAACATTTCGATCTCAATCCCCTAGCTAGAAGTGTGGAGGCTTATATCCCATTCCAAGGGAAGCATATCACAATAAGACTATCATTATTAGCAACTCTCTCAAAGAAGATCAATGGAAAGAGTGTCAAACATATGGGGTCTATGCATACTGGAATGACCCTAAATCTAGAAACCCTAACTTAGGAGAATGGATCCAATCATTCAACTGGGAACAAGTACGTTTTCTAACCCCATCTTCATGCCTAGTTTATTTACATTGGAAAGATGAATTAATTAGAAATAAAATGTTGTCATTTTCATTATGATTTTATAAAGGATATACAATATAGAGACCAAATATCAATGAACAAATGGTTAGCTTATTAAATCTTCTAGTATGATTAGTTTTTAATGATATTCCTATCGAAATTATCCATAACCATATTCTAGAAATAATAGGCTCCACTCTAGGGGAATTTTTAGGACTAGAAATAGATCAAATTATAAATCAAGTTAAAAACAAGAACTAAATTTGAAGATCAAATCAAAATTATAATTAACAAATCTCTCTATAATTTAAATTACTCCAAATTTGAAGGACACTTCAAGAACATTACTCTACCAGTAAGATTCAATCCAAGGAAATCCCTAATCTAGAATTCACACTAGCTCATACGAATTCAAAACTTAATAGAATACTTACTAAAGGGATAAAAATAAGTAAAGAAAAACTAATCAATCAGAGCCAAAGTATCACACCAATATCAAATATTTATAAGAATTCCTAACAAAAAATTCATTGTATCATAATCAAAGGAAGTTGGTATAGAGGAAGGTGAGATTCTAAAGGAGGAAAATTTAAGGTTAGATAGAGATCAAAATAAAAATGTCCAAGGAAACATTTCTGAAGGTAAAGAAGAAACAAAGACACTAATTTAAGAAGGAACCTAGGAGCAAGATATGGAAAAAGGTTTTAGATCAAAGAACAAGAAAAGAATTCAAAAGAATTCAAAAATGTGAACAATGTGCAAAACATAATCTCTATATTGAGGATATAAAGGAAAATTTGAGAAATTATAATCAGCTCATTTAGGATTTCTTGCTATTCCACAATGATATAAGTAATCAAATCACCATTTGGGAAGAAGCCCACAAGCAACATCTAGAAACAATATTGAGCAACCAAATAATAGAAAATAAATCTGGAAAATTATTAAATTTAGAGCAAGGAAAGAAGAACAAATGTGAGTAAAATAAAGTAAACTAGAAAGAAACAAACATAGAGGAAGTAGGTAATCAAAAGAAAATATCAACATGAAAAGAAAAAATTAATAAGTCTAGAAGAAGAAAAAGAAATAAAAGTCTAGATCAATACTCCAATCAAGATCAAGATTATAAGGAAGACAAAACCCCAAAAAACAACAATATCCTCATATTAGAAATAGGAAAGGAAATTCAAGTATGCCAATTAAAGAAAGAAGCACACAACAATAAATTGAGTTTAGAAAAAAGAAAAGATATCATCATAAAATGTGAAGTCTCGGGAAAGGAAATAGCAGTAGTATTATTCACCTCCACAACAAAAACATATCAATGGGGAAATGTGGAATCCAAGAAAAGGTCAAAACTTAGAAACCAAATACACAAAAGGGGAAGCACCAGTACTTTACATCAAGAGGATCTCAATCAACAAAAGAGACATCAAGTAGAGATGACACATGAGAATTCACTAAAAGAGACCATAAAGATTACAAGTAGGAGAGCTAGAACCTCCCCAAACAATATAATCCCACCTGTAAACTCAAGAAATAGAACATTAAGAAAGAAAGCAAAGGAAAACATGAAGATATCATATAAATTTTGACAAACCCCTCTAAATGGGAAAGTTCAATTTGGGGTAAGCAATGATTTGGTGAAATATAAGAATGAAAAGAAGACAAAAATAAATATTGGATATCTCACACTAGTAGAAGTTGCAACCTTCATGAACAAGTAGATAATGGAAAGAAATGAAGAGCCAAACAATAATATGGATATATGTAACATTGGAAACCTAAGTAAGAGCCAAGAATGGGAATAAATTTGGAATATTATAAAATTTGGAAAAGGAAAAGGAAAATTTCAAGACTAGCTTAGAAAACGATAAAGGAGAAACAATGGAATATGAAGCTACATAACTAGGTGAACAACTTTTACATGAATTAAAAGAAGAAGAAGAAGATAGGAAGATGGAACCAATACAAAAATCCAACCTAACTCAACCAAAAACATATACAAACTTGGAATTGATAGCAATCAAGAAGGAATAGTGAAGCCAAGATGTGGGAAGCAAAAGAGAAAAAGAGGTAGGAAATCACTTGTTGAACTTAGACAAGTAATCAAGAAAGTAGAAAATTATAAGAAGATTCATGAAGTAATAAATGTAGGGAAGGAGAAGTTCCTTCCCAAGTAACAATGAAGATAACTACATGGAATGTTAAGGGACTAAATGCCCCTAACAAAAATCATTTATTAAAGCTCAACCTAATGCTCTTTGAATTTGAAATCATTATACTACAATAAACTAAACTCAATAAAGAAAAAGGAGACAAACTCAAAAAGAAACTTGGCTAATGGAAAATAGAATTAATAGAATCCAATGGGGCCTTGGGAGGAATAGGAGTCATTTGGGATCCAAGGAAGGCAAATTTAGCAAGAAGATAAAGTAGTTATGGGATGGGGGGGAAATTGGTAGCTATTGAAGCAACACCCAACTTACTCTCATAAATTTATATAGACGAACATGAAAAATGGAAAAGAAAAAGGTATGAAATAAAATTAGCCAATTCATGGAAGACAATAAAACATAAATTTACTGCATTTGAGGATATTTCAATGTGAAAAATTAGGTGGAGTCAAAACCATCATATAGAGCATGATAGACTTTAAAGATTGGATAGATCAAGAACACTTAATAGATATCCCAACTAGAAATGATAAGTTCACTTGGAACAACAAAAGAATATCATTTTGCAATATAGTAGAGAGATTAGATAGATTCATGATTAAAGAAGATCTAAGAAGCTTCGATCATATAATTTGAATAAAAATACTACCAAATATAGGCTTAGATCATTGTCTAGTAAGGAACCAAAAAAACCAGCAAGAAACCCATTCAAGTGTGAAAAGATTTGGTTCTAAGATGAACAATTCTTAATTAAAATTAGACAATTGTGGAAACAAGGAAACTTTGAGGGATCTAAAATGTTCTTCTTTGTACCTAGATTAAAACATACTACAACAAAATAAGAACCATTTTAAAAACATATTTAAGAATAAAATAGAAACTAAAGAGGAAATCAAGAAGCTAGAAGAGGAGGTAATAAAAAAATGGAATGAATATGAAACATATCTCAAAGAAAAATAAATAATTGAAAAATATGAAGATATATTAACCAAAGAAGAAATAATCTAGAAACAAAATTTGAGAGAAACATGGCTATCAAAAGGAGACTAAAATACAAAATTCTTTCATAACAATACCATAATAGAAAAAATCAAAGATAACATAGGGAATGTAAGGGAAGAACCAGATCAAAAGGTGGAAGTATTCATAAAGTATTATACAAACATTCTTAATAGCTTTGAAATATCTAACCTAATAGGGAAAAATAACATAAAAGAATTGATATTGAAACTTATTATAGAGGAGGATAACAAGACCTTAAAAAAACCCTTCACCCTAGCAGAAATTAAAGAAGCTCTATTTGGACTCAACCCAAACAAATCTCTGGGACCTAATGGATTCCAAGCCTTCTTTTTTCAAATATGTTGTGACATAATAGGGAAAAATTTATGGAAAGAAATAGAAGCTACTATAAATGTAGGCTCTCTCTTATCTGAAATGAAAAAATACCTTTATAACCTATATCCCTAAAAATTCAATCTATGAGACCCTAGGAGATTTTTGGCCTATAGCACTTTGTCACACTATATACAAGGTATTATCCAAAGTGTTAGAAAATAGACTTAAAAAATTATTACCAGAACTAATATCAAAAGAACAAACAAGGTTACCAAAAAGATCGATATTGGATGGAATTATCATTACACAAGAAACTATTCATTCTATTCAATCTAATAAAGGTTCATGCATGTTTATTAAATTAAACATTAAAAAGGCCTATGATAAGGTCAATTGGAGATTCCTTTGTAAAACTCTAGAACCATTTGTCTTTGCATGAAATAGATTTACCTTATTTTTTAACTATATAGAAACTCCCAAAATATCACTTCTCATCAATGACACCCTAAAAGGTTTCTTTGGTATATCTAGAGGAATCAAACAAGGAGACACAATTTCACCATTTTTATTCATTGTCATGGTAGAAACTTTTGATAGATCCATTAAAATAACATAATCTAAAAATAAGAACAAAGGAGTAGTAGTAGTTGATGGCATTCCAAAAATTACACACCAACAATTTCTAGATGATACAATCCTTCCTAGGGTAAGAATAATACAAGAAGCTCAAAAATTTAAACAAATCATACACACATATATGGATGCATTGGGTCAAAAGGTAAATGAGGCCAAATCAGAAACATTCTTCCTAAATACTCATGTCGAAATAGAAAATAGAATATGTAATATTATGGGGTATAATAAAGGTAAATTTCCTTGCAAATATCTAGGAATCTAGCTAGACATAGGAGCCAAGAAAGGAAGAATGTGGAAATCTCTGTTTGAAAAACTAGATAAGAAAGTAGGAAGCTAGAAAGGGCAATGGCTAACCATGGTAGATAGGGTAACTAAAATTAAATCAATATTATCTACAAACCCCATATATCAAATGTCATGCTTACCACTACCTATAGGAGTACAAATGAAACTAGAAAGAAAATTATGAAACTTCTTTTCAGTGCGATTGAGGAAAAAAAAATAGCTATGATCGAATGGTACAATATATGCAGATCTAAGGAACTAGGTGGGCTTGGCATCAAAAACCTTAAGCAGCAAAATGAATATCTAGGATCAAAGCTTGTATGCAGAATGTATCAAGAAAAGGATAGTAAATGGGCCAAAATTCCATACCAAAAATATCTAGATAGTTCAAATTCAATATCACTCTTAATTTGCAATCCCCCTAAAGGCTCACAAATTTGGGATTTCATGATACAGTATCATTCTATCATTACTAAAAACCTTACATGGGATGTAGGAGAAGGGAAAGAAACCTTATTTTGAGAAGATTCATCAGATGAGCTACCACCACTAGATAACTGCAACCTTCCAACAAACATCAAAAATTCTCTAATTGAAGAGTGGGAGAAACACATCAAGGATTACATAAAAATGATCAATAGAAATAACAAAACATATTTGAAATGGAAATCAACTAAAGAAATTACTCTAACAGATCATGAAAAATAAGTCTTTGAATAATTCCTAAGTCAAAGGCCACTAAGCCTCAAAGAAAAAAAGCATAAAATAATATGGGGGGCATCTAACAATGAGGAATATAATGTTAGAAAAGGATATGAATGAATCACCAATTCATAGAGATGAGAAAAAATAGATATACCTCTAAACCTCATCTAGGACCCAACATACCTCCCAAAAGTAGACATCTTCTTGTGGGCATCAATTCAAAATCAAATCCTAACAATAGATAGGTTCATTAAATGGGTTTGAAAGGTCCATCACAGTGTCCATTGTGCAAAAATAACTCAAAAATAATAGAGAATTTATCACACCAATGTATCTTTTCCCAAAAAGGATGGCAATGGATTCACAAGAAATTAAATTGGACAATTGTACTTACCAAAGAGTTATGGGACAAATTGAGAAAATGGCTAAAAGCTATAAACTCAATGACATGTGACAATTTATGGAATATTGCTCCATCAATTCTATTATGGGAAATACGGAAAGAAAAAAAAACACATATTGAAAATCGAAGAGATGTTAGATGCCTCATTTTTTAATAAAGTAGAAGGAAGCATAACAAAAGTAATAAACAATCACCTGAGAAACATAATGAAAGAAGATGGGTCCTTCACAGAATGGGATGTCAATATGAAGAAGAATCAGAGAAACTTAATTAACACACCAATGACCTATAGAAAGGTAGATAAAAAAAGCAAGGGAAATTTGTAAATGGGAACCCCTAATAAGATGATGGACTAAATTGAATTTTGATGCAGCATCTAGAGGAAACCTAGGTAAGGCTGGACTAGGCTATTTCATCCACTCAGACAATGGTGTTTGGTTAGCCAAATGAGAAAAACCAGTGGGAATCCAAATGAATATCATAGAAAAACTTGAAGCACTAATGGAATGACTCAAAATATGCCTAGAATTAGGTATTGAAAAAGTCATAATTGAAGGAGATTCACAAATTATCCTAAATGCACTAAGAAAGGGCACTACCCCTAACTTGAAAATAAACTCCAAATTTGAAGACACTATTCCCCTTTTAGACCAATTTAAAGATACCAAAATCTAAAATATATGTAGGGAAGGGAAAAAAGAAGCAGATACCTTAGGAAATATGGGAGCAAATGGAAAAGATATCTCTGTAAAAAATAATGAGCACAATTCATAAACACATAATATATTTAAATGTAGGAAAAATGGAAAGAGTGGCAATCCTAGATAACAATCAACATTCAAATCAAGAAATCACAAATTAGGAAAACAAGATTAATTTAGCCTAAGGAAAATTAAAAGATAAGCATTAGTACATAGGATTACTCAATCAAAATCTCAACACAAAGGTTGTGTTTATGCATCACCTTCCATAAAAAATCTAGATTAGGGGTAACTATGAAATTTGTTTTTTATTATTGCTAAAAAGCTTAATACTCCTTCAGTTCCTATAGAAAATATAGAGAGATGACCAAGTAAAGAATAATAAGATAATGCAAACTAAGTAAAATCTTAGTTAAAAAATTAATAATCAAGAAACTACATTAATGTAAGAATCACATGCTCTAAAAGCATGCATTTTAATGTATAGCCCAATACTTTAAAAAAGTCCAATGAATATCTCAATCTAACATAAATTAACTCAAGTTGTTAAAATCTCTATTTCTAAGATCGTCAGAATCATATATGATTAGAGGAATATTTGGTTCATTTATTTTTTCCTTTTTTGTGAAAGATACTAACAAAGATCTTGGTTAAGAAGGGTGTTCCCTTTGCATATTTCTAACTCTATAGGATGAGGAAGGACTAGAAGCATAATTTACATATGGACAATGTTACATACCAAATTCATATCAAATAAAGGGCAAAGAAACACAAATTTAACAAATTATAACAAGAAAAGGATGTAAAATGTACAAATAAGAACATAAGAATCCTAATATAAAGGAAAATATTTGTAAAGATGTCATATTTGGGTATTGTAAGAATGAACAACCTCTTAAGTAGGTAGAGCAACTAGGGTATTCCCCTTTTACTCTTTGTATAGTATAGGACCTTGGGTCTTGGGTAGGACTGGAGGTTTTCTTTCTTCATTCTTTCCTACCATTGTCCATTTGAATGGAGACTTTGTAATTTTGTTTAATATTATAATATTATAATCTATAGGGCTTTGACCTTTTACTAATAAAAAAACACTATAAACTCTATATGAAAATATTCTTAACTTTTAGCTCTATAAAATGGTATTTATATGTTATTAAAAAATATCATTAAAAAGAGTAAGAATTATTGAAATGTAAGTTTTATAAAATAATTTTATTTCTTTAGCAATTGGACACAAACTAGTATATAGCATGCATTTGATAGACATTTCTAGCTAGAAAAATGTGAAAATATCTATAACTTAGCTAAGATGAATTTATCTAGATCATATGTTTGAACAAAATTGATATTTAGATAGAAAAAATCAAATACAATCATTGTGATAAGTAAGCCTAAAAGGTGACACAACTTTGTAATTTACCCTTTTGTATATAGAGTGATGCCTGCACTACCACAAGTAAAACCATTTGCAATGAAATGTTTATCCAACCTAGAGTACCAAGCTCTAGGGGCTTGTTTTAGGCCATATAACACACTTTTAAGATGATACACTTGATCAAGTTTATCAAAAGATCCAATACCTTCTAGTTTCACAATATACACTTCCTCTTCAAGATAACCATTTCCTTAATAGTTCTATTTTTCCTTTTTGCAACACCATTTTATTGTGGTGTACAAGCAATTGAATTGGTGCATGAGCACCTAGGGTCATCCCTAAAGCTAGTTACAATTTTGGCTTGTGCTAGCCTTAGCCAAGTCAATAGTGTTATTTTTGACCTTAAAAGGTCTTGTTTGTGTGTTCCTAGGTGGATTAGGCTAAGCACAATCTAACCTAGGTTTTTAAATGCTTTACTAGTTGATAATGCTAGTTTAGGCCTAAAATGGGAGGATAGGTCTTAAAATAATTTAATTCTTGGGAAAGGATATAAATATACCTTAAAAAGTTCCTAGGAATATTCTACATCATTCTAGGTCGATTAGAGACCCTTAGCATTAATATTGCAAAAACATGTAATAGTTGTCACAATACTGCTTGACAACATTTTGCAACTTTTAGAAGTTGCATGACAACATTTGTAGAATTGGATTCCTTTCTAAGAATTATAATGGGTAGTTTCCATAATGGCCTAAAATAAAGGATAATACATATTAAAACATCTAGGATCCCATTTTCCTGAGGTAGAGTGTGATGTAATACAATTTTGAAGTGTTATAGAAGCTCTAAGTTATGATATACAGGCACAGTCAACTTGCATTGAGTTTAAGAGTGATTTTATGGATTGAATTGTGGAAGTTAGTTTTGGATCTATTTATTTTTGAAAGTTTTGAGCCTTTTATGTTTAGTTTTTAAAAATTGTTTTGTAAATAGACTAGTTGTTGGTGTAGAGTAGATAGTTTTCGGTTTTATGGTTCCCCCATAGTTCTCCATGATGAAAATCATCATGGCTTGGAGAAATATGGTAGGGAAACCATTGAATTTTTTTTTTTGTGAAAGAAGGACCTCATGAAATCAAGGTTTCTATTTTTAGCATCATGCCCTAGGTGAGATTAGTATGCCTAATTAGGTGCATGATAGAATGAAATTGATGTGTAATTGTAGGGGAAAGAAGGAGAGCATAGAACCAAGTATGGTTTTAGAAACTTAGTAGTCCTATAGACACCTATTAGTAAGATTAGGAATTGGCCAATCCATTTGGGTAGATTTCCAAGCTAAAATTAGAGGACTACACAAGTATACCCCTATTAGCCCCAATAGCCCTACATTTTAGGAACCCACTGTATAGATGACCTAGGAATCTAAGACCACTAAAATATTCAAGGTATTGAAAAAGGGTATTTGAATATCAAGTTATTTTTTGGGTATTTGAAAGTTTTGAGAAGGAATTGGGGAAAACCAGCTAATTGGATAACTAGCCCTATTAGGCCAAAACCATAGTAAATCTTGAAATCGATTAAAAAATCCTAGATGCCCCATCCTAATGGACTCATTTGGGAGACAATTAATTTTATTAGTAATGAATACATGCCCTAAAACACTTGTGAAGATATTATGGTAAAGTTGCACTTGGAGATATTTGAGGAATAGTGAAGGATTGAAGCACCCCTAATGATAGTTACCCCTCAAGGTGAAGCACAAGGAGAATAACTCATAGAGTTGGGTTAGGGAATTCTTAGGCTAGGATTGTAAAGACTTGTAAGGTCCTAGAAATAAACTTAGGATCTTGAGAAGGCTAGGACTAGTAGAGTCTAAGATAGTATGTGTGCAAGCACACCTTGGAGTCAATCTAACATGAATACTACCTTTTGATGCCATGTTTTTCACAATATTCAATAAATTATTGGTAGCTGAATTTGTTGGGAATATAATCAGATAGATGTATTGAGAGTTGTCATTTATGGCAACATGCATTCAACATTTAATTTATGAATTTAGAGATAGAAAATTATGAATCTGAACTACATAGAAAAGAAATCAAGAAGAAAATGGAAAAGGCTATTGATTCCATCCTTAATGAATCAGGAATGACTCAAGAGGAATTCAATAAGGTGAAAGGGATAGCACTTGAGATGAAATCTAGTGGAAAATTTGAAGTGATAGTAGCAACTCCTATTGTTCGTGTAGGACCTTTAGAAGGTGTGACAATAGCACAACCATGTGCACAAGGCCCTATTACACCATATGCAACAGTTGTGCAAGTGCAACCTATGAGGACAAGAATTGATCAAGCAAGAAGGCAACAAGAGGTGGAGGGGCCTATTGAGTAGAGGAAGTTAGAAAGATTGGTGAAGGTGAAGCAAGAACCTACACCATCATCCAAGAAAAGGGTCAAAAAGACTACCAATAGACTAGGCAAGAGAAGGAAATAAAGCATGGAAACCAAAGGTAGAGAACCTTAACATGCAAATAATAAATGATGATAATTCTATTCAATTAAATAAGTATTATAGTTTGTACAAAAATATGGATAAAAGGCAATTGTAAGGAACATGATTATGAGATATAAGCAGATCCATAATATTCAAAATAAGATACCTAAAGACCTATATAATAGGCTAATAACTAGGAAGAAGAGAGTTTTGGAAGAATATCTAAATTTGAGAATTAAAATCATAAATAAACTATGTGAATTCAACTCTAAAGAGGACTCTAGCAGAATTTTGAAGGGTATTGAGCCCTTGCTAAGGAACAAAAGAAGAGAAATTCTTCTAATGGGAGGCAATCATGAGGATATTAGGAAAGCAACATAGGAGGTAGTTGTCAAATATATGACTACAATGCCAATGGTGAGTGTGTAGTCCAAACCTTAGAGCCCAATCTATGTGGAAGGAAAAACACCATCTAGTGATGAGGAAGAAGCAGAAGAGTCACATCAGCTACCCTCTACTATGCCATTAATAATATTGTATATAGGGTTATGAATAGGCAACTTATGGCTATCTTAATCCTTAATTAAGTCATGTTATCATTGTTATATTATAATTTAGGTAGGTAGGTTAGCCTAGGTGTTATGAAGGGTTGTATCTATTCAATCTATGCATAATTAGGTATATATAGGAGATTGTGAGTCTTATTTCATCATTAGGTTGTGAAGTGTGTTCTTATTGGAGATATTTGGAGGTTGCCCCATTGAAGCGGCCTATTACTCTTAGCTATTATCAAGTCCTTATATAATATTTCATAATATTTCTTCTATTCTCTAATTTATTTCATTACAAGTGGTATCAGAGCATGATCTTGGCACCATAGAGGCAAGATTTTTTCTCAACATTGGGGTGATTTTGGGAAGAGCATAACTTTCAAATTTTAGTGAATTTTCCAAATATTTTTAAAGTGTTTTTCAAGAACATATTAAAGAATTTATAGTCAAAATTTTAGAGGAATTTGAGGAAATTTAGGAAATTATTGCAGAATTACTATTTCTACACAAATTTTTGAGATCTTCATATCTCTCACATCCTATAGAATTGGAGTATAACTTGTATTAGGTTTTTCGATACATAGTAGAGGAGCCTAAATTCAAATCTTGGAGAAGTTTAAAAAAAAAGCAAGATATTGCAAAATTAGGAAACTTCTCTCTCAAGGCAGCAAATTCACTAATTTTTTTGGGATTTTTTCTAAGGAAGGATTCTTGGCCCAAGTTAGTTATAGTAAAACATAAATAAATCAGAGAATTTAAATTTCATTTTTATGACTTATTTCAAAAATATTGGTTTCCATCATGATGAAGCCTTCAACAAGAGGCAAAAGAATTCTACCACACTACGAAAATCCTCTAATCAAGATTGGGAAGCAACAAAGGATAGTAAGCCCAATAAGGAACTTAGTAAGTTCAAGGAAGAGGTTAAGAAGGATATGTGTGACATACGAGGAGATATATTAGATATACAAAGCATGTTAAGCACCCACATGAATGAAACAAGTAAGGAGCTCTCAAGCAATCAAGGTGAAACCTTCAAGTTGACTAATAAAGACACAAATTTTATTAATCCTACAAGATCTAGGAATTTTTTCCAAAGGTGGATATGTGCAAATTTGATGGCAAGGATCCTCTAACATGGATAAACCAAATGGAGACTTTTTTGAAATACATCAAATCCCATATGGACAAAAGGTTATGATGGCTTCCTTATATCTAGAACTAGATCATTTCATTTGGTATTTTTGGCTTTGTACTCATAGGAGGAAAAAGGGTCTCACTATATCATCGTAAATTTTTGAAAAAGAACTCCAAGCACAATATAGCAATAGTGTGACAAAAAGTTCTTCTTTATCCAACTTGCTAAGCTTTGAAAAATAGGATTAGTTAAGGATTATATTCAACAATTCTAAAATCTATCCTCAAGAGTGGATAAAATTATAGAGGAGAACTTGAATGATTTATTATTGGGTTGTCTCAAGGATCACATTCAATATGAGGTACGCATGTTTTATCCTAGTTCAGTAAATGAGTCTTATATTGGCACTCAGGGTAGAGGAGAACTTCTTTATTTCTAGAAGATAGGGAGCTAATGTGACAAGAGACAAAGGATATTCAACACCTTATCTTCCTCAACCTACTATGTTGACTCCACAACAAATTGAGGAGAAAAGAGAAAAAGGGTTGTGTTTCAATTGTGATAGAAAATATAGTCAAGAACATAAATGTAGTGGAAAGAAATTGTTCTGTATTGAAGGTCCAAGTGAGGAAGAAGAGGATGAGCCCATATTAGAGGAGGATAAGGAGTCAGGTGAGGAATCACATGATTCTCAACCAATCATTTCTTGTCATGCACTTTTAGGTTTCAGTGCACCACAAACTCTCAAGGTAGTGGGTTTCTTAAAGAAGTAGAAAGTAAAAATGCTGATTGACTTAGGTAGTACTCACAATTTCATCAACAAAAAGTTGGCAACTCTTCTAAATTGTTTTATATATCTAGCCCTAGAGTTTCAAGTTTTGATTTCAGATGGGGGCACAGTTAGTTATTTAGGAAAGTTTCATAGCATCAAATTATCCATGGGGGATTATCAACTTGATACCCCAATGTATGCAATATCCCTAGGTGTAGCAGTTATTGTTTTGGGATTATAATGGCTTACTACATTGGAAACAATTAAGATGAACTTCAAAGAACTATTCATGCAATTTCAATCACAAGGAAAGGTAGTGGAGCTAAGGGGATTGAAGGAAAAATCCCCACAGATGGTAAGCTCTCATGAAATGTAAAAACTTCTTAAGAAAGGTGTAGATGGATTTGTGGCCTAGCTATGTTCATTAGAAGTCTCTCAATCTAATGCTCTTACTCATCTAGATTTACAAGCAATAATTGATCATCACTCAGTGATTCTTGGAGATCTTCCTAAAGGACTTCCTCTTAAGAGGGATCATGACCATGCCATACAACTAGTTCTAGGGAATTAGCCACCAAACATTAAGCCTTATAGCTACCCACACATACAAAAAAGTGAGATAGAAAAAATTACTGAGGAAATGCTAGAGGTAGGAATTATCAGGCATAGCTAAAGTGCTTACTCCTCACCTATTTTTCTAGTGTGTAATAAGGATGAAACTTGGCACATGTGTCTAGATTATAGAGTACTCAACAAGTACACCATTAAAGATAAGTTTCCTATTACAGTCATTGATGATCTTCTAGATGAATTAAATGGAGCTATGTATTTTACCAAGTTAGATTTTAGATTGGGTTATCACCAAATTTAGATTAAGTAGGAAGATATTTGTAGGACAACAATTCAAACTTATGGTCATTATGAATATTTGGTGATGCCATTTGGTCTTACCAATACACCATCTACATTCCAAAGTTTGATGAATTCTATTTTTAAGAAGTTCTTAGGAAAGTTAGTGTTAGTGTTTTTTGATGATATATTAATTTATGGCAAGACTTGGGAACAACATTTGTAGCATGTAGATAAAGCATTAAAATTACTCAAAGATCATCAACTCTATGCTAAGCCATCCAAATGTTCTTTTGGTCTTAAGGAGGTGGAGTATTTGGGACACATAGTTTCACATGAAGTAATAAAGGTGGAACCTAAAAAAATTAAGGCCATCATGGAATGGCCTATTCCAAAAACTATTAAGAAGTTGAGGGGTTTCTTGGGATTGATAGGATACTATAGAATATTTGTGAAGAATTATGGTCATATAGTAGTACCCCTTAAAAATCTATTGAAGAAGGATTATTTTCATTGAAATGAATCTACTAATGTATCATTTGAGTAATTGAAGTGCTGGTCTGATTTTTCAGAGGACAGAGATTGAATAATTTTTTGGTGAAAAATCAACTAGGTCCTTATTTCTTTCAAATTAGGGTTGCAAACTTTATGATTTTTATTTGTCATTATGCCCTATTATTGCTCTGAGTTGTTTAAATGCCTGCTAAATTCTCAAGGTTTGTTATTAGAGCAATTACCCCAATACCCTAGATAAAAAGGACCCTAAATTTCTTGTTAAGTTTTCAAAAGGTTTGGAAAAGCACTCAAATCTGCCCCTTTTATGGTCTCATGATGTAGGGTTGAGTGGCTGAGTGCAAAGGGTTTGAAAAGGCATTCTTGAGCATATGCTTAACATGCTTTGCGAGTAATTGTAAAGGTTTTAAAGTGATATGTTATATTATTTTACATGGTTACCAGTAAACCTTTGAGCAAGTAAGTGGAAATGTGTTTGGTCTTGATCTATGCGCTTACAATCTAAGGGATAGTGTAAGAGTGTAATGCTTTGCACAGTGAGAAAGCATAAAATCCTTTACGGTATCACGTATGAAAGGGACTCATAAGATCGAAAGTGTTAATAAATAATGTTTATGTGCCTTCGCTTTGCAAGACCTATGGACAATCGTAAAAGCTATATTATGATGTGAATGTGTCAAGTGGGACCTGTTGAGCTGTCAAATGGGCCTTGATGTAAGAAAATCTGATAATGACACATCACGCTTAATAAATGGGCCCAACCAATGTGGCACATGACTTAAGTTTTTCTATATGCATATGCTTTAAATCAATGGTTATGATTTCTCTAAAAATTTTAAGGTTGAATCTGGATTGTTGCTGGGCTAAAGCAAGAAAAAAAAAATTATGTACTGACAGTTTCAAGGTAAGTGTATGAGAAAAAGGGTGTTGAAACTTTATTTTTGCTATTATGCTTTGATCATGAACTTGTAAAGGTAAAGGAGGAATGTAGAAAAGGTAAAGGGTATTATGATACCAAGGGTAGACTTTGAGCATAAGACTGGAGAATGGGTGAGATAAGTCTTACGATATTCTAAGTAATGAATTGTGTATAGGCGTAAAGGGTGAAGAAGGCTATGAAAAAGGTTTTATGCTTATATGACGAAAGTCTAAATTGTAAGAACAGAAGTATCAAGTGAAAAGGTTTGAGGTTATACAGGGTAAAGGGCATCATAAGAATGTAAAAGGGATTTTTAATACAATGCTAAGACATCATTACGTTCTTATGATTAGGGTATGTCGAAGTGTCTCTGAGTGAACATAGAAATTCATCAGGGGTATCTCTAGTGTTATGAAGATTGAAGGTTTGACTCAGCATAATATTGAGAGACCATAATTTGAGAGAAAGTAGCTGATGTGTCATGCCAGGATAGCAGGGAAGAAAAAATTGCCATAGCCAAGTAAAATAGAGCTTTGAAAAGTACATCAAAATCAAATTTCGCGGCTGATATACCTTGATGACAACTTGCATGAATGGTTTTAAAGCTCATGCAAGCTAAATTTATTGAAAAATCTAGTAGATGCATGATTAAAACATCAAAGGTTTAATTAAATAACAAAATATTTGCCACTTTGAAGAATTCATTTTCTATTCCATTCTAAAATCTACCAATTGCAGAGTTTTGTGTATCCTGTGTAAAGAGTCAAGAGCATACTTATGGAGAAGATGAAAGATAAGGAAGTTGAAGAAATGCATGAAGAAGAAGTCAAAGTTGAAGATGAGGGTGGCGATGTTGTACAGGTCACACCTGAAGGAAAAAGGAAGAAATCTGCTGCTAAGACCGAGAAGAAGTCAAGGGTTAGGAAACCAAATAAGCATGCTGAGGATTGGCTGAAAATTCTCCCAAGATCATCAAATGTAATTTTGGAAAATGATCATGTTTTCCAAGACCCATATGTTTTTTTTCGAGATTTTTAATGCCCTAGAGTGACTAGTTATGATCTTTTTATATACTTCTATCATAATAGAATAGAAAATGTGCAAGTATTTAACCCATGGAATAGAAATATGGTAAAATTGATATTTCCATAAGTATTCATTGATGTTGATTTGTTGAGGGCCCTAATGAATTCCTACAATCCAATAACCAGGACATTCCATAGGGATAATGGGAGTATATTATGCACATTGGATAGAACTTCTTTTGTTGAGGCCTTTGGATTAATGGGAAAAATGGATGTACCTATTGTAATCTATTATTTGCAAAATATAAAATCTCCATTAGAGTTAACAAAAAACTAGAAATGATCTCTTAAGTTACAGGCCATAAGGTATGTTATAGTACAGGGTCAATTATGGTAGAGGAGTATGGAAGGGGTACTTTTGAAATGTGTAGATGAAATTGAGTCTGCAAGGATTTTGAAAGACATGCATGAAGGTGTGTGTGGAGGTCATTACATGGCTAAAAAAATAGCCCACAAAGTCCTTAGATCTATTTTTTGGTGGCCAACACTTTTCAAAGATGCTCATGAATTTGTTAAGACATGTGATATTTGTCAAAGATTTAGTGGAAAGTTGAATTTTTTTGGGAATTTACCATTAAGACCTGTAGAAGTACAAGCACCATTTCAACAATGGGGAATTGATTTCATAGGTGAGATCTCAAAAAAATCAAGTTGTGGACATTCTTGGATCTTAGTAGCTACTGATTACTTCACTAAATGGTTTGAAGCAATCCCTACCAAGAATTTTACAAGAAAAGTGGTGATCAATTCATCTTAAATAATATCATAACCAAATTTGGTTGCCCACAGAAGATAATATCTGATAATGCCATGTGTTTCAAATCTGATGAGTATAAAAAATTCTACAAGAAATATGGCATTATAGAGTATACATCCTCACCTTATCATCCTCAAGGGAATGGCCAGGTAGAATCAAGTAATAAGAGTATATTAAAAATCATTAAGAGGATCTTAGGAGAAAACAAGAAGGCTTGGGATTCAAAGTTACCACTAGCCCTATGGACTGACAAAGTTACTGTGAAAAAGGCTATTAGATGTGCCCCATTTGATTTGTTCTATGGTATATAGGCCAGACTTCCACAAAATAACCTAAAGGAGATGTATAAATTTGTTCAACTATATGAAGATGGCATCATTGAGGAGATGCAACTCAGAATGGATGATATTTTGCAACTAGAAGAAGCACGGAGAGAGTCTTCTATTCAAAATGCCAAGTTACAATCACAAATGAAGCATTTGTATGATGAAGAAGCTAGTGATAGGAAATTTGAAATAGGTGACATGGTACTGATGTGGAATGTTAGATTGGAAGATAAAGGAAAGCATGGTAAATTTGACCCAATCTGGCTTGGCCCATATAACATTTGTGATAAAAATGGAGAAGTTTCATATTTTCTCAAGGATTTAACTAGAGGTATTCTTGAATTGCTAGTTCATGGACAATTCTTGAAGAGGTACTTTTCTTAAAAGTATCTGTTTTCCATGAACAGTAGTTTTAGGGTTCTGGGTTTTTTCTGTACATTCTATATATTTTTAAAATCCCTATAAATAGTCTCTCTGTATAGTCTAATTTCTTGTTCCTATGTTTTGCTCTGTGCTTTTTGAAAAAAAATTCATCTCTTTACCAAGTATGTAGTCTGCTCTCCCAAAGATTTTGAATTCTTGCATAGACTCAAGTAGTATATCATCCCCAGATAGGGCCAGTGTTGGTCTGATTTTTCATAGGGCAGAGATTGAATAATTTTTTGGTGAAAAATCAATTAGGTGCTTATTTCTTACAAATTAGGGTTGCAAAATTTATGATTTTTATTTGTCATTATGCTCTATTATTGCTCTGTGTTGTTTAAATTCTTGCTAAATTCTCAAGGTTTGTTATTAGAGAAATTACCAAAATACCCTTGATAAAAAGGACCTTGAATTTCTTGTTAAGTTTTGAAAATGTTTGGAAAAACACTCAAATCTACCCCTTTTATGGTCTCATAGTGTAGGGTTGAGCAGATGAGGGCAAAGGGTTTGAAAAGGCATTCTTAGGCATACACTTAAGGTGATTTGTGAGTAAGCGTAAAGCTTTTAAAGGGAGATGTTATATTGTTTTATGTGGTTATGGGTAAGCCTTTGAGCGAGTAAGCAGAAATGTGTTTGGCCTTGATCTACTATCTTATGATCTAGGTGATAGTGTAAGAGCGTAATGCTTTGCACAGTGAGAAGGCATAAAATCCTTTACGGTCTTATGTATGAAAGGGACTCGTAAGACCGAAAGTGTTGATCAATAATGTTTACGTGCCTTCACTTTGCAAGACCTGTGGACAACCATAAAAGCTATATTATGATGTGAATGTGTTAGGTGGGACCTGTTGAGCTGTCAAATGGGCCCTGATGCAAGCAAATCTAATAATGACACGTGACATTTAACAAATGGGCCTAGCCAATGTGGCACATGACTTAAGTTTTTCTATATGCATGTGCTTTAAATAAATGGTTATGATTTCTCTAAATTTTCTAAGGTTGAATCTGGATTTTTTTGGGCTAAAGCAAGAATTTCACTTTACATTTTGACTGTTTCAAGGTAAGCGTATGAGTGAAAGGGTGTTGAAACTTTGTTTCCACTATTATGCTTTGATCATGAGTGTGTAAGTGTAAAGGAGGAATCAAGAAAAGGTAAAGGGTATTATGATACCACGGGTAGACTTTGAGCGTATGATCAGAGAATGGGTGAGATAAGTCTTACGATATTCTGAGTAATGAATTATGTATAGGCACAAAGGGTGAAGAAGGCTATGACAAAGGTTTTACACTTATACGACAAAAGTCTAAATCGTAAGAATGGAAGTATCAAGTGAAAAGGTTTGAGGTCATATAGGGTAAAGGGCATTGTAAGAACATAAAAGGGATTTTCAATATAGTGCTAAGACATCATTATGTTCTTATGATTAGGGTATGTTGAAGCATCTCCGAGTGAACATAAAAATTTATTAGGGGTATCTCTAGTGTTATAAAGATTGAAGGTTTGACCAACATAAGAGTGGAAGACCATAATTTGAGAGAAAGCAGCTGATGTGTCATGCCAGGTAAGTAAGGAAGACAAAATTGCCATAGCCAAGTAAAATAGAGCTTTAAAAATTACATCAAAATCAAATTTCACAGCTAATATACCTTGATAACAACTTGCATGAATGGTTTTAAAGCTTGTGCATGCTAGATTTATTGAAAAATTTGGTAGATGCATGATTAAAACATCATGGGTTTAATTAAATAATAGAATATTTTCCACTTCAAAGAATTCATTTTCTGTTCCATTCTAAAATCTACTAGTTGCAGAGTTTTGTGTATCCTATGTAAAGAGTCAAGAGCATACTTATGGAGAAGATGGCAAACAATAAAGTTGAAGAAATGTATGAAGAAGAAGTCAAATTTGAAGATGAGGGTGACGATGTTGTAGAGGTCACACCTGAAGGAAAAAGGAAGAAATCTGCTACTAAGACCAAGAAGAAGTGAAGGGTCAGGAAACCAAATAAGCATGCTGAGGATTGGCTAAAAATTCTCCCAGGATCATCGAATGCAATTTCAGAAAATGATCATGTTTTTCAAGACCCATATGTTTTTGTTTGAGATGTTGAATGCCCTAGAGTGACTGGTTATTATCTTTTTATGTACTTCTATCAGAATAGAACAGAAAATGTGCAAGTGTGTAACCCATGGAACAAAAATATGGCAAAATTGATATTTCCAGAAGTATTCATTGATGTTGATTGTTTGAAGGCCCTAATGAATTCCTACAATCCAATAACTAGGACATTCTATAGGCATAATGGGAGTATATTATGTACATTGGATAGAACTTCTTTTTTTGAGGCCTTTGGATTAATGGGACGAATGGATGTACCTACTTTGTGAACAATGTTATGATGCCACATATTCCTTATAGGGTAAAAAAAGTAGGGTTACATCCAAAAAAGGTGGGGGATTTTTTACCTTTGAGTAGGTTTAAGAATTATTTCAAAAACATAGTGTATGGGTTGCACAAAGTGATGGAAAGTGATGGTGCAGAGGATTGTGTGTATGGTTCCCTTTTTCTAATGGCATGTGATATACAGGACCCTTTCCACCATAAGGAGTATGATTATGCAGCCTTCATCATTGAGAGTACCCACAATGCAAATTTGTAATGCAAAGAAGGGAGAGATGAAAGACTTCAAGTTCCACCATTATTGACTGCTAATGCACCTTATCCTATATAACAACATTGGATACATCAGCGGGGAATTCATTGATCAAACTTCTAATGAATTTGGTGAGTTACCTATGCAACTTTGGACTCATATTTGGCACAAGCATTTTTATTATTCAAATGCCCTTGTGTTCTTTAATTTTTTTAGTTTTTTTATTATGATGATGATAGACCATACATTTTTCAGAGCACCAAATGTTTTGAAACCTTTTCTTAGACCTACTTTCTTAGATGATAAAAATAGGATAGATCATAATTGAGGGGACATCTGTTTGTTTAAAAAATGGATTTTGATTAGGGTATATGCATGTCCCTAGCCTCCTCACATTTTACCTAAATATGTGTAATCACCTAAAAATGGTCATCTAGACTATTAGCCCCCTTCTCAACATTTTGGCTAAATTAATTTAATCATTTACCTAGACCAAATTGCTAATAATCAATTTATTTGATTATAACCTATAGTTTGACTATGCTATCCTAAGTTCATTATTTGATTAAAAGAACATGTCCTCTTTTAATTAAATAAAAGACCCCATTCTTCTAACCCACTTAAAGTGCACACATAAATTCCTTTTTCTATTTTGCAATTAAAAGAAAAGGCTTTGTGACTTTTGTCTTATATGACAAGTCAACTTATATTCTACTGGTTGACTTGTGTGTGCACATGGATCACTCCTCTTTTTGAATTCCACCGTTGATCATCCACCATCTTCATCTTGATCTCTGCCATCCATACATCTTTAAAAGGGAGAGAGCTTTCTCCCTCAATATATCCTCATTTTGAATATTGTTATGCTACAGGTTTTCTAACAGGTTTCTTTGGAGCTTTGTGGAGAACTTCTATTTCTTGTCTACATTCTCTCATCCATGGCATCATGGCATTCTAGCTTAGCTTAGCTTTCATTTTTACATGTGGCTTAAATCATATAGTTTAATAGTTGGATTTTAACACTCCCATACATATTTTAGCATAGCTGCATTTTGCATTATCATCTTAGCTTAGTTTGCATTGCATTCTTGAGGAACTCCTTGAGACATTTGCATTCTTGCATCTTGTCTTTGGAACCTCCCATTGCATGGTTTACTAGCAAGAAGAGTATTCCTAAGGCTCATTTGAGAGCCTTCTTATTTTTGAAATATACTCTCTTGCACTTCATGGATAGGGAGCTCTAAGCCGGCATCTGAACATTCCAACTCATGGAATCGTTTAGATAGAAGGGTTTAGAGTGGGACACTTTTTAGTGTACATTTTTGGCGCCCACTGTGGGGCTTGAATCAAATTTTTAGCTCCATTTGCTTTCATTTCTTATCTCTAGTTTTTTACAGCAGCATATTGGATCTAATCAAGTGCTTTTGTAGAATTATCACTTTGGTTTTAAGGCCAACCCATAAGTAGATTGGTTTGAAGGCCAAAAATCTAGTTGGTTTAAAGATTTGATCATATCTTTTAAACCGCTTGGATTTTGATTCTAAATTTTTTTTTTGTAGGTTTAATATGTGTTTATAATGTCTTAGTCCTATTTTCAAATAATTTTGATGTGATTTACGAGAGTTATGATTTTTTCTTTGTTTTTCATAAAAAGCCATTTTTGATCGTAAATTAGTAGATTTTCTGGAAAATTTTACATTTTCAGAAAGGTTTTTGAATTCTAAGAGGGGTACTCTCTTTGTTTTTTGACTTTTGAGGTTATATTAGGGACCAAAAACTTGATTTGATAAATCTTCCCTATTTTGACAAAATCAATCTCTAGGGAGCAAATGAAGAGATTTTTTTTAATTTCTTACATTTTTGGAAATCTCTCTAATTTTTAGTAGAGGTCTCTTCTTTTTATTTCTATTTTTGGATTCAAAATCATAGCAAAAAAAATCCAATCTTGTTGACTAGGTCAAAATCAAAGAGTAAAAATGAGAGCATTTATGATTAACTTGCAGTTTCTTTGCATGCACTTGGTTGGAAGATAAATTGAATTTTTGAGGCAACTAACCACTTTTTATTATATATTTTTATGTTATTTCACACTAACTTTTGGTGCTAACAAGTTGTGATTACAGGTTGCCATTCTTATGAAAAAAATTGAAACATTGCATAAAAAGAACGCATGTCAAAGCTTCAAATGTGTAAGGGCTACTAACATTGTTTGTAGGGCTGCCCAAAGCATAAAAACTCAAAATTTCTTGCTTTTTTATTTTCATGTGTGGCATTGACTAATTTTTCATTTTTCATAGGCACATAAAACTTGTGATGGAGTCTTTTGGTAATAGGAGAGTATGCTCTTCACCCTTGTGGTGAATCAGAAATCTTGACTTGCCATTTGGTTTCAAAAGCAAGGGGTAATTGAATATTCTTGACGTGCTTGGGATAAAATGATTGGAATAAGAGATTATTCTCTTCACCTTTGTGGTGGACCAAAAATTTTGACTTCCAAAAGTTGATCCACTTTGTGTAGTTAGAATCCTTTAGAGGGCCTGCTCTCGGACAACCTGAGAGGAACGACCCAAGTGGGGACAAGCTGATTACCTGGCTCTTCCAACCCACTATAAACTCAAGGCTACCAAGGACACAAAAATTTGGTAGACGTAGTGTTTGTCTTCACCTAGTGTGATTGCTTATGGGATTTCGACCATAAGAAAATCACTAGGCAAGAATGCTTAAGGTACTCTTGTGATCCCGAGATCTGTTACTCATCGCAAGGTGAGGTGTCATGTAATTGGGAGCAAGAGGAAAACTATGAACGGAAGCCCTATATAAACACCCTAAGTTAGTAACTAACCTTTTTAGCTGCTCAACTTCTTGGTGCAAGGACCGATCCTAGTGGATTACCCGGATCACCCCAAGATTTACACTCACCATCTGTGTTTCCTTGGTTATGCTTATGGAATTTCCATGACAAAGCCAACATCTCTTGTGGGCAACCACTTGGTGTGAGGCGAAGGAGCATCAAGCATGGGCCAAGTTGTTGAGTAATGAATCATGACTTCTAGGTAGATATTTCTTGATGTGTTCTCAAATGTGCTATACCAGTGAAATTGTTTTGAACATACACATGACGATAATTCTAGGGAATTCTTTTGAGACGTCACATATGCTTGTATCATGCAAGGTTGCTTTGTCCCTTGCTTGATTGTTTGAAGACTACTCCATGTGTCACTATCTTGCTTGGAAAGAAATTGCTTTTGAACATCAAACTTGCTATGCTATCAATTATTGTCAAACTTTGTCAACCAAGTCAAAGCATCAAGCCTTAACATTTTTCTTGCGTCACTTGCTAAGAGGAGTCTCATCATTTGACTTTTCTTTTATATTTCTCTAGTGCTTAAACATGCTTAAAGTGTCTCTTTGGTCTTAGTTCTCTTGGTCTTTTTGTCTTCATGGTCTATGCATGCTTTCTAGTTATCCTTTTGCTAAAATGGTTACCTTGATTTCTTGACTACACTCTTGGGTTGGGAAAGTTGTTCACTTGTCACCCTGCTTACTCTATCTATTTGGCTATTTGGGCATCTTGCCTAGCTATTGACTTGAGTCATTCATGTCGTAAGTTTCTTGGACATATTGTTTGACAAGTCACTTTAATCTCTCTCTACTATCTTGGCAAGTGAACACTCTACCTCCTATAGTTTCAGCATCAAGTTATCTTCTAGGCTCTTTTATGCTTGGCTTTGCATCTAAAACTATGGGATCTAAACCTTGCACTACCAAAATTCAACTGAATCTAGATGATCATGATATCCTCCATGTCACTAAAGAGTTTCAAGATCTCTATGCACAATACAAAGAACTAGAAGAGACAAATGATCTTTCTTACCTTCATCTCTCTAAGCGCATGATGGAAATGAAGTCTAAACTTGAGAAAAGGTTAGAGGAGAAGATTGCATCATTACATGAATCTTCCTTAAGGTCTTTACATGCATGTGAGTCACCTTCTTTGAGGTCATCATCTTCTTCTAGGTCTACATGCTCTACTTCAAGACATCAAATGTCTTCATTTTATAGATCTAAAGACCTCTTAAAAGAACAAGCAAGTGATACCTCCTTTGAGTCTATGCCAAAATTTCATGATAAACCTATCTTTGAACAAGAAAATGATGAAGACATGAATACATTCTATTCACTTGAGAAACAACAAAAGGAATCTAGACATACTTCTAATAGAACTTTTGCTCCCTTGGAAGATTCTTATGATGACACTTTGCAAAAACTTCTTGGCAATAAGATCATCATGTTATCTAAGTCTAGCTCATATGGAAACCCATTCTTGGATATCTATTGTGCTTATCATCAACATAATGAGCATAGTACTTCAGATTGCATTGAGCTAAAACATAAAATCCAAGATCTTATTGATAATGGAATTATTGGAACCTCTAGTGACTCATGTGTTGAGGATACTTCTCTTGAGCAAGATTATGTTGATGAACCTATGTCTAGTAGTGGCTCCATTACATCTTCCACTTCTTCCAACACTCATGCATCTCCCAACACTTAAAATCTTTCCAACATGCCTCTATCAAATAAAGAACCTAATGCTTTCCACATTGACTACATGTATCCTCAAGGGCTACCTCTAAAAGAAACTCAAGCTAACCTTCACTTGGCTTCAAACCTTTTCCATGCTACTAATCATAAACATCCTCAACCTTCATGCACTACTATGCCTAATCCAAGCACTACTCCATTCACTCTTCATTCTCCCTTGTCCTTAGAAGTGGCTCCATGTCAAGAGGACTCTAAAAAATAAAAAGCTATAAATGTCAAGAAAGATCAAGATCAATCACCCATTCATCTCTTTCAAGATTTTTCTATTCCATATCCTATATCTTGTCCACCTCCTAAGTATGATGAAGATATCACTTCCACTATCTCCCTTGAGCTTACTGAAAATTATGAGAAAAGTTCTCTTCCTATGCTATCCAAAGCTACTTGTCAAGATCAAAGTGTCCCCTCATGTTCTACTTCTCCATATCCACTTCAAAATTTTACTCAAGCTTCAAGTTCTCCTATTAAAAATGTTGCTCTTGTCAAAGCTACTCATGAGTCTATTGATGGCTTTGACCATGTTGCTCACTCTAAAGATGTTGATGTCCCTTTTCACTATCCATTTGCATCTCCTAAGTCTATCCTTGGTCCTTATCCATCAAAGCTAAAGCCTTCAAACCTTCCATCTATATTGGGATCTTATGTTCCGTCATCTCCTACATTTTCCACTCCTAGCTCTCTCGTCATACCTCAAGATCAACAAAGATGCTCATCCTTGATGAATTATCACCCATCTATCCACCTAAACCAGTCATATCAGCCTTATTCATCCACAAATCCCAAGTCCTTTGGAAGTGAGAATAAACATAAGAATCCATTGAAAAAGAAAGATCACTATGTCCCATCTAATCAACATGTGAATGCTAAGAAGGAAAATGCACAAAAGAGACCACAAAGGTCCACTATTAAAAAAGCTAAATCAAAGAAAATATGGGTACCTAAACCCATTACTGAAGAAATGTGTTTTGAAGTATCCAAAGGAAAATATAAAGCTATATGGATTCCCAAGTCTCTTTTAGAAGACTTGAATATTGGAAATACTTCAAAGTTGACATTCAAGCTTCCAAAGGCTTCCATTCCATCTTCATCCAAAAATCTTTCTAAAAATATTCCAAAGCCTTCCACTCAACTTTTTTCCAAATCTCTTCTACCACCTCATACATCTAAACCTCAAGCTACTTCATCCATGATTCCTCCATCATTCCAATACCCTTCAAGGTGTGTGTCAATGTTGATCTTGTCCAATATTTCAACTACCCTCATGAAATCCTCTAAAGCTTACACTAACTTTCTATACATGAACTATTATCCTCCATATACTCTTCCTACTACCATTTCTCTTTCATCACCCTATCAACATCTTTGAGCATACCTTTCTATGGTCTTGGCTTATCATGACTTATCTTTCCTAGAGGAGCACTATCTAAATCCAAAAAGCTTGAGTTCTTTCTAAAAATTCAAAAAAAAAAAGAAGAAATAATAGAAAGAAAAAAAAATGAAAATGTGCCTTGGTGAAAACCACTTCTTGTGGCACCTTGGTAGCAAAAGTAAAGAGAAATAAATTTATCCTATGGTAAAAACTACTTCTTTTGGCACCTTGGATAAGTACCATGATGAAAACCTGGCAAACAGGCATCATGCGCAATTCTTCCATCATCCATCTATCACCTCTTCTCTCTTTGATCTTGACAATTTTGAGCTATCTTTGCATATTGGCTATCTTATCCATGAGATTCTCTATTTTTGCTTTCTCATTCCCTCATAGCCTCCATCATGATCTTTATTTTTATTGCTCTATCCCATTGCTATCCTATCTAGTTGACCCCTTGGTCTTGATCATAATAAATGAAAAATGGTTCCTAGGTCTCTTGACATGTCTACTCTTTTGGACTACATGCTTCATGCTATCTCACTTGTTGGCTTCACTACTTATCCCACATGCTATCTTTCTCATTTTTTCCATTGCTTATCCAAAATATGCTTCATATGACTATTTCACCTCTTTCCCTAGCTTGGGTACTCTTGAGGAGTCAGTCCTTGAGGATCACTTTTACTTGCTTCATACTCCTTTCTTATCCATCTCTGCTTATCCATTGGCTTGTTTCTCCATCGTGTCCTATACCTTGCTAGACATTAAGAGAAAATGATGTGATCTTGCTTGAGAACTAGTAATCTCTTAAAACCTTCTTAAAAATCCAAAAAAATCATATATGATGCTAAAAAAATCCTAAAAATGAGAAAATGTCCTGAAAAAATGATCATCTTAGTGAAAACCTAGCAATAGGCTCTTTGATGTATCACCAAAAAAATTGAAAAATTGAAAAATAAAAAAAAATTGAAAAAAGTCCTAAAAAAAATTTGTCAAGTGGTGAAAACCTAGAAACAGGCGCTACTTGAAACCCTCGCACCTCTGTCTATCAGTCTCAATCACCTATTTTGCAACACATTTCCTAGCTTGGAATTGTTTCTTGTCCTCGTCTTGGGGGTACAACTGCTTCACCTATTGAGGTATTCTTATGCATTAGGGTTTCTTTGACAACTCACAAAACAGTGCTTCTCAACACTACCCCCACCCACTTTGACATCAAGTGTTTTTCAACACTTTATAGATAGTTTACCTACGATCTCTGATGTCGCGATATTTCTCACTATCAGAATCAAGTCTTGAAGAAATGGCCAAGTGACTTACACACACACACTTTAACACTTAAACGACTGAGCTATGCTGATCTTTATCTACTTTGTGTGTTGTCTATGATGATTTATTTACTATATGTTCCATCCCTAATAGTCTTTCAAGGATGTCATTGAATAGAAGACTGGGGGCATGGGGCATGTTTTCTTGATTTCTGCTTGTGGGTATACTTTGTTTGTCTATAGTGTTGTAAGCATTCGTGCTTGTCCTATTCAACACTTTGACTTATAAATGTATCATCCTTGACTATTTCACAAGACCACACTTGGGGTTTATCCTAGTGCTTATGCCTTGATACAGGTGTAATCTTGCTAAATTAAACTTAGGGAATCTAATCGCATAGTTATCTTGACTTACATGTCTCTGATGCTTAGATTGGATTTCCACATACCTATCTAATATCGATCATATTCATATCCTCATAGTTATACTAGTGATGGTTGTATGATCTCATGATATCCCTAATAAATGCTCAATGATGAAATTAAGAGTCTAAATGTTATCCACTTCTTGTTAGTAAACCAATTTTCATATTAGCTTGCATTTTAGGTTCATTTTTTAGCTTAGTCTTGCATTCTTGCATATGGGGAGAGCTCTCTCTTCATCTTTTCATAGACATATCAGCTAACTCCTTTCATATATTTCTTTACTTTCTTCTTGTTCATGTCTTTTCACCTTCTTAATCTTTTGCTTCATCTCTTTTCTATCTTATCATCACATTATATAAAGTTTTGACCTCTTAAATAATTTCGACATCCTGGATTCATTTTCGGGATCGAAATCCAAATTCAAGTTCATCTTGATGGTCAAAATTGTCTTTTAAAAATTCTACTTTCTTCTAAGCAATTAGCTGACCTTTTGAGGTCTAATCTCTAAATCATCACTAGGGCATCTTCATTTCTTCATGTCTCCATCATTTCCATACTTCATATCTACTTCAATTCACTGTTTCATGTCTAAAATCACCTTTCTACTCATTTCGACCTAATTTTTATGCTATATCCTTCAAGGTCAACTCTAGTCAAACTGGGGCATTTTATCAATTTCTTATAGTCATTCTTGGATTCTAATCATCTATCTGTCATCTTGGACATTGCTCTATTCTAATTTTCTCATGTCTAGCTAGTTTCTGCATCCCCTTACCTCATTTCAATTTTGATCCCGAGGGGGGAAAATACTCTATTGTTGATTGTTACAGCTATCTATTTCTTAGGAGCATTTGCTTGACCTTATCACTTGCTCTTGATCTATTCACTTTGCTAGGTGTTAGAATTCTTTTTGGATCCTAATATCATCTTCCTAATGTTTAGTACTACCACTATCAGGATGTGCATTCAGGACTTGCTATCTATTTCTACATTTCATTCTTTGAAATCAGATATCTATATCTATCACTGCCTACTTGGCTTTCTATTTTCTTTCACATAATGTGTTCCCAGATCGATCATGCATTAGTCAAAGAGGGGAAAATGTAATCACCTAAAAATGGTCATCTAGACTATTAGCCCCCTTCTCAGCATTTTGGCTAAATTAATTTAATCATTTACCTAGACCAAATTGCTAATAATCAATTTATTTGATTATAACCTATAGTTTGACTATGCTATCCTAAGTTCATTATTTTTATTAAAATAACATGTCCCCTTTTAATTAAATAAAAGACCCCATTCTTCTAACCCACTTAAAGTGCACACATAAAGTCCTTTTTCTATTTTGCAATTAAAAGAAAAGGCTTTGTGACCTTTGTCTTATATGACAAGTCAACTTATATTCTATTGGTTGACTTGTGTGTGCACATGGATCACTCCTCTTTTTGAATTCCACCATTGATCATCCACCATCTTCATCTTGATCTCTACCATCCATACATCTTTAAAAGGGAGAGAGCTTTCCCTCTCAATATATCCTCATTTTGAATATTGTTATGCTGCAGGTTTTCTAACAGGTTTCTTTGGAGCTTTGTGGAGAACTTCTATTTCTTGTCTACATTCTCTCATCCATGGCATCATGGCATTCTAGCTTAGCTTAGCTTTCATTTTTACATGTAGCTTAAATCATATAGTCTAATAGTTGGATTGTAACACTCCCATACATGTTTTAGCATAGCTGCATTTTGCATTATCATCTTAGCTTAGTTTGCATTGCATTCTTGAGGAACTCCTTGAGACATTTGCATTCTTGCATCTTGTCTTTGGAACCTCCCATTGCATGGTTTACTAGCAAGAAGAGTATTCCTAAGGCTCATCTGAGAGCCTTCTTATTTTTGAAATATACTCTCTTGCACTTCATGGATAGGGAGCTCTAAGCCGGCATCCAAACATTCCAACTCATGGAATCGTTTGGATAGAAAGGTTTAGAGTGGGACACTTTTTAGTGTACAATACGTACCCCCCAAATTGGCCATTATTGAATTCTTTTTGAAATTTCTATTGATGAATAAGGAAATGATCCCTCCTACCTTACATTAGCCTACATTTGTTTGTAGAAATTTTAAAATAGGGGATTTTGAAATTGGGAAAAATGCATATGAGGAATTGAGTGAGTATTTGAGCCAATATAAATTTGCTACTGGGCCATATAGGATGTATGACCCTGAAGATTATATTACCAATGAGGTCAAGGCCATTAGGGGATATGTCCTACCTCCAATCAAACCTATTCTTGTTGAGGATTTGATTGCAAATATAGTAGCAATAGGGGAGGCTGATGAGCTACTAGGAAAATATGGTGAAATTAGGAAGGTGGAAGAGGCTTTGAGGAGAACAAATCCTAATTTTAAGGGTTTTTACATAGAAGTGCCCTACCCTAAAAATTTAAAGAAAATGGTGGAGAATTTGGACTACATTATGTCCCAAATGCCACATGAACTAGAAGGGGAAGAGGCCACTGTAAATAGGAAGTCACTTGAGCTAGATGTGTAGCTGGAGGTTGAGTTAGAAGAAGAACAACCATCAACCTCAGCTTGGGTCCCTAAGGGAAATAAAAGACAAAAAACAATGCATATCCTGAAGAAGGTAGTGAGTAGAGCTTTGTAGGTAATCCCAGGAAATGATGAATATTTTTCTAAAATTATGAAAAATTATATGTATCAAAGAGCTACTGAAGCAAGAAAGGCTTCTATTGATTTACAAATTGCAACTTCAAGACTGGATGACAGGCTCATCCAATCTAAAAAATTCATGGAAGATGATGATTTTATTAAATCATCAGAGTTTAAAAGTTTCTTCTATAAAATAAAACAAAATGAGCTCACTTTGAGCCTTATGCCAGGAGAAGACCCTGAGAAAAATAAAGAACTGGTGGAAAAAATGCTTGCATATGATCCTGAGACCGAAATAATGACCCTCATTGAGGTTGGGGAGTTAGTACATAGGAGTGGTATGATTTTGATACCTAACTAGGATATTGAGAGACCTTTTATCCTTGATTAGATGAGAAGATAGGATAAAGCTATTAGCTATGAGGCTAGTGGTAGTGAGGTATTGAAGAGGGGGTCAGGTTTTAATGTAGATATAAAAACTCTAGCAGTTTGGAGTATTGCCCTTGATACAAAGAAGCCAAAAATGATGGATATACAAGAAACTACCCAAGGTAATATGATTGTTTGGAAATTAGATAATACTTCTAGAAGAGAAATTTCTAACCTGGTCAAACATTTTGCACTCATGAATGAGGCCAATGTTGAGCAAATTGAAGATAGGTTAGCTGCTATCTACAATGAATGTATAGATATCCGAAAGTTGTATGACGAGGAGCTTAAAATAAAACATGTACATAAGCAGAGGATAGAAGAGTTAGAGGAAAAAATTCAGAGTTTGGAGATAGAAGTTTCATCTCTCAAAGAACAACACAAAGCTGCATCAGAGGTAGAAAAGTTACCAAGGCAAATGGAAGAAGAAAGGCACACTGTAGAAGTAGAGATACAAACCGAGGAAGTACCTATAGGAGTAACAATACCAGTGCCTATAATGAATGTGGAAACAGAGACTCCTCCACCTAATAATGAAACCATGAAAAGTGTTATGATGAATGTATTGAGCCATAGGATAAGTGTTTTGAAAATAATATCTCAAGATGCCTATAATTCTTTCATCAATTTACAATCTGTTGAACAGGTATGCAAGGATGCAATAGGAGGCTTGATTTGATCTTCCAGCAGTGGGGACCCTACATGCAATTTTTTGATAGATTGATACCCTTGTTAGCAAAAAAGCCATATTTTTTTGGATAAAGTGATTGTTGTGAAAGAAGGTATGGACAAAGTAAGAGAATTATTTCAATTCTTCATAGGCAAGTTGTTAGCTATACAGAGTAAAATGAAGATTTTGACAAGCGGTTTTCATTCTTTAATTCTTCCTATTATTACTTCTAATGGAAAACTAAAGGATTTTAATGAGTAGTCTAATTCCTTTGGTCATATTGTAGACTTTCCACAAGTGGTACGATGGTATTGATGAATGTCTTTTCAATGAGTTGGTTGATACTTTATTCAAAATTGAAACCAAATTGAATAGGTTTATAACAGAAGGAAGAGTGATTACTGATGCCAAGTGGCAAAAGTTTGTTAATGAATTAGCAATAGCCAATACATGTGAGTGGCCCACTAAAAGAGAAGTCATTTTTTGGGAAGCAATTGCAAAAATAAAGGCTTTGCCAGTAGGGAGCAGTTAGAGAAAAGGACAAATTTGAAGTTTTATGCTCCAATTGTCATCTATAACTTCTTTTTTTTGTTCTTTTTGAGTAAAAGTGTTAAGATATTTTGGAGTAAAAGTTGTTTTGTTTTTTGTTTGGAAGGACACTTGTCAATCACAATTTTTGTTTTCTTGTTGCAACTCATGTCTATATAAATGAGTTTTCAAGGCAATGTGATGGTCCAAAAAGCTTGAAAATTTTTGTTTTTCTTTCAAGAAAAGTATATTCAGTCGGTCCAATAGTATGTATTTGTTTTGAATTTACTTCCAATTGTACTCTCTGATGACACATTGGAATGACAAAGATAGCCATCTATTCTGGGCTTTTCCAATTAATTTCTATTGGTAATTGTATTAGTCATATGAATGGATAATGCAAAGGGGTATTTACACTATATTTGTGTCAACAATTTCTATCTCCTTTTTATGGGTTTTTCTACTTTGAAGTCATTTTAAATAAGGTTTAACTTGGTTGAATGCAATATGGATGGGTTGTATGCTGATATCACTGTTGCTTTATTTCAAGGAATTATAGAAATACTTCAATGAATCAGTAGGGTTTATGAGTTTATAGAAAGGATACTTCATAAGAATGGAAATGGGTGATTATAATTGATTAATTCATTTACAAGTTATTTGAATTAGATCTCCCACCAATAGTCAATTTTCTGCCCAAATGGATAAGGCACTGGTCACACGAGTCAGAAATGAGCAAGGGTGAATTCTTCTGCTACATATCAAATCATTTTTTAAAAATCAAAATTATTTCATTCAAATTTGTTTATAAGATTATAAAAAGCTGGTCAATACTCATTTATATCTAATTCCTGAGTCTTAGTTAGCTGCTATTTCTAGGAATATTTGTAAATTCTAGGAGAATTATAACCAGATCTACTTATAGGGGATGCATATATATTTGAGAAGCCTTTTAGAGAAAGTTGATAAACTGTGTATGTGCCTAAAGGTAAAAGATGAGAATCAAAATGAAACTAAGATAATTTCATGCAACAATTTGCACTAGAATTATTCCTAGGTATACTCACCTTGGTTTAACAGAGCCTAAAGAGTAGAAAACCATCCTTTGGTTTTGTTGAATTTGGGTCAAAGTGGTTTATTCATGTAATTGCTACTAGGAATTGGCTAATCCTTAGATTGTGTGAGTAATTTCACTATGATATTGAGCATTTTGTTGCTCAGTAGTTTCAAACACCAACATGAAGAAGGCTATGTGTACAACTCCAGTGCTTTCCACTCCAGACATTACCAAGGAATCCATTGTGGAATGTGATGCTTCTCAAAATGGGATAGGAGAATTTCTCATCCAAGAAGGTCAACAAATTTTCTTTTGAGAGTCATCAATTAAAAGGTAAAAATCAACTCAAACCTATTTACGAGAAGGAAATGTTAGCAATCCTTCATGTAATTAAAAAATGGAGGCCTTATTTAATGGGTTGACACTTCAAAGTTAAGATAGATCATGATAGCCTAAAATATTTTTTGGAATAAAGAATTTCATCATAAGAGCACCAAAAATGGGTCACTAAGATGTTGGGATATGACTTTGAAATTGCAAGAAAGGGAAGGAAAATATTGTGGCTGATGCACTTTCTAGGAAGGATGAAAAGATGAAGCCTTATTGTGTGCCCTTTCAATATTACAAGAAAATTGGGTCGTAGAAGCCAAAGAAGAGTGGAAAAATGATGTTGCAACAAGTAATCTCATCCAGCAAATAAAAAGTGACCCTAGTAGTTCAGATAAGTTTTGTTTAAAGGGGGATATTCTTTGGTATAAAGAGCACTTATATCTTTGCAAGAAGTCCACTCTTAAACACAAGATTCTCAAAGAACTACATGAGTCCCCAATTGGTACTCATTTGGGAATTTTGAAGACATATCATAGGGCCAAGCAAGATTTTTTTTAGGAAGGGCTAAAAGGTGATGTTCAAAAGTTTGTGGCTGAATGTTTGGTCTATCAAAGAAATAAGGGGGAAACAATTAAGACACTAGGTCTCTCGAAGCCTTTATCTATTCTTAGCCAACATTGGGAAGAGGTATCCATGGACTTCATCATAGGGCTCCCCAAATCTAAAGGTCATAATGTCATCATGGTAGTAGTTGATCACCTCACTAAATATACATATTTTATTGCATTATCACATCCTTTTGTAGCAAGTATAGTGGCAAAAGTTTTCTTGGATAATATCCAAAAGCTACATGGTACACCTAAGGTTATTGTTAGTGATCGTGATCCTATCTTTACTAGTCACTTTTGGAAAGATTTATTTGCATGTTTGGGTACTCAATTAGCTCATAGTTCTTCATACCATCTACAATCAGATGGGAAAATTGAGGTGGTTAATAAATGTTTGGAAGGATATCTACATTGTTTTACTTCAGAAAAAAAATCTCAATGGGTAGATTAGCTACCTCTTGTAGAATGGTAGTACAATACTTATTTTCATAGCTCATAAAAAATGTCTCCATTTTTGGCACTTTATGGATATCATCCTCCTTTCGTCACATCATCATTAATGGTGTCACCAAGAGTGCAAGTATTAGAGGATCACTTGCTTCATCAACAATAGGTACTTTCAAGACTCAAGGAGAATTTAGCTATGGCACAAAATCAAATGAAACAATAAGCGGACGAACATCGTAGTGAAAGAAATTTTGAAGTTGGGGACTAGGTCTTCTTGAGATTGCAACCATATAAACAAATCTCAATGAAACAACACAAAAAGAATAATAAGTTTTCTCCAAGATATTATGGACCATACCAAATCATGCAAAAGATTGGTAGTATTTCCTACAAGCTTGAGTTTCCACCAACAACAAAGATACATCCAGTTTTTTCATGTTTCTTGTTTGAAGAAGGTAATTGGGTAGAATATTCCTAGTCGAATAGTACTACCAAAACTTGATGAAGAAGGAAGAATAATTTTGGAACCAGAGTGCATTCTTCAAACATGCATGAAGAAGCTAAGGAACAAAACCCTGACTTAGTATCTCATCCAATGGAAGAATTTACTAGTTGAAGAGGCTACATGGGAGGATGAGGAGTTCATTCAAAAGAATCCACACTTGATTAGCATTGAGGACAATACTTCTTTCAAGAGAGGGGGCATGCTATGCCCTTAATATTATTGTATATAGGGTTATGAATAGTCAAATTGTGGCTATATCAATCCTTAATTAAGTCATGTTATCATTATTATATTATAATTTAGGTAGTTAGGTCAGCCTAGGTGTTATGAAGGGTTGTGTCTATTCAACCTAAGCATAATTAGGTATATATAGGAGGTTGTGAGTCTTATTTTATCATTAAGTTGTGAAGTGTGTTCTCAATGGAGATATTTGGAGGTTTCCCCCTCAAAGTGGCCTATTCCTCTTAGCTATTATCAAGTATTTATTCAATATTTCATATTATTTCTTCTATTGTGCAATTTATTTCATTACACCCTCACCACCTCACATTATTATGGGTATTGAATCCATGCAAGTGGACAATACACACACAACCATAGATGTAAAGGAGAACCCTTTTATAGGTTATGGAAAAAATATTGTTGGCAATATCAACAATATTACAACTTATAGTAGCTAAAATGAGGAAGAGGAAGAAGAAAAGAAGAAAGAAGAGGAGAAGAAGAAACAATCCAAGGAAAAGAAGAAAGAAGAAGATAAGAAGAAAGAAATAGAGAGGATAGTGGAGGTAAAGAGATTAGAGGAAGAAAATAAAATAAAAGAATAAGATGAAAAGAAAAGAAAAGAAAAGAAAAGAAAAAGAGGAAAGAAAGAAAGAAGCTAAGAGATTGGAAGAAGAGAAGAAGAAAGCTGAGGAAGAGAAGAAGATTGTAGAACTCAAAGTAGTTATACCTATTCCTATAATAACTCAAATAGTAGTAGGAGAAATAAAAATAGTGGTATTACCATTAGATGATAATGATGATCAAAAGGGATTAATGTGATTAGTAATAAAATTGTTTGAGAAGAAAAATATGTAAAGTCTTTCAAAAAGGCTCTTACTAAAATCTTGGATAGAATGCAGAAGATAGTTAACAAAACTATAGCCAATCCAGACTTATAGGTAAAGACCAAAGATTTGGTGAAGACCTTTAATGATGAATTCACAACTTTAGTAGATGTAGCTTCAACACAAGCACAGATAAAACATGATGCAATGCTATTTGAGACAATGTACACCAATGTGAGAAATGACTTGAAGGTACTTGATGAAAGCATAAAAAAAATAAGGAAATACATTGATGAAGGGAAGAAGTTGTATGGATAGTGTGCATTGTCATACAAGTACCTAATTTACTTTTAGAGTCAAATAAAGGGTAAGTTGAGTGATCTTGAAACACTCACTATGAAATTATAGCTCCTAGAGACTAGCATTGAAGATTGTGGAACAAGAGTAGAGAAGATCCACGATATAATTAGAGGCTTGGAATATGACAAGGAGAAGGTAGCAAAGATATTCTCTATTCTTAGAGAAATTTTATCACCAAAGATATGAACTTTACTAAGGCAACTAGGGGAATGTCTTAAAACAAAGACTTCCTATGACAAGTTTGCATATACTGACTTGAGTGCAGTTGAAGTAGCATCCTATGTACTATGCAAACTAATTAGTATTTTTGATACATTAAAGGGAAACTAGATGAAAGAAGTGGAAAGGCTAAAACTTTTTTTATGCAATTTTTTTTTTCCAGAATTACAAGTTGATTAGCAGTAGGCTACATAGTTTTGGATACAGTTTTGACACCTTTGCCATTGATGTCATAGGGGGAGTAATATGTAAAGGAAAATTGTATGTATGTTCTAAGAAAATTATAAATGTATATGTAAGGGGGAGTACACTTATGTACTTATTTATCAATGTAAAGGAGTGATAAGGATGTAATGATCCATCAAAATATGAATAAAATTGTTTTATTTTGAAGGCAATTTTGTGTAGTTACTTTTATTTGTTTTGATTATGTATGACATCATTTTGGGACTAAGTCAATTTTCTCAAATGTTTCCATCAATACCATAGGGGGAGATTGTTGGAAATATAATTAAATAGATGTATTGAGATTTTTCATTTATGGAAACATGTATTCAACATTTCATTTATGCATTTAGAGATAGAAAATTATCTAAGTATTAGACAATTTGCTGCAACATAGAGATAGATGTGATGCATACTTATGACTCATTAAGAGTTAGCTTATACATAATTAAGGAAAGTTCTATGACAATTTCATGATGATGTATACTAATGCATAGATATGTATAGATAGTACAACATGAGTTATGATTGAAATACACGTACGGGTATTATACAAAGAAGAACAAAGCATGGCAGATAATTGAGTTGTATGACTTGAGGAATTATTTTGGTAACAAAATAATTACTAATTTATGATGAGATGACTATGAGGATATTAATCCATAAGTTATTTTATATTATGTCAAGCATGTGAAGACATGAAGGTCGACTAAGCAGAGATTTGATAATATACAAGGTATAAGTAAAGATCTTATCTTGCGAAGATAAGTGTGTGACATATGTGTGATCTATGCAATATTTTTGATTGATGTGAAGTTGATGAGATGATATGTGAACTACATCTGATATATGATTATAGAAAGTGCAAATTACAACAAATAGAAAGTATTGTATGTATATCTATTCTTGTGAAGAACTGAATTGTATAATTGCATGTTAGTGTAGTGGGCTCTTCTTGCATACATTGTATTTGATCTACTAACTCCTAATAAGGTTGAAGCAAATCCTAACAGGGTTGAAGAAATTTCTAATAGGGTAGAGGCTTCTAACAAGGACTTGAGACACTATATGTACTTCATAGACTCCTAACAGGGTAATATCCTTAACATGATCCTTTTTCTTAGTGAATCATCTTGTGGGTATCATCCTCACTAGGGTTTTCCCTTGGCCAAGGTTTCCTTAGTTAAAAAATAATGGTGTTATGAGTTCTCTATGTGTATGATTATATTTACTATTCATCATTGTTGGTTTACTTTCATATGCAAATTATAAAGTAATTAACAATATTTAGTTGTGGGCAAAAGTTTGTAGAATAGTGATTCACCCCCACCCATCACACACCCCCCCCCAGTATTTTCTATTTCTAGTAGAATTCTCCTCCTCTATCCGACTTAAACATTTTAATTTCAGATTTGTTTCCCTTTCCAGCATTTTTTTGAATATGTTAAAGCATTCAAAAGCTTTAGATTTTTGTTTCAAAAGAGTTACCCAAACCATTCTTAAATAATCATCTACAAATAGCATGACGTATTTTTCACCATTCAAGGATGTAGTTTTAGTTAGATCACATAAATCAATATGCACAAGCTCTAGTGGTCTATTAGATAAGTATTTTTTGGTTTTGAAAGATGTTTTAGTTTGTTTTCCTTTTACACACTCTGCATGAACATTAGCCAGTTTTCTAATTATAGGTAAGCCTCTAACTTTTTTGTTCTTGTTGATCCTAGCAAGATTGTAAATTTTAATGCCCCAATCTTTTATGCCATAACCAGTTTTCTTCAATTTGACTTACAAGACAAGTATTAATCAATGATGACTCTTGAACTATAAAATCAATCAGGTTATATATTTCCTCTTGTCCTTAAACCACTGAAAATAACTTTGTTTTTTTCATTTTCAATTGAACATCATTTAGCATTAAAGGAAATTGAGTATCCACTATCACAAATTTGGCTTACACTTAGGAGGTGATGTTTTGAACCTTCAATATAATACTCATCATGAATAGGTATCTTTATTAAGAATTATTGAGCCAAAACCTATGATATAGGCACCAAAATTATCTACAAACCAAAGAAACCCTCCATCAAAATCTTCTAAGGTTTTTAACTTTTTTTTACAACCAATCATATGGTGTGAACAAGCATTGTTAAAAACCCAAGTTGCAGGTTTATGGGAAAATAGTGTTATTTCAACAATTAGAGATTTTTAAGTATTCATAATAATAGGTTTCCACACTTTTTTAGGATGTAAATTTAGTTTACACTAATTAGAAAAAGTGCCCATATAGAAAACACTTGGAGCACCTAGTTGTTTTCTTAAATTCATAATCAATCTTGTTGGATTTAGCATATCTAGCCTTTTTGTCAAGTTTATATGTAATATTATCATTTGGATTAGTGGGTATTGCTTTTGAAATAGTATTTCTTGAGATAAGTGCATCCAAAATTCTGACATATAAATAATTTATGAAGGCTTCCATCATAACCTTCCAAAAAAATTAATCATTACCATCAAATAATGTGGCTCTAGGAAGAGAAGCACCCTTGGCCTATGCCATATTCACTTCCAAAATGTCCCTGGAATAAACACTATAGGTAAACCTAGGAAGAGACCTTAGCTTTGGTACTACTTGTTGGAATTGGTGGTTGGGGTTGTTAGCCCATGGTTGTCTGAGGGTTTTGGGATGGAGCCCCCGAGAAAAATAAAATTTGGGGCTATTTTATCAGCATTTTATAGCTGAGATGTTGTAACTAATTTTAACCCTAAAGCAACAAAAATACTTGTATAAAGGGCTTAGGATTAGGGAGTGTTTCATTATGGGTGATGTATAAATTACTTCTTGTGGTGATATTGAGCTATAAGGGATTATGGATTGTAAGTAGGTTGTAATCATTGGATTGTAATAATATTGAACTTGCTATTTGGTAGGCGTACCCCAAGGATTGGGTGAACCATGTTAAACCTTGATGTCTCTTCTGTGTGATCTATTATTTTTTGTTATTGTTTATATTTTGACAGTGAGTGCATCTTTGCACATAGATGTGAATCAAAGACAACTGAATCAAATCAATCATAATGATAATCTCCTTCATAATTGTTATTAAGACTATTATAAACATATGATTCATAAGAAGGTTAAACTATCACTATACCCACATTCATCTTCCAAATTTTGTACTAAAAAGAAATAAAGATCCAATTCATGTGGAAACAATTATTTTCCAAACCAAAGAAACTTCCAAACTTTGAGTACAAATACTCATAACCAAATTTCTATTTACACTTTCATTTGAGAAACAAAGAACTGACCTTTGTTCTATCTTCTCATTTTAAATAAAGAGAAATAGATTCAAATTGATTACCTTCATGAGAATTTTTAGTGCTCAAACCCTTGTCTTGACCAATCTCTAATGTAAAAACTTCTTTGCATGGCTCATGAAATTCAATACACAAAAAGAAAAGAAAGAATATATCAGAATGAGAAAACTTGTGTGGATAAACACAAGAGAATTACAACCCTTCATTCTAGAACAAAAAAATTATGCAAATACCTCCCCCCTCTATGCTTTTCTCTTGTACAAAGAGCATGAACTAATTCAACTAAAACATAGGAATGACATATGGAAAACCCACAAAGAATATCATATAGAAAGCTCCTCAAAATAACAACCAATAATTCATGGTGGCAACACATATGAGCTATGGTTTGTCTTCGCTAAACAAACTAAACAATAGACATGATTTAATGCAAAAGATAAGTTTAGAAAATCCCAAAAAAATTAATTATAAAAATGAACAAATTAAAGTTTGTCATAGTTGAATGCCACATGGCATCTTAATCACCAAGTTTCTTAACCTACGATTGTTGCTATTTAACTCAACCAACTCATGAGAGTAGATGGTTTTGAACGACCACTTGAGGATGGGAATATTCCTTCAATTAAAATTTACTTTTCAACAATGAATGTTATTACCTTTTGCATCAAGGACAATATATGTCCAACCATATGTGTGTGTGTGTGTGTGTATTAAATTTTTTTAATAAATGAGAGATTGAATTTTTATTTTTGAATACAAAATCACCTTTCCCCTAAAATAAACCCATTTATTGTAAAAATAATTTAGACATGTGTTGGACAAATGAATATTGAAAAAATGGTAAACTTGTTCAACTATATGCAGTAAGAGAGAGAGATATCTGACAGTTAATGTGCTTTAATAATGCCATGACAAAAACAATGTTCCTAAAAAATAAGTCTAAAACTAAGATTTTCTTGCAAGACTATGAAATGCTTGAACATAATAGATATTGAAAGTTAGGTTTAAAATACAAGTTAAAATTTATTTTTAGTAACTTATACTATTATTACAAGTTTTAAAAAGAATTATGCAAATCAAAATTTAAAAAATAACATATTTTTATTCAATAAGCTCCATAAAAATATACAAATATACATGTAGATCTAAATAAATAAGTAATTACATTTTTATTCAATGAACTAAAATATCTCAAACTAGATATTTACTCAATCTTTCCTTAAAATATGTTTAGAACTAATCATATGTAGTAGTATTACAAAACACAGTAGAAAACTAGCAGAAACTCCAACAAATATTAAGTCATCTTTCTCAAAATGATACTCAGGATTCAAGCATATAAAAATGCATTATAGACCCATAATATTAAACCAAAAAAAACTCTCATAAGACTCCTTAAACAATGTTATTACATTATACAATAGCAATACAATAACCATTACTCAAAATCCAATCTTAAATATAGAATTTATAGTTAGATTGGAACACTTAGAGAAGAACTTGTAAGTGAATACAAGACACTTGAAATGACGTCTCAATGGACAATGGGTTTGCATCCATTGTCTGCTGACATGAGGGGCTATATCCTCACACTAGCTGAAAGCTGAAGCTTTCTAATTAGATCAACTTTTGGGGTGACTCTTGGAATGGTCAATCTCCTTTAATTACAATTCCAAACATACAAAAAATTGTATCAATTATAGAAGAAGAGTGGGGCAATCTTGTGATTCACTTTATGGATGCAATATGTATTTTTTTAGGGAAAGTAATATGGAAAGATCTAGACCAACTTCCTCTAGACCCTTAGTGTAAATTATAGCTTCAATCTATTCTTTTAGATAGATAAGCTTTTGTGTCAAAGATTGAGGATCGATTATTGTGGATTCTAGCTAAGAATGGTAATTATTCAATTAAAGAAGATTAAAAACTTCTCCAACAAGTCAATTCAACAAAATATCCTTCTCGAGCCTTCATGTCTTGTTGGAAGAATGTAGTTTTACCCAAGACTGGGTGCTTTGTGTGGCTAGTAATTAAGCACAGGATTCTAACAAGTGATTAGTTGGCTAGGCTAAGTTTAAATGTGTTTTATGTGAAGAAGAATATGAGACAGTTGATCATATTTTTGTAAGCTTCCATTTAGCATATCAATGTTGGATGTTTATTTTAAATAAATTAAATTACTCTACTCTACTCAAAAATAACATTTGGGACTTTTTCAGGTTTAGCCAGTTCTTTAGACCAATGCCCTATTTGTAGGGATTTAGAAATGTGCTCCTGCATTAGTAATTTGGGAAATTTGGTGGGAAAGAAATAAGAGGATTTTTAGAAAAGAAGCATCATCTCTAGATAGAGTGTTCCAAACCATTGAAAATTTGATTTCAAAAGTTACCAATGCAAGTGTTAGTAGATGTAAATTTAATCTAGTTATCACTTCTTGGGATGGAGGTATAATTTGGGAATGAAAATCAATATTCATTCCATTAGGATATGGCACATCTACAAGATTACAAACAAGTATAGATAGATCTATAGTTAAATGGCAACCTCCTATGTCTAGATTTGTCAAGCTCAACTTTGATGGGGCATCTAGAGGAAATCTAGGAAATTATCATGGCACCCCTACCCATAGGAACTAATAATATGGCTGAGGCTTAGTCATTGCTCTCAAGATTAATCCTTGCCAAGAAAGGGAATTTCCATCATGTATAGCTAGAAGGTGATTCCCAAGTTATAATCTCAACTTGTATCAAGAGAATATCATCTTCTTGGCAACTTAAGTATCTGCTTCAAAAAAATTGGAATATAATTGATCAATTTCATGAGGTTACCTTATCAAATACATATAGATAGGGAAATAGAGTTGCTGATTATCTCTCCAATTCAGGTTGTAACAGGGTCTCAACTTTTATAGTATAGCCTTTCTCATTCATTGAACATCACAAAGATTTGCAGAAATTGATCTCTAATGAGATTATGGAATGTCAGTAATAGTTGACTACTTCTCTTATTTGTATTGGTGGTGAATGATCAGTCTTTTTTGAGCTCCAATACTATTGTCGAGCTTCAATACCTGCAGTGATCAAATACTTGCTGAGTGTTAGTAATTGCAAAGCTAGGTAGGATGATCTATTTACTAAGCTATTCAAGCATAGTGCTTACCAAGTGAGCTTGGGATTAGTGTTGACCAAGTGGTTGGATCATATTGTCTTACCTAGCAACTCAGATCAGTGGCAACTGAGTGTATACTAGGCATCAAGTGGAAATGTGTTGATTGAGTTTCTGTCAAGTGCTTCTCAAGCAAGGTAGGGTGATTCCCTTGCCATGTTCATCAGGCATAGTGCTTATCAAGTGATCTCAAACTTATTGGTGTCTAAGTTTTTTGATCATAAGTGGCTTTTTGACTGACTCGGGTCAGTAATGATTGAGTGTTTTGTTGGGCACCAAGTGGTGGTATGATTGACTGAGTTCTTATTGGACATCAAGAGGAAGTGTGATGATAGTGAGCAATAGCTATGACTGAGAGGGTAGTATTGGTCAAGTGACGGGTTGTCATCAAGTTGTAATCAACCTGGCAACTTAAGTATGGGCTACAATTAAGTATTGATTATTAATTATTGAATTCATTATGGCATGTGCGATGTTATGGTAAGTCCTACAAATTCCTTCTAGTTTCATGCTTGTGGATGTCACCTAAGTACAATTTTGCTTCAATTTGGCCATGTGGTTTTGCACATGGCAAGATCAATATGAAAATTCTCCATTTTGGGGCATCAATTTTGTACTTAATCTATTAGAATTGCAATTGAGTTCTAATTTTGGTGACATTCTCTTTATTAATCACATGGGAATAGGTACTTCATATCCTTTCAGCGTGTGATGGGGGATTTATCTATATGTGAAAAATAGATCCTTTTTCTTAATTTCATTTTTTCTACTTTGTGTGACTACCATCTCACTTGGTCTCAAGATGTCATTCCCATATTATGCTTGTACGAAATGTGATTCCTACTACTAGTATCATCGAAACATCCTCCCCAAAAATTTTAGAATTAAGCTTCAACTAGCATTGGAAGAAGACTCACTTTCTCCTTCCTTGGATGATGTAGCATTGGATATCATGTTCATTTTTCACTCTTATGCTATTCATCGCATAATTCACACCATTATTAGGGAGGATTTCTTGTCTATAACCTCAAGACATGTGTTGTTTCCTTCAAAATTGTTCTCGATATTCTTTTCTAATGCTATGGACCTACTCCAATCAACATCGTAGCTGGAAATTATTGCAATCAAGGTGGTCTTTCTAGAATATTGGGTTGATAATAAGTTGAAATGGGTGATGTAGAGCTATGATTTGTGGGTCAAAAATTCCCTACTGGGTGGTTTACTTCCAAGATCACTACACATGCAAAATCATGAAGTTATGGCAACATTCAAGGCATTATAAAAGTTCTTCAAAAAGCATAACCCACGGTTCCTAACAAAGACTTTGCAAGTCACGACATGAGTGTTGGGTCATCAGCTGGTTGAGGGTGTGAAGAAAATAGGATTTGCATTGCCCAATATTTTAGGCTTACCAATATCTAAGGTACATGATGAAGCCTTTAGCCTCCCCAAACCAATTTTTTTGTGTGAACTAGGTGTTTAGTCTACCCCAATTGCTATAGTTTAGAGTGTGCCTTCTTCCACTAGTAATTTTGTTGTTGTCACTAAAGGTTTGGGTTCAAGCTAGGAGGTTGCTCCTTTACCATGCTTGAATTTTAGTTGGGGCTATTCTCTACAACTTGGTAATGCCTTCCACTTACGTTGAGGGTGCCTCTTGCAAGGATATGGAAGAATGACAGTATAAAAGCTTCCTTCTTTTTTGTGCATTAATTTTTCCAACATCAGGCATGTTTTAGAACATTGGTATTTTTGGTTGAACTTTGAGTCCTCCATACCTACTATTCAATTTGGTTCTAAAAAGGTAAAAATTTGATAAAGTTCAATTTTTGGTGGGAATACTCCTACATTTTGTAATTTAGATTTTCTCATTGATATAATATGTTGTAAATATCAATGATTGTCACTTGTACATATTGCAATGATGTTGGGTTTTCTTTCTGGTTCTTTCCCAATTGAGCTTTTGAACCAATTTTTATTAATATATATATCCAATAGCTTGTCCACTTTTGTGTTTAAAAAAAAAAAAAAAAAAACTTCCAAGAGAGAAACTAAAATCTAAATAATAAATCAAGCATGCACAAGAATGAGCCTCTTTCCCTTTTTAATACACAAACTGAAACACTTGACTCCTCTCTAGCTTTTTTCTTATTCCCTTGTGACTCTTCAACATCCTTATGGCCTTCTATCTTATTCCTCCTTGACCTTTAGTCCCCCCCTTATAATATGAAATTTCTCCATTTAATTCTAGCTCTCATAGATATTAATATTATAAGGGTATATTTAAGAATCCTCTAATGTCCCAAAAAGGGACATTAAAAATCTTTCCTCCTCAAAATTGTGTCCTTAAGAAATTAATAGTAGGATCCCATAAATTTTTTAAAGTAGTTCTATAGCCTGATCTAAGAACAAGTCCTGCTATACTACAAAGGAAGGTGTCATACTGCAATCCATCCATCAACCAGATCCCTAGATCCCATATTAATCTAGGTAATGTCACTGTACTTGAGGGTAGTAAAACTCTAAATGTCATCATATCCAATTTCAAAATAAGTAGAATTGTGACCCAACTCTCATCAAGCCATAGATACATATGGCCAAAACCTAGATCCCAAATATTGATGGCATAACCAAATGATATGATGAGATAAAAATGTATCCAAAAGCTATTTATACCCCAGTAGGTGGTGATGACCCATCCTAAATAGATGACATAGGAAGTGAGCTGCCCAAAAGCTGAAATCAACACCAAGGGCACATAAAAGATAATACTACCATCATCACTTTGAAGAATCCCTAAATACATAGGGGTCATGAAAAAGAATGAAGCTAAAAAAACATTCCCTATGATCAACATGTAACTCTCCTCAATCCTCCACTAGGACCTATTTAACTATTGAAATAAGAAATCCATCCAGCCTATATATAAGTTAGAATTTAGAACCATGTAAAGGTTTCATGAAAGAGGGGAAGTAGTAGTCACTTCACCACACAAATCTTGTGACCAAGGTTTTCTATTAAGAACTATAGCTTGACCCAAATCTTTGCAGTCAAGGTCATCCACTTCCTAGAAATCAAGAGGAACTCTCTCCTCTACCTCAAACAAAGAGTTGTCTATAAGCTAAATTTGATCTAAAGTTTTGGGACTTAGTCACTTAAGACAACTATTCAAATCATACATCTATTGAATGCTATCAAGTTCATCAATTACCTTTAGGGAAAATTCTTTCCTTTCTTTATCCTTATGTTCCCTAAATGATTTATACTTTGAAATAATTTTCCACTTCTTGAAGAGAAAACTGAGTATCAACCAATATCTCATGAACATACTTAAGCTCCTTAATCTCATTCCTTTCTTTATTCAATTGGTCGACATAGGATCCAAAAACCTTAAGAGTATAATCCTTGTCAGAAAGAAAACATTAGTAATCCAATTTCATAGTTTCAAGGGTTGTTTTGACCACTTCTAGATCAGCAACAAACCAATCTCCTTTATCTTCCCTTTTTTCCTTCCTATAGAGATTCTCAACCATCTTGTGAGTGTTTTCATAATGTAGTGGAGATGCCACAACAAAATATTCATTAACCTTTAACTGGTTCTTTAAGGTATGCATTTCATGATTGTCATTTTGAAGTGGTTCATCATTTTGTAGAGTCATCTTGGTATGTTCCTCTAATTTTATGTCATTGGCATAAGAAATACATGGTTCATCACATCTCTCAAGATCATAGGCCTTCTTTCCTCCATTCTCTTGACTTTCTTACAAAGGCCAAAGTGTTGTTGGGTTATAATTTGTATATAAAGATTCATCATACACAATCCCTATCATGTTATTACCTTGTGTACAACCAACTTCATGAACCTACTCATCAAGGCTAATCTTTCATTCACCAACATAGAAACTTAAACCCTACATAACATCATCGACACAATCATAAGAAGGCTATAAATCAATGGTGATTGAATATTCTTATTTTTCAAGACCCTCTATTCAATGATTTTAGGTTGGCAAAAATTCTTCATACACACCTTTGTGTCGATCTTTTGCAAGGAGATCTTGAACCAATTCCTCATACTTTCTTTTTGCCAAATCACTCCTATTTTGCTACTCTAGATGAAAATCCTTGTAATCATTGAAAGATAAATCATTTTGAATTTGGGTAGGGTGTTTTTTATACTCTCTATAAATGTCGAGTATTTATGGTCTTATATCAAATTTAGAATTTTTTGCTAACTGCTCTTGTAGTTTCATAGTACCTTTCAAGATTTTGTCTGAACCCTAAGTTTTCTCATAATCTCAAGACAAATTTTCTTTCAATAATATAGAAAATTGGTGTGTAGAGATCTTCAACAAGGCTATTATGGAAATATGTTCAACATCTATAAGAATTCTCACTTAGTTTGATAAGAGATTAAGTTCTAACTAGCGGAATTTTGAGCAACAGTGGTGTACAACCCACATATAAGAATGTTGATGATGTTTCTATATTACCCCTCTAATTATTAGCAAAGACTAATTCAATGCAATCCAAGCCTACAAAAAACTAATTGAACCCCTATCATATTATGCTCTTTCAGACCCTCTTGGTTGTGGATATGAGACTCATTCAACATTGTCATCTAGAGCATCTTAGAAAACTCATCATCTAGATGGGCATGATATGATACAATAGAATCTAGTGATTCTACTATATCCTCCAACAACTCAATATTAGTATGGCCACTAGAAACATCACGTGACAAAGATTTAGCAATTGAATTTTTTTCCAAATCCTCCCCTACACCATGCAATCCTAGTTTAAGTGCAACAACAAATACCTCTGGTGCATCTTCCAATGCAAGAACTATTGTAATAGCTTGAACTTCAACATCATCGTGCATAGGTTTTCCAATAGTTAAGCACTTGCTCTTGAGCTGATGCAAAACATAGGAATAAAGGACACCAAATAGGTTGTCTTTTGCTTCCACAACATTTTCTCTTGCATACTCTTCACAAATAAATTCAATTCCTCCAATAAATTCTATTTTTTGAATGTCCAAACTAATAGTACCTAAACTAGGCTTCTCTACTCTATCACAAAAATTGTAGAGCAAAATTTGATAACAATGGATTAGTGTTCAATGAAGCTCTTTTGTCAAACTTAAATGAAAGGGCTTCTATAAATTCTATATTGTTTTGGTCCACCTTTAAAATAAGGGAAAACCAAAGTCCTCTAAAAGTTTTTGTGTCAATTTGAATGGGGCACTTTCAAAATTAATGCCTCCAAGAGAATTAAACAACATAAAACCAAAATCAATGTGTATATGCCCTTCTTCATTCATTAAAAAATTTCTATTGTTTCTATCTTTCACTTGTAAGCTTATGTACTGTAGGAACAAGAAATGCTTGATAACAAGTACTAATGAATCTCTCATGAACCAAACTTTGAGTGATGGAATGGTGTTTGGAAGTTTGTTTAAAACTTATTTCTACCACTTGATAGAATGTAGAGGTAGCTAGTGGAAGTACAGGTAACCATAAACCACCAAATCCTACCTATAGATGTTTGTGAATTTCACCTCCAAAAGTCGTACGTTGACCAACTAACTATTGCCCATCCTCTACTTCTTTTTTGTCACCTCTATATATTGAAATGTCCCAAAGAAGAAATTTTTCATGTTTTCCTAATTGCCTCCAATGCAAAATTATTTACTTTGATAACTGTTCTATGGCCTGGACTCTTCTTTCTACAAAACTAGCTTGCCAACTCACATGGTCTCATTTGACACATGTACAAGAATAAAGACACATAAGATATATGTAACCCCCTAATTAGTGACTAAATATATGTTCTTAAATTTTCAATAGAAAAATTCTCTGAGTGACTTCAAAGCATTACCATGACTCTTCAAGAAATCCACTTAGTTCTCCATTTTATGCACTTGCAACATCTCTATTTGGATTGAATCTGAAAATGGGGATTTTTTCAAATTTGAAGCTAATGAAGGAGCTAAGGTTTCCACAACACCAATTTCTATAGAAAATCACAATGGAAAAGATAGAGATGCAAAAGATGAATCTCCCTTTGTGCAGAGGTCCTTCAACTTTTAAACTGGTCCTTTAAATCTATGCTTATAGAAGTGATGTTGAATTCATGCTTTGTTTGTTTGTGGTGTCTGCACTCTGCACTTTGTTTCCATCCCAGAGGTTGAAAGAATAAAAATTATATATGTCTCATGTGGATGTTGTCTTATAAATTTTAGAGTAGATTAAATAAATCACAATTTTATTCTATAAAGCACATTTGTAGAATCTCACTAATAGCAAGTTTTCAACATACACAAGTTACAAATTTATAACTGATTTGGTTTGTCCCATATAGATGGTTCACTCATTAGCATTGAAATATAAATTGTATTCAAGTTTATTGTTGAGAAGGGTGTAAGAACTTCTAAATGTTGTAATGTGGATATTAGATGGATTGATATTATCAATATGGCATAGCCACAATGAAATAAAAGAGTATTTATTTGTAGAGTCCACCCAACGATCTTTCCTTTGTCATGGACCCAACATCTAGCCTTGCATAGAAGGTTTTCCCTAGTCCTTTGCAACAACCTTCCCCTAGTATAATTCCAAAACCTGTCCCTAGTATAGTGGAGGAGCCTATACCTAGTACTATCTAATGGACTAATATCAAGGAGATAAAGGTTTAATTTTCTAAATTATTCTTGTAATTGATATAAATTGGTGGGCTATTAAATTGAATCTTCTTTTCACTAACCTTTTTCTCATCAATGAAAACTTGAAGAGCAATGCTTTGATGGATGTGGAGCCTTGCCAAAAGTAGAAGTGTAGGAAATTTTCATACCCAAAAATACAGGGCAGAAACACATGAACATACATATGCAAGAATACTACTTAAGCATGAAACACAACATGAACAAAAAGATCTTGAGGGATTCCTACCTTCACAATAAGGTTATGGAAATTGAACAATTTGAGATGAGCTTCCCTTCCTTCTCCTCCTCCTTCAATCCTGAATTCCTTTCTAAAAATAGAGGTTGGGTGAACACCCTTCCTCTCTCAAATTTGGGTCTAAATAGGATATTAACTCAACCACATCTAGAATGTAATAATTCCCCCAATTTCCTAAAGGTTCTAAAGTCTTCTAACTTAACTTAACATAAGGCTAACCTCAAGGTGGAGTTTAACTTATCCAACTCATGGTTGAAACATTCAATTTTTGCAATAAAACAAAAAATGGGATATTTGGGTGACCATAAAAGTCAACAAAAGGGGCTAGAGGGGTAGAAAATGCCCCCAACCCATACCCATACCCCTTAGGTACTTAGTTTTCATGATTTTTGGCCTCTAGAAATAATTAGGGACCTATCAAAAATTTGGAAATTTTGGAGTTTCTAACAACCCTCAAAAAATAAAAATTAATCACTAATCCTAATTAGGATAATTAATCTCAATTACTAACTAATTAGTTAAAAGCTCACTAACTTAATCCAACTTAGATCTTCAAGTTACTTGGTTACTCCTACTTATCATGTTGAAATGCATATATGAGTTATGAGTATCAAGCGACACTATAAAATCACTATTACAAAACATCAACACTTATATATATATATATATATATAACTCATCAGGATAATTACATAAATTAAAACATTAATCTTTCATTCAAATAATTTTGGCACACATTTAATCATCAGTAATTACATAATCAATATGACATAACTTTATTCATTAATTTAGATTATTATACTAGATTAATCATCCTTAGGCATGCATATAATGGCATACTGAACTATCTAAAAGCATAAAACCTAATCATCAAGGTACCAAAATCAACACCCTCATCATCAGGTTTAAATGCCTCGTATCATCGTTAGTAAAATTTTAATGTTTAAATAGTTGAGATAATGTAGTAGTTCTTGAATCACTAAGTATTAAAACATGGATGTATCAACTGTTCAAAATTTCATTAGGACATTCACAACATAAAACATTACTTCATATCTTATTCAATCTCCTATAATGGTTTTAATAAAGGATTCATATTTGATAAATACATATGAGGAGGGACCTTACATCCTCCCCCACTAGCCTTTGACATACTCCTAGAAATCACACAACAACAAAAAAAAGTTCTTTCTATGCTAGATCTTGTCTAGACTTATTCCAAAATTTATTCTTATAAAAATAATGATTAATAATTCACATACATACTTAGGGATGATAACCTATTTTCCTAATTACCATTACTAAAAGTGAAGCTTAATCCATAACTCTAACATGGTTACATTTTTTCCAAGGTCCAACACTTCTTAAAACACATAGGTCACATATAAACAACTTTCTAATCTAGTATACCATACGTATAGAGTCTCTAATAATAATATCATAGATATTCTGAATTCCACATACCCACTCATCAGGGTAACAGCTATACGAGACTCCCTCGAATGAGGTTTCTTATAATGCAACTTGGATCTTTATTTGAGGTTAAACATTTTTCCTTTATAGTTTCCATGACATACTGATTTCTTGATAGGATACTAAATAGTCCATTGTTACACCTACACCTCTTTTCATCTAGAAGTCCATTAGGTTATCTCATAACCTTAACAATTTTTATATTGGGGTGCAATCCATTATTCATAATATTCCATGGATATCACTAGTCCTATTCTCGAAGTCTTGGGAGAGGGTGGGGCATGAATACTCTCACTAATTAACCCTATACCCTAGTGTTATACATCCACTTAATTGTTAGGAATCCCTTTGGTAGGCCCATCATATGTCACTTTTGCTGACAAAATTCAAAAGAAAGTGCCTCAAAATTTAAATTCAACATCAAGGATGAAACATCCAATGCAAAAGCCTGAAACAAAATAAATAAAGAGTGGCCACAAATGTAAAATTTTAATCAAAAAATAAAGACATGACCTAGAGGAAAAATAGAATAATCAACAATAAAGTTGGCTAAATAGCCCCACGTCACACTACTAGCAAAAAGCAAAGAACATTAAAATACCCAAAAATTGAAATTAGACAATAAGGAAATAAATCCAATCACTTACAAAATTTAAATTATTGACAAAACATGGTCATACTAGGGTCACAGAGGAAAATGAGGAATCTTAGGTCTTCCAAATACATCACAAGGATCTTGAATTGAAATTAGATGGTGGTATAAAGACCGTGCTACTCAACCTATGCATGATCCCACATACTAACTACATAGCTCACTTTATCAACATCACCCTATGATTAGGGTTTATTGTACTAAGGGGTTTGCCCTGATTAGAACTCACTCTAAAGTGAAAATGTGATGATACTAAAATAAGTCCCCTTCAATCCTCTTGTTTTTACATTTGTTTCTTTTTGAAGAATCTAAACATGTGGGGACATCAGTGTTAGTAGAGTTGTACTTTGAGTTGTAGTTACAATATCAAATCTCTTATCCTTAATTCACTAAGAATTACATACTAGGGCATCTACCCATGAACTTTGTTAAATCAATTTCACCACTACTTCACCAATTGAAGTTGTGTTATTACTCTTATCAAATTTGGTATGATCTTGTATGTATATATACATCACTTCCCATGTTATTCCATTGTTTACACAAGTTCTAATTATCATCTGAGAATGTATTGAATGTTATTGTTCTTATCTATAAATCAAATATTCCATGTCTCCTAGTCATGGATGACTTCATGATTTCATCCTTAGGTTTTAGGTTTACAACTAGGTAGGTATAGAACCAATATTAGGATGTTGCCAATGTTTACTCATTCATTCTTACCACTATCTCCTTGCTGATGATATAGGTCATCATAATTGTTCTTATAATCCCTCATGGCTTATAATTTGCTTATTACTTAACTCTTATACCTAAACCTTTAGTTTGTATTAGGTTGATGACCTCATTGCGAATTTACTTTCTCTAATTTGTAGGATTATATTTGATCCAATCATTTCAATACCAGAGTCTATGAGTATTCACTTGATAGTTAAAATTTAGTATTGCTCATGCTTATACAATAAGCCTTTTAACATAAGTAGACTCACATAACCCTAACTCAAAATTTTGCATCACCCCATCTTACTGATTCAATTCTATATGTTACATACTTCCCACCATTTAATTTTTGTTCTTACCACCATATTTTGATAGATTTATTCCCTAATTAGGGTTCTATTCCCTATAGTACACTAAGATACTCCCTTTCTTTGTGTGTGCCTAGCTATCTCACTTGTTGAATAGCTTCTTGTATTAGTAATCCGATAATACAAGGTTTCCCAAGGTTACTTGTAGATTCTAATTTAGCTCTCATTTTTTTAATTTTATTTTTAGGGTTACTAGAATAATTCATTCTAAATTAGTAATAGGTTGGAGGTATCCAATGACTTGGTAATGTGGTATACTCTTCAAGTGTCACCTTCCTATTTACTTAGAATTCATTTTATCTATTCAATATTTTAATTTGAAGGTACAAAATTAGATTATGAAGATCGTAAGTTTCTTTTACTCATGTTTGAAAAATTTAAAATAGTACTAGTTTACTAGATCACCTCTATACATGATATAAACTACAATGCTTCCACAAGTGATCAAGTTAGACAAAATCTAGTTTTTGCTAAAGATGATGAGAAACAATGTTTCTTTGATTGCTAGGTTATTTACTTGTTTCCACTCACATGATTGGAAGATGTTTTAGGGTTCTAATTTTGTTTTCCCTCAAGGTGATCATATGCAATATAATTTCAAATTCTTTATGAGATCACAATCTACCTTGTTATAAAAATAACATTCTTGCATCTAATTAGTTGTTTCTAGTCATTCAGATGAGGTTATCTGATTATGGTTGGCCACTTAGAATTGTTGATACAAATTTTAGGTTTTGCTTATGTTTTGTTATCAATATCATTATTTAGAAAGAATACATTAGCTTCTTAAAATTCTACAAGGAGAATTCCTTTCTTTGTATGGTAATACTTAAATATTCACACTTAACATGGACCCATTATTGCCTAAGCATCATGAAATTGGGCTCTAATACCAAAATGTCATGCCCAAAAATACACAGTAGAAACACACGAACATACATGTACAAGAAAACTACTTAAGCATGAAACACAACATGAAAAAAAAGAGCTTGAGGGATTCCTACCTTCACAATAAGGTTATGGCAATTGAATAATTTGAGATGAGCATCCCTTCCTTCTCCTCCTCCTTCAATTCTGAATTCCTCTCTAAAACTAGAGGTTGGTTGAACACCCTTCCTCTCTCAAATTTGCCTCTAAATAGGATATTAACTCAACCATCTCCAAAATGCAATAACTCCCCCACTTGCCTAAAAGTTCTAGAGTCTTGTAACTCAACTTGACATAAGGCTAACCTCAAGGTGGAGTTTAACTTATCCAACTCATGGGTGAAACATTCAATTTTCGCAATAAAGCAAAAAATGGGATATTTGGGTGACCATAAAAGTCAACAAAAGGGGCTAGAGGGGTAGAAAATGCCCCCAACCCATACCCATACCCCTTAGGTACTTAGTTTTCATGATTTTTGGCCTCTAGAAATAATTAGGGACCTATCAAAAGCTTGGGAATTTCGGACTTTTTAACAACTTTCAAAAAATGCAAATTAATCGCTAATCCTAATTAGGGTAATTAATCTTGATTACTAACTAATTAGTAAAAAGTTCACTAACCTAATGCAACTTAGATCTTCAAGTTACTTAGTTACTCCTACTTATCGTGCTGAAATGCATATATGAGCTACAAGTGTCAAGCGACACTATAAAATTACTATTACAAAACATCAACACTTATTGATTATAGAATGATACATTCATTCAATTCATGATACAAATAAAATATGAACAACGAGGTCTGCATCTTTTATTAGACTCAACCCTAGTTTCCACAAATGATACATAAGGTTCAGTTTTGATTCTCTGTTAGATTTCTCAGTTAAAATATCATGCACACTCATTACACACATTAGTAGCTTAAGAAAATCACATGCATATATATATATATATATATATATATATATATATATATATATATATATATATATATATATATATATATATATATATATAGATACATATATATATATATGTACATATATGTACATATATATATGTATATATGTACATATATGTACATATATATATATATATACATATGTATATATATACATATATAGGTACATATATGTACATATATGTACATATATATATATTATATATATACACATATTATATATATATATACACATATTATATATATATATACACACATATTATATATATATATATATATATATAACTCATTAGGATAATTACATAAATTAAAACATAAATCTTTCATTTAAATAACCCTTCCTGATTTTGGAACACACATTTAGTCATCAGTAATTACATAATCAAGATGACATAAATTTATTCATTAATTCTGATTAAAATACTAGATTAATCATCGTTAGGTATGCATATAATTAAACATCGTCAATAGGGCATACTAAACTATCTGAAAGAATAAAATTTAATCATTGAGGTACCAAAATCAACACCCTCATCATCAGGAGAAAATGCCTCCTATCATTGTTAGTGAAATTTTAATGTTTAAATAGTTGAGATAATGTAGTAGTTCTCGAATCATTGAGTATTAAAACATGGATGTATCAACTGCTCTCAATTTCATTAGGACATTCACAACATAAAACATTACTTCATATCTGATTCAGTATCCTATAATGGTTTTAACAAAGGATTCATATTTGATAAGTACATACAAGGAGAGACCTTACAAAAATTTTAGACCTCAAGATGTATCAAAATGGGCAATCTAATGGAAGAGGGTAGTTGAACTTGACTTGTGAAATTCTGTAGATGTTAAGAAAGGTTCATATAAGATATTAGAAATGTTACTAAACTTTTTTGTGTTGCTTGAACTTCTTTTACTCCCTTTTGTATTTTCTATATCATAATTTTGGACTTGATTTGATTGTCTTTCTCAGTTGCATCCTTGCACCCTTCTGAAAACATAGCATCCATGTTTGTGGATGAAATTTTTTCTTCTAGTTCTTGAATTAACATTCATTATAATCATCATCCATGATAGATCTATAGATTAAGGCACCATTATTTTTTTATTTGGCAGAATAAAAGAAAAACTCCACCAAACTTGCTTGCAATTTTTGCATGAATAAAGTAGAAATAATGTTTGAAGAAAATGCTATAAAAGGGATATCTTTAGTTTTATATTATATTGGATAGTTTTTTTGGACTCTTTCTAAGTGTTATAATATAAGGGCATTGTGTCAGGCTTTAATTTCTATCTAGAAAACTTTACTTTGATATTATTCCATTGTATAGTGATTGGAAATGGAGCGAGAATGATATTTGTGTGGCTACAATTAATCAAACAATGTGTTAATATTGAAAAACAAGTAGGCACCAACCTTTAGAGTTCATTTTTCTTTAGGAATGAAGTATTTAGAAAAGGGAATCATATGAGCATTCCATATGATATATTATATAAAATATATTTTGAAGGCATGGTTAATGAGTTCTTCATTTTCTCTTTTTGTAGATTCTGATTGTTGGAATACATTTGCACTCAAGGTGTTTTGTTAAAACATTCTTGCATCCAAATATATTTTCCATTTACAATTATATTTTTCTTCAAGATTAGGATCTGATGCAATAAGACAATCCACCTTTAAATCAAACTAAACACTCATAATATAAGACAGATAGAGACTCACCATATTTGATAAATGCAATAGATTGTAACACAACAAATTAATTCATTAACTCCCCTACTCTTCCATTCTATGTTGTGTGCTTGAATCCAATCTCTCAGTTTTCCTAATTTCTCTATTCTCATTGGGTAATCTCTTCACATCCTCTATTAGGTGCCACTCTTCACCCCACTCCTCTCCATAATTAGAAATTCTTCTATTGATAATTTTTTTAATGAGTGTGGACATGAATGAGGATGCTACGTGATTCAGTGCCTCCCTAAAATAGTTGTTACTAAATTTCTCTCTTATATACAACTCACATGTGCACTACATGTCATTTTATAGATGTCCATACCATGTTTCAATGGTCCCATTTTGGCATGGACAAGTAGGATGCTAATACATTGAACACACCCAATAGAAATTTTTTCACCATAAACTCACACAATTGAAGTTGATAGAAGCACTTTTGAAAACTTTACTCTACTACTATTCATGTTGCAATATTGGATTGTTTCTAATATTGAATTGATTCTTTCCTAAACTACTTCTTTCCTAAACTATTCTTTCCTAAATTGTTTCTTTCCTATCCTGTAGTTGTTTCCTTTCCTACAGCTTCATGCATATGGCATACAACTATATATGTACCTTAACAATTTTATGTGAATAGAAGAATGGAAAATGTTCTTCCTAATTTCTAATTTTCAAATTGGTATTAGAGCTTTCAAGCTTGAATCATTTGTATCCCTTCATTGAACCATGGCCAATTTAGATGGGAAGTATTTGAGAGGAAACCATTTGAGAGAAAATCTTCTCCCATTATTATTCAATCCAAAAGTTCATTGTTCAAGGAAAGGATTACACTCGATGAAACAAACTATTATTTGTGGTCTCAAATCATGGAGATGCATGTTAGAGTAAATAATTATTTATTTATTTATTATTTATTCTATTTACTTAAGCTTACTTAGGTAAATGCATTTCATTTATTAGTTGTAGTCTAGGAGTTTTTTATAAGTTGTTGACAATATGGGAGTTTGTTCTCTCCTAAGTCATACTTATCCTCTCACCTTGTTTGAGAACTTTCCACCTCATGTGGATATATGCTTAGTTGTCACACTTATCTCCTAGCATCTTCTAGCTTGTTTTAGGAGATTCAATGAGGCCTTTATAAGAGGTCTCTCCCTCATTGTATACAAAAACAACAACACATTCTCATTGTAAATACATATTTTCTTGTGTTTGCATATTTTCTCTCTCATGTCCATTTAGGGTTTTTCCCTTGCTCCATGCTCTTCCTTCCTTGGCTTCTCTTTGACAAGTTTTCACATGTAGGTGATCTTGGGCATCTTTAGAATTGAATTTCATCAACTCCAACATGGTATCAAAGCCTCCCTGCTACTACTTTGTTGAAGGATTTTTGAAGCCGTGATTTGAAGTCACAAGCCCTAGTTTGTTTGTGCATTTTTTCTTCAAATCAAGGGAACAAAAAACTTTTGGAGCACTTTCAGCCCAAATAGACACTGCCATTGGATCCAAAAGGCTGTTTGCAGTCAAAATTCATATTAAACTTTTCAATTTTGGAGATAGGGCTCCGAGAGGCAAAAAAAATTCATTCCAAGGCATTTTGTATGGTCGTACAAATGATTTATTGGACAAGAAATGCAAAACTAATTTTAAAAAAGGCATAGCCATAGTAGCACTGAAGTGCCACCCAATAGCCTCTCATGCACCACCCTGCACTCAGCCCTCGTTGACTGTCTTCACCTCTACGCAGCCCAAAGTTCACTCCGCCAAGCTTTTTTATGGCTCAGCCTCAATCTTTCTACAGTCTTTGCCATGGCGCATTTCTTTTTTGCCACTCAACCAGGTTCCTATGCCTTTGATTTGTCACTCCTCCACTCATGACAACTCAGAGCTACCTACTCTAGTCAGCAGTTGTCGCATGGCAATTTTGGCCTAGTCTGCAACACATTTAGCAGTACAGTCAACAGATTTGCAGGCTGACATGTGGCAGGTCTGCCACATGGCCCTTGCCACATCATCTATACTTGCCATGTTGCATCTTTGTGGCACTACCATGTGGCCTTTTTTTGTTGTGATGGTCTCCAAGCCATCAAATTTAATGCAGTTGTTTACTGACATTAGCACTACATCATGTGCCCCTTGCACCTCTCCTAGGTCTTTTTTGACCTACTGTCAATTTTTTGGCCATAACTTAAGCATACAAAGGTATTTTTCCAATCCGAAAGAAGCACTGAAAAGTTGGTTCTGAGATGGAGACATTGGTGTAAGTATTTTTAGGTTTTGATGCATTTTTCTTACCCATTTTTTCAGTTGAAGTTTGAAGTTCTTTTTTTGACTCTGGCTTGCATATCTTTTGCGTCCCATGTTAGTTTTTTGAAAACTTTATATTTTTCGAAAGCTGATTTTTTCACCTTTTCATAAATGTGGTCCTTTTTCTTAGTTTTTGGCCCATGCTCTTTCTATCATATTTTTGGCATTTTTTCTATATGGTGGATATCTTGAGTGTTTTAGGCCCAAGGATCATTTTCCTAGCATGGTTTCCTTTGTTTTGGGCTGTACTATGTTTTGTTGTAGCTTGTTTTTAGTTTTGATCATTATAGCTATCATTTTGAAGCACTTTTATGTATCACACTGAGATAAAGTGTCACTTTTGCATTTCAGAGTCATGAACGTTGTTTTGAGACAGTTGTACTTACACTATTTTCATAAAGCACCATGGGGGGATAGTAGTTGCCATGTTTTTGTCATCTTCCTTTGTCAAGTGAGTGTCCCTTCCACAACATTAGCCCATGCAGAGTTAGTTTGACTATATCTTTATGGGTGTTTGTACCTCTTTCCCTCTCTCATTGTTCTTAGTTCATTTGCAGGAGACTTTGGCTAACCTTCTTAGTTTCCTATCATCTCACCCCATCTGCATTAAGGGGGGTTATGTTATTTTTCTAATGCATCCTTGGTTCGATGGTTCGATAGTGTGAACTATGTATTTAGTGGTTGATCCTATATACAAGGTGATTGCAGTGGCTGGCTACCTATGCATTTCAGTGAGATGGATCATATACCATATAGACATGCTCAGTTCATGCCTTCTTCTTCCATGGAGGTTCTTCAGATTAGTAGTTCTTTTTCTTGATGGAAAATTTTGCAGCTTCTTCATGCTTCAGTGATGCTCTTCATGATCACTCCTTGTTCCTGTTTTAGGGGACATCCCTAGTTGGAGGCTTCTTCAGTTCTTCACTAGGTTTTTACCTCTTTTTGGGGGAGAGTTTTTCCCACGTGGTTTTCTTTCTTTCCCCATTTTACAAAGGTTGCATTTAGTTGCATTGTACATGGGTACCTAACATGGCCTTGTTGTCAAGACCCATTTATGCATTTCTTAGTTTTGTGAGCTTAAGGCATTCCCCTAAGTTGCACTTAAGGGGGGGTGTTAAGGTAAATAATTCATTAATTATTTATTATTTATTCTATTTACTTAAGCTTACTTAGGTAAATGCATTTCATTTATTAGTTGTAGTCTAGGAGTTTTTTATAAGTTGTGGACAATACAGGAGTTTGTTCTCTCCTAAGTCATACTTATCCTCTCACCTTGTTTGAGGACTTTCCACCTCATGTGGATGTATGCTTAGTTGTCACATTTATCTCCTAGCATCTTCTAGCTTGTTCTAGGAGATTCCATGAGGCCTTTATAAGCAGTCTCTCCCTCATTATATACAACAACAACAACACATTCTCATTGTAAATACATATTTTCTTATGTTTGCATATTTTCTCTCTCATGTCCATTTAGGGTTTTTCCCTTGCTCCACGCTCTTCCTTCCTTGGCTTCTCTTTAACAGGTTTTCACATGCAAGTGATCTTGGGCATCTTCAGACAATGCATATTGCTAAGAAAGAGAAACTCTCTTTCATTTGTGGTAACTCACAACCACCTACTGAGAAGGATGATGGATATGAGAAGTGTTGTGCAGGAAATCAAAAGGTCAAAAGATGGTTGTTGATATCTATGTCCCAAGAAATTATGAAGCAATACATTTGCTTACCCACTACTCGAGATATTTGGAAAGCTCTTTCTAAGGATTTTTATGATGGAGTAGATGAATTGTAGGTGTTCATCTTGAATTAGAGGGCTTTCTCTACGAAACAAAATGGTAGAACACTCTTTGTGTATTATGGACAATTAACTAAAAAAATTGGTGAGTTCGATCATCATGATAAAGTGATCATGGAAAGTGAGAATGATGTTGAATCTTATTGAAAATCAGTTCAGTGACAAAGGGTGAATTTTTTTCTTGTTGGATTAGATGGTGACTTCAAACAAGTTCATGGTAAAATTTTGAGAAAGAATCCTATTCTCGAATTAAAAGCATGTTATGCATTGGCCCACTATGAATCTGTTTGATGCACAATAATGATTGGAGAACCAAAAAGACTAAAGCTTCAACCATGGTGACTTGAAACTGATCTAATCAAAATGGGCCTCCTCAAAACCCACCTAAGATCACTAATGGTGCTAATAAATCCACCTACAAATACACCCATTGTAATCAAACTGGTCATACCAAAAGTCACTGCTTTGAACTTGTTGGGTATCTAGAATGGTGGGATTGTAGCTGTGATTCATAGAAGAAAAATTCTAAGAAGACTTCTAGTGTAATGTTTGTTGAAACAAAGATAGAGGATAATGTTGTTGGAATGATCTTAACATTAGCAGTAGTGGCAAGTAATGGTGGTAAGTCTTTAAATATGTCTACACTTGTTTCTAATAGTGCATGGATAATTAATTCTAGTGCTATGGATAATATAATGTTTGATTCTAGATAGGTCTCATCCCTTAAACCATCCTCACAAAAAATTAGTTCCACTTCCAATGGCTCTCCATCCCTAGTTATTGGAGAAGGATCCTTACCTCTCACTGATACTTTGGATCTAGATTCTCTTTTAGTGGTTCCATCTTTGGATTACAATTTGTTGTCAGTTTCCCAAATTGCCACTACTTTACTTTTTGTTGTAATTGTTTGGCCTAATTTCTATGTGTTTAAAGACATCCAAATGAGGAAAATGATTAGTTGTGGTGTTAGGTGAGGGAAGTTGTATTACTTGGACTTGGTGTCAAAGATATTGAACAAGCTATTTCAAGCTCTAGTGATGGATGGTTCTACAGGGGACAAGAAAAAATCTATAATCTAGTTATGTCCTCAACGTCTAGGACATGCTTTCTTTAGTTATCTAAAGAAATTATTTCCTAGTGTATTCGCAAAATTTGATGTTTCTAGCTTATGGTGTGAAGTTTTTGAACTTGCTAAAAGCCATCATGGTTTTTTTCCATTAACTTTGAATAAAAGTCCAATTCCATTTATGAACATACATTCTAATGTTTGGGGTCTATCCAAACTCACTACCTTGGGTGGATCATGTTGGTCTATTACTTGTATTGATGATTTTACTAGGATGACTTGGGTATGCTTAATGAAGTCTAAAAGTGATGTGAACTTGTTATTTCAAAAAATTTAATACATGATTCATACTTAGTACAATGCACAAGTTCAAGTTTTTCATAATGATGGTGGAGGCAAATACTTAAGTTTTCAACCATAGCAGTATCTAGAAGCACATGAAACTATTCATCAAACTACTTGTTCCAAGACACCTTAGAAAAATGGGGTAGCTAAGAGAAAAAATTGTCTCTTGTTGGAGGTTGTCAATGCTTCTCTGGTAGAAGCCCATATTGCATTATCCTATTGGGGTGAAGCATTTATCTCTGCAGCATATTTGATCAACTAAGTACCCTCTAGAAATATTGATTTCCAGACGCCATCCTAAGATCTCACTGAGGTGGTTGCTGCTCCAATTGTCCCAAATTTATCTTCTCATATCTTTGGTTGTGTAGCTTTTGTACACCTCCATAAGCATCAACGCAACAAGTTATCTCCTTGAGTGTTGTGATGTATCTCTCTAGGATATGTTGCTTATCAAAAGGGGTACCAATACTATCACCCTCCAACTCAATGAATATTTATTACATTGGATGTATTTTTTCATGAAGACTCGATATTTTTTTCCTTTGAGCTTGAACTTTAGGGGGTGTACTAGAAGAAAATTTAGACTCTAGACTATGATGACCACATCTCTGAAGATGTGGATGTTCACATCTCTAAAGATGTAAGTAGCTTGGACATCTTTGAAGAAGGGGAACTCTCTAAAAATATTAATCAAGAAGTAGGTGAAACTTTAAATCAAAGTAGTGATGAACACCCAAAAACTAAACCTATGGGTCCATCTCCATCTGTGTCCCTCACACCACACCAATCACTTACCAAGGATATTCCTGAACCATCTAGAAAATAGCTACCTTAGCATCTCACTAGAGGTATCCCTAAATCCACATATTAAACCAAACTTTATAGTAAAGTTAAATATCCTATGATTCATTATGTGTCTAACCATTGTTTGTCAAAATTAAATTAGTTATTTGTAAATCAATTATCTACTATATCTATTCCTAACAATGTGCAGGAATCCTTAGCTGATCCAAGGTGGAAAGCTACTATGAATGAGTAGATGAAATCATTATAGGAAAGAAACTAGTTGGATTTTGATGGGTTTATACTATTAAATACAAAGCACATGGTACAATTGAATGCTTTAAGGTGATACTATTGTCAAAATGGTACACCCAAACTATGGGATTGATTATATAGAGACATTTGCACCTATAGCTAAAATCAATATAATACAAGTCTTGTTGTCTCTAGCTATGAACTTGGGTTGGCCATTGCAATAGTTTGATGTAAAGAACACCCTTCTACATGGAGAGTTGTTTGAAGAAGTCTACATGGAACTCCCCCCTAGTTGCATGATACCAAAAATACATAGTCTAAAAGTGTGTAGATTAAAGAAGTCACTATATGTTGAAACAATCTCTAAGGGCATGGTTCAAAAGATTCAAAAAGTTAATGAAAGTTTTTGGTTACCATTAGAGCAATTCAGACCATACTTTATTCATAAAGAATTAGCACAATAAGATCATTACACTTATTGTATATATGGATGACATGATAGTTACAGGAAATGATCCTAAAGAAAGGAGGGCTATACAAGATTACTTGCTCAAAGAATTTGAAATGAAAGACCTTGGTCCCTTGAAATATTTCCTTGGGATTGAAGTGTCTCTATCTGATAAAGGGATCTTTTTGTCTCAAAGAAAGTATTCCTTAGACTTTTTAGGGGAAACTAGTATGGTAGCATGTCAACCTACTAATACACTAGTGGAAGAAGGATTGAAGTTATGTATTGAGTCTAATTAGGCACCATTTGATATAGGAAGATACCAAAGACTCGTAGGAAGATTGATGTACTCAGCATAAACAAGGCCAAACCTTGCCTATGCATTAAGTATTATTAGCCAGTTTATGCATAATCCTAGAGGGCAACATATGAATGTAGTTATGTGCATTTTGAGGTATCTGAAGTCTTCTCCTAGAAAAGTAATTTTATTCACTAAAAATGAGGATTATCAAAGTGTGGATGCATATACTAATGTTGATTGGGTTGGAGTAGTAGATGATAGGCATTCTACTTTAGGTTATTTCACCTTTGTACGAGGTAATCTCATTACATGGAGAAGAAGAAAATAGAATGTTGTTGCACAATCAAGTATGGAAGAAATATTTAGAGGTATAAAACTTGGAGTATGTGAAGCATTGTGGCTAAGACTTCTCCTGAGAGATTTGGGCTATTCACCTAGGTAGCCAATTCAACTATATTGTGACAATACAGCAACATGTGATATTGCTCATAATTTGGTTCAATGTGATCATACAAAGCATGTGGAGGTAGATAGATTCTTTATTAAGGAGAAGTTGGATGAGAAGATTGTGGAGCTGCCTAAGATTTGTTCAAAAGATCAACTAGCTAACATTCTTACCAAAGCAGTTTCAAGTCAAGTGTTCTCAAAGTTTTTGGGCAAATTGGACATGTGGGATATCTATGCACCAACTTGAGGGGGAGTGTTGCAATATTAGATTGTTTCTAATATTGGATTTATTCTTTCCTTTCATGTAGCTTTATGCATATGCCACACAACTATATATGTACCTGTACAGTTTTATGTGAATACAAGACTAGAAAATATTCTTCTTGATTTCTAATTTTCAATTATTCCATTATGGAGTGATTGGAAACAAAGTGAGAATGCTATTCATGTGGTTACAATTAATCAAACAATGTGTTAATATTGACAAACAAGTAGCCACCAAACTTCAGAGTTCATTTTTGTTAAGTGATGAAGTATTTGGCAAAGGAAATTATGAGAGCTTTCTGTATGATATATTATATAAAAGTTCTTCATTTTCTCATTTTTGGGATTCTGATTGTTGGAATACATTTGCATTTAAGGTGTTTTGTGAAAAGATTCTTGCATCCAAATACATTTTCCATTTACAATTATATTTTTATTTAGAATTAGGATCTGATGCAATATGACAACCCATCTTTAAATTAGACTGAAAACTCATAATATAAGATAGAAAAAGACTCGCCACATTCCATACATAGAATAGATTGTAACACAACAAATCAATTCATTTACTCCTCTATTTTTCCATTAGATGTTGTGTGCTTGAATCCAATCTCTCAGTTTTCCTAATTTCTCTATTCTCATTTGGTAATCTCTTCACATCCTCTATTAGGTGCCACTCTTCATCCCACCCCTCTCCATAATTACAAATTCTTTTATTGATAATTGTTTTAATGAGCATGGACATGAATGAGGATGTTGTGTGATGCAATGCCTCCCTAAAATAGTTGTTACTAGATTTCTCTCTTATAAACCACTCATACATTCACTGTTTCATTTAATACATGTCCATACCCTATTTGAATGGTCCCATTTTGGTATGGATAAGTAGGATGCTCCTACATTAGATACACCAAGCATAAAGTTTGTCAACATATGTAAGCTCAAAAAATTAGAGTTGATAGAAGCACTTTTGAGATTGCAAACAATTTGCAGTGAATTCCATCATTGTGCACATGAAAATATTTCTTTTTCCTCTTCTTCTAGCATCTGATTGGACAACTATCACCCTACTCTTACAACTCTGCTTACCATTGATGCAATATGTTAGCTCACCACTAAATCAGACTCAAAACTCACTGCATTCCATTCACACAATACATTGTAATAGAACAAAATCAATTAATGTACTCAAATTTTGAAACAAAATTTACATAACATGGCCTTCAATGGAAAAATTTAATTTCCTCTACTATTCAAACTTGAAATCTACAAACTCTTCTCATTGTTCCCTATTTGCAGAAAAAATTATTTCTTGTCTATTATCTGATATGGCCTCCCATCTTTCCTCTTTGTCCCTAAATGTAGTCTCTTCTTTATTGCACCCTACCTCTCTTCATTTTCTCACATAGCCTCCACCTCTATTCAACATTTTTACACTATTCATAATATTATATATACTAAAAAACTTAATAAATACACAAAATTGTAAAACTAAATCATTTGATGGTATGATAATTCATCATTGATAAATTTCAAATGCCAAAGATAAATATTAAATGCAAATTGATAGTTCAAAAGACCATCTTGTACAAGAAAATTCCTAGTGACCACTAGTATGAGACCCAGTAGGCTACTACATGCATTCGCATTTGATGCATGGGGCCCGAGGATGCTTTCAAGAACAAAGGATATAACCCAAAAACCTTTAGATCTGAGACATAAGTTCCATGCAATTTTATCAATTATAAAATTGTCTCAATCATCATATCTTCTAATTTTTGACAATAGGATACGTAATAATTTAAAATGTGTCCCTTTGACAATATGCTTTCTGGTACTTTTTTGCAATAAGGCTTTCAATTCTTCCTTGGAAAGTAGCACAAGGTCTCAAAGAGAACCTACCATCTAACAAAAGAGGTAAGATGACTAAGGCCTCCCCAAACATGGAAGTCAAAAACCTTTGGTTGAAAAACTCAAATATGAAAGCCATAATTTTCAAAGTACATCAACTTTCCTTTAAACCTTGGAAATACATAATTTCACAACTTTGTTCTTTGTAAAAAAATATTGAGCTAGTTGATCTATAAAATAAGTGGTCTTCATGGAAAACAAATTATACTGATACTATCAGTCAATGCTATATATATTATTTGTATTTTTATCCCCTAATGTAATTCCTTGACTTCATTTCATAAGGACGGACACCTTGTTGCAATGCCAAGCATCATGAAAGGTCAAAAATTCTTAGGATATGTAGAAGACAATTAATTTTAAGAGTCATAAGGAGCAAGGTCAAAGTGTAACTTTTTCAGTCAGTTATTTTGTTCTCTCCAAAACTTGGGTTGGATCAAGTCACTATGATAATAGTTAAAAATGGTTGAATTCTAATAGTAAAATGCCTTGCATGGATTCCTACATTCAACATGTAACTATTTACTGCACACTAAAAAATTATTGATATCTTTGACAAAAAAAAATTGTTTGTGTGTATATATCAAGCATTATTAAATATTATGACACTTAAGGGTCGTTTGGCTACTAGAATTCAACTAGAATAGGAATCAACAAATTTCCAAAATTCCAATTCTTTAGATTGTATGTGCAAAATTTGAATTGGGAATAGGAATTCGTATTCCCATTTTGGCCCCAAAATTACCATATGATGTTCCAACTAATTAGGTATTATTGAAAATACATTTCCTATTCCAATTTTGACTTTTTCATATTTGATTTTGCAAATAATCACTATAGATATACAGAAGCAAAGTGCATCCAAATATCTTTTGTCACATGATCTACAATATTTATAGCAGCACATTATTTTAGTTGCAATATGATCCCTCTTAATAAATCCTTGTTTAGTTTTTATCTAAGATGAATTTCCAAGGTTATTACATGGTACTTCCTATTTTCTTTCAAACACTAATTACATTTAGACATCCTTGTTTTATTGCAAACATTTTATTACACTACATGAAGGTGAGTCAATCAATGGTGTTTTTTTATTACTCTACTCTTTCTTTCCATACATCATATTTTTTAATCAAATTTGGGTGATTTTGATTTAAAAAAATGAAAGATAATATATCTTTAAGGAATAGAGAATAGATGAGATAAAATGGTATGCTCATTTTGAAACTCACCTCAGAGTAAAGTACAAAAAGAATTATTCTCTTTGAAATGATTCATCTATATATTTTATAGTATAAGATTCACTTTTTATAGGCATTAAGGTTGTTAGGGCTCAACTTTATTTTTAAGATTAAGGTAACTAAGCAGATCCATAATTTGGTTGTTGCTCTAGCTTCAATTTTAATGCACCATCAATTTCTAGGTTCTTCTAGATAGACCCTCTAAATGACATGAATATCTCATATTTTGATCCTCTTTAGGCAAGAAATTGTAATAAACTCAACAATTATCTTCAACATTTAATTTGGTCTTTAAACTTTAAAATGGATCCTTTAAATCTATGCTAATCAGAGTGACATTGAATTCATGCTTTATTTGTTTTCTCTATTTAGACTTCTAGCAATGTTTGGGGATGTCATGGGGCATAAATAAATAGTTTGTGGTGTCTACACTCTACATTATGCCACTGTATTAGAGGTTGAAAGAGAAAAATTTATGTGTGTTTAGGGTTCATGTGGATGTTATCTTAAAATTTTTAGACTAGATTAAATAAGGAGACATAATTTTGTTCTCATTTTTAGGTGAACTAGACTTTAATAACTTGGAATTGGTGGATCGTATTGGAAGACATGTTTTTTAACCAATTTGATTTCTCAAGATTTGTGTTACTCTTTGCTTATAGATTGAAGGCCCATCTCAATCAGATGGGACATGCCAAAAATTTTGTTATTAGAGAAATTTATTTTAGTGAAAGGACTTCTGCTAATAGCTTTTTTTCAATGTAGGCTTTGTTCATTACAATAGAAATACATAAGTATGATATTAACTACTTTTCATCTTTTTCCTTCTTTGTTCTTTTCATATTTGATTTTTTGGCATGATTTGGTTTGACAAAACACATTTGTAGCATCTCGCTGATTGCTAGTTTTCAACATACACAAGTTAGAAATTTACATTTGATCTAGTTTGCCCCATATATATGGTTTCACTCATCAAGTTAGTTTGTTGTCAAGAAGGGTATAAGAAATTCTAAATGTTGTTACATGGATATTGCATGGATTGATATTATACATATGGCATAGCCACAATGAAATACAAGAGTATTTATCTATATAGTCCACTGATATACACAACAAGGTTTCCTTTGCAATGGACCCAAGATCAAATCTTGCATAGAAGGTTGTCCCTAGTCCTTGGCAATGGCCCGCCCTTAGTACTATTCAAGGGATTGATATCAAGGAGATAAAGGTTTAATTTTCTACACCATTCTTGTAATTGATAAAAATAGATGGGATATTAAATTGAATCTTCTTGTCACTAACCTTGGCTTGTCAAGGAAAATGTGAAAAACCATGCTTTGATGGAAGTGGAGCCTTGCCAAAAGTAGTTAAGAGGTATGATTATTTACAAAATCTACAACTATAAAAATTGCAAAAAACCCATAATAGTGTGGCTATTGATCATGTTATAATAATTTATTCTTTGCATTAAAGTCTAAAGTTTATTAGTCTAGTAATATAGACATACATTTTACTTCATATATCTTCAAAAACAGTCTTGCAAATCTAAGAAGTTCACCTATTTCATTATTCTTGAAATATTAGTAGTAAAGATGTACACTATAGCTTGTCTAATTACTTCTATATTTTAAGAGGTTATTTAGTTTCTAAGCATATGATTAGATATACCATCTTACAAAGCTTCTCTATAGGAATAATTGTTGGCATTATGATACATTTTTGTCATTAGTTACAACACTTATTGGATTCTGAATGCTTACCAAGCTCCTGAGGTTATCAAGGAAATTAATTTTATCGAGCTCAGACGGTTATCAAGGAAACTAACTATCACCGAGTCACAAGGTTCTATCGAGTGTTTCCTTTGATCACCGAGCTACAGTTCAGATAGAAGTGTTCACTGAGTGACATCTCTTCTACCGAGTCTCCAGTGGTTACTGAGTTTAGAACTACTCGAAATGTTTAGTATGGACCGTGCCTTCACTTCTACCGAGTGCATGACGATGCCGAGTAACGCAGTGGACGCCGAGTATCAGAAGGACACCGAGTCAGTTTAGTGAACTCGAGTTTTTACCTTGGGCCGACTTTGTATAGAGATTTGCACTTGTTGTTTTGGCCGACCTTGCATGTATTGTTTATTTGGATGGTATATATATGCAATGTATTGTATCATTCAAATGTAATGGTAATGAATGAAAATGTGAAAGTGTGAAAGAAATACATGTGAGCGAAAGTATGTGTGCTAAGTTGTGAAGGTATTCAGCAAGGTCAAGTTTTGGAGCAGAAAAGTTTTATCTATCACATCAAGGTGAATCAGAGCATAGCGGATCTTATCAGCAATCAGTTGTAATCAGATCCACTGTTTCATTCTAACAGGTGAATCAGTTTTTGTAAATCCTTTAACAAGGTAGACTTAACAGTCTTTTGTAAATCTCCTAACAGAGTGCATACTTTATTGTATGTTTGTAAATCCTCTAACAAGGTGGATCTAGCAATCCTTTGTGCTCCTAACAGGGCAGATCACCAGAAGTGGTCATTGTAAGCCTTAACCGGCCAACTTCATACTGCAGTAATGAAGCTTTGTGGGTTTTATCCCCACCCCAGTTTTACTTTCTATTTGGAAGGTTTCTGGGTCACCAAATATGTGTGTTCAAGTGTTGCAAATGATTTTGTTTCATGCTTACAGTAGGTTACTTGGATGAATGGTGAATATATCAGTATGCAGTTTTATTGTTTGAAATTTTAAAAGTTACTGATTCACCCCTCCCCTCTCAGTAACTTGTCATATCTTGAATATTTCCAAAAATTGGTATCAGAGCAATAAGGTTCTTAAGATAAAAGTTTCACAGCTTGAGCAAAGATCAAGGACAATGGAGATATTCAAACTTGACAAATCTATTGAGAATGAAAAGCTAGATTTGAAAATAGCCATGGCTCAACTCAATGAAGCAAAAGAGCATCTTTCACAATCCTTGAAAAGAAGAAAAGAACTTGCAAGGCAAATGAATGACCATCAGTATGTTGAAGAAAAGATTGAAGATCTCTCACCATCAAGTAGTTCAGATGAAGCTGACAAAGCAATCAAAGAACTTTTAGAAAAGAATGGATCTTTGCAGGAAGAAGTAAGAAAGCTCAAAAGGGAACAAGAAATCCAGTCCATCAGGCTATATGAAATCTTGGAGCAAAGGAACAAGGCAGCTGAAGACTTAGAGGTAAGGAATAATCAATCCTCTCAGCTTGAAAATCTTGTAACTCAATTATCTAATGCAAATGAAGAAATTATGAATCTAAGATCTGAGAATGAGAATTTGAGAAATGACTTAATTACTGAAAGGCAAATCAATGCAAGCTTACAAAGTGATCTAATCTCTGAAAAACAAGTCAATGAGAGAATGGTAAAATCTCAAAAGGACATGGATCAATTGAACTGCAAAATGAAGAAAACTTTCATAAACAAAATGGTAAAGCAAGCCTTGGATACAAGGAAGAAGGTGAATCCTCCAAACAGGGTACTCAAAAGAATCAAAGACCTACTTACAGCCACTATGGTAAGTTAGGTCATACATCTAACAGATGTTGGAGCAATGGAAAAGGCAAATTTAATGGAAAGTGCTACAATTGCAATCAGCATGGACACAAAGCCAATGAATGCAAAGAGAAACCGAAATTTGAAGGTAAATGTCACAAATGCCAAAAGCAAGGTCATAAGGCATCACAATGCAAATCCAAATCATTTAATCCAGCTGAACAACTTGTCAAAGCAATATTTTCTTGGGACTACAACACTTGGTGCAGATGTCATTATTGTGGGGAATATGGTCATACTGGCATAAACTGTGCAAGGCATCACCTAAGAAAAAGGGATACCACTGTAAGATGTTATACATGTACAAAACTTGGTCATATATCTAAAAACTGCATGAACATAAAGAAAGTCGAGGATGAGAAGAAAATCAAAGTAGACAATATTCGGAAGGAAATGAAGCAGCAATGGATTCCTAAGTCTACCGAGCCAGATAATTCAAGTGATGGAATGGTCACTCAAGAAGTGAGTGACTCTACCATTTCCAATTAAGACTCATCAGGATAAGACCAGGACTGTATCTACAAAGCAATATCCTAAGCAGTCCTAGAATGAAAATATGATCAAATCAGTATTTCAGATACATCAGGATCATGGTCGGTACATGACCTTACCGAGCTCAGTCGGGTGCAATAAGGCTTCTTTCACCAAGTTGCACTTACCAAGCATGGTTGGTTCTTCTCTTACCGAGTTAAGGTTGGTTTAACCTATTTTCTTTTGGTCACCGAGTTGCGAAGTTTAAGCCGAGCTAGTGGATGACAGTCTGTCGATCGCAGCTACCTCCGTACTGAATATTAATGGCAAATTTTTCATCAAAAGGGAAAATTTTGACCTCATTTTTCACCGCGAATTCGAGATTTACACAAAAAAAAAAAAGGCTTTCAAGTGAGTTCAAGTGATTTGAAGAGATTTTCCAGTGAAGTATTCTTACGAAACTTTTCACTCACCGAGCAGCAATGGCATCTGCAAGCACCAGCAGCAGCAAGGCGAAGAAGGAGAAGAAGAATCAGAAGAAGAGCAACCGGCAAAGAAGAAAGGCAAGGTAATCATTACCAAGCCCAAGAAGCAACCTATAGCAGTATTTACTCGGAGGACAAGAAAAGGTATTCAAGAACCTGTATTGGTCAAGCCTGCACCTACATTCGAGCAAAGGCTCAAATCATTGGAAGAAGGAGCTGGCATCACAAATTTCAAGGCATTGAAATTTGAGACAAGGACTGATGCAAAGAAAATGCAGATTGAGGAACTGGTACTTAACAAAATGGGAAAATGGAAATACTCCCCGGACCAGATTGCTCCTCATATCTCTAAAGAACTACTGGAGAGAGTATAGTCAAGATGGGAGTTAGCAACCAAGACGGTAAAAGATATATATGAGCAATCCCTGAAGAATCTTCGGCCTAGTCTCACTGGAGCAGAGGTAAAATCTGAATTGAAAACCTATGAAGGTAAAATGATGATCAGATTCCACACTTGTTTGATTTTGATCAAAGATATAGAGCATGTTGTAAATGATGCTACAAACATGTGGAAAAACATCTATCATCTACATAAGCCCAGTGTAGACCCAGAAATAAAGGATGATGACAGCAGCAGTAGTAGTGATGAATCAAATAGCGCTCCATGCATCACAGTTACACCAGGAGAGTTGCATGCAATGATAGAAGAGAAAGAGGAAGAAGACAAAGAGGAAGAAGCTGAAGACGAAGATAAGGAGGATGATCCGGTAAAAATTGCAGCAGTAGTTATTGCATCCCTTCCTCACTCCCCAGCTAAACCTGTGACATCATCAAGGTTGGAGTCAGCTTTAGCAGGTTCATCTACACCAAATTTACCATCTACACCTGCCATATCTCAGCTCTAGGTATCATCAGTGGAAGTGACTACCACTTCATCTACCGAGCTGCATCCCTCTTCATCTACCAAGCTGCACCCCTCTTCATCTACCGAGTTGGCCTCCTTGACTCCATCATCATCAGTTGGTATTGCTATGAGTTCTCCAATTTTGACTACTCCAATTTGTTCTACAATTTTGTCGCCATCTACTTCAGGCACAGTGAGCTTAGATACTATATTACCGAGTGTATCACCATTTTTGGCCAGTACTCAAATTTTTGACCCTGTACATACTCCTATTGGCACTCAACCCTCAAGCATCCCAGTTTTTACTACTAGTCCTTCTGTCTCTACTGTTGTGTCTATTCCAAAGGTCAAACCAGTCATCTCAGAAGTCAAACAAAAGAAACCATTAAGACTTATGATCACTGGAAAGGAAATTCCTGAAGACATTGACTTGGACACAGAGATAGTAATTCCAAAGATTGACTTTGATAATGCTACCATTGAAGAAATGAGGTATGCTAGTCAACTTATTGAGAAAAAGGCTACTCGAAAGTGTCCCACTCTAAACCCTTCTATCCAAACGATTCCATGAGTTGGAATGCTTAGATGCCGGCTTAGAGCTCCCTATCCACGGAGTGCAAGAAGCTAGTTATTCAAGCATGAAGGCTCTTAGCCAAGCCTTAGAAATGTGCTTCTTGCTAGTAAACCATGCAATGGGAGGTTCCAAAGACAAGATGCAAGAATGCAAATGTCTCAAGGAGTTCCTCAAGAATGCAATGCAAATGAAGATTAAGCTAGAATGAATATGAAAAATACAGCTATTCTAAGCATGGATGAGAGTGTTACAATCCAAATATTAAGCTATGTGAGATAGATTATTGCAAAATAGAAGCTAAACTAATATGCAACATGAATCTAAACTAAAATGCTATGGTATGAGAGAATGTAGACAAGAAATAGAAGTTCTCCACAAAGCTCCAAAGAAACCTGTTAGAAAACCTGCAGCATAACAATATTCAAAAGATGGATTGATTGAGGGGGAAAGCTCTCTCCCTTTTAAAGATGTATGGACGGTAGAGATCAAGATAAAGATGGTGGATGATCAACGGTGGAATTTGAAAAGAGGAGTGATCCATGTGCACACACAAATCAACCAATAGAATATAAGTTGACTTGTCATATAAGACAAAAGTCACAAAGCCTTTTCTTTTAATTGCAAAATAGAAAAAAGACTTTATGTGTGCACTTTAAGTGGGTTAGAAGAATGGGGTCTTTTATTTAATTAAAAGGGGACATGTTCTTTTAATCAAATAATGAACTTAGGATAGCATAGTTAAACTATAGGTTATAATCAAATAAATTGATTATTAGCAATTTGGTCTAGGTAAATGATTAAATTAATTTAGCCAAAATGCTGAGAAGGGGGCTAATAGTCTAGATGACCATTTTTAGGTGATTACATTTGCCCCTCTTTGACTAATGCGTGATCGATCTGGGAACACATTATGTCAAAGAAAATTGAAGCCAAGTAGGCGATGATAGATATAGATGTCTAATTCCGAAGAGTGAAATGCAGAAATAGATAGCAAGTCCTGAATGCACAGCCTGATAGCAGTAGTACTGAACACTAGGAAGAGATGATGTTAGAATTCAAGAAGAATACTAACACTTAGAAAAGCAGATAGAGTGAGAGCAAGTGAGAAGATCAAACAAATGCTCCTAAGCACTGATAGAGTATTTCTGCCCCCTCGGAATCGAAATTGAAATGAGGTAAGGGGATGCAAAATTTGGCTAGAAATGAGAAAAATAGAATATAGCAATGTCCAAGATGACAGATAGATGATTAGAACCCAAGAATGACTATAAGAAACTGATAAAATGCCCCAGTTTGACTAGAGTTGACCTTGAAGGATATAGCATAAAATTAGGTCAAATCTAGTAGAAAGATGATTTAGATGTGAAACAGTGAATTGAAGTAGATATGAAGTATGGAAATGATGAAGTCATGAATAAATGAAGATGCCCCAGTGATGATGCGGAGATTAGACCTCAAAAGGTCAGCTAACTGCTTAGAAGAAAGTAGAATTTTAAAAGACAATTTTGACCATCAAGATGAACTCGAATTTGGATTTCGATCCCGAAAATGAATCTAGGACGTCAAAATTATTTAAGAGGTCAAAACTTTATATAATGTGATGATAAGATAGAAAAGAGATGAAGTGAAAGATTAAGAAGGTGAAAAGACATGAACAAGAAGAAAATAAAGAAATATATGAAAGGAGTTAGTTGATATGTCCACAAAAAGATGAAGAGAGAGCTCTCCCCATATGCAAGAATGCAAGACTAAGCTAGAAAATGAACCTAAAATGCAAGCTAATATGCAAAGTGGTTTACCAGCAAGAAGTGTATAACATTTAGACTCTTAATTTCATCATTGAGCATTTATTAGGGACATCATGAGATCATACAACCATCACTAGTATAACTATGAGGATATGAATATGATCGATATTAGATAGGTATGTGGAAATCCAATCTAAGCATCAGAGACATGTAAGTCAAGATAACTACGCGATTAGATTCCCTAAGTTTAATTTAGCAAGATTACACCTATATCAAGGCATAAGCGCCAGGATAAACCCTGAGTGCAGTCTTGCAAAAACAATCAAGGATGATACATTTATAAGTCAAAGTGTTGAATAGGACAAGCATGAATGCTTACAACACTATAGACAAACAAAAGTATACCCACAAGCAGAAATCAAGAAAATATGTCCCATGCCCCCAGTCTTCTAGTCAATGACATCCTTGAAAGACTATTAGGGAGGGAACACATGGAAAAGAAATCATCATAGATAGCACACAAAGTAGATAAATGTCAGCATAGCTCAGTCATTTAAGTGTTAAAGTGTTGTGTGTGTAAGTCACTTGGCCATTTCTTCCAGAGTTGATTCTGATAGTGAGATATCGCGACATCGGAGACCGTAGGTAAACTATCTATAAAGTGTTAAAAAACACTTGATGTCAAAGTGGGGGAAGTGTTGAGAAACACTATTTTGTGAGTTGTCAAAGAAACCCTAATCCACAAGAATACCTCAATAGGCTAAGTAGCTATGCCCCCAAGATGAGGACAAGAAACAATTCCAAGCTAGGAAATGTGTAGCAAAGTGGATGATTGAGATTGATAGACATAGGTGCAAGGATTTCAAGTAGTGCCTGTTTCCAGGTTTTCACCACTTGACAGATTTTTTCAGGACTTTTTTCAATTTTTTTGTATTTTTAAATTTTTTGATTTTTTTGGTGATACATCAAAGCACCTATTGCTAGGTTTTCACTAAGATGATCATTTTTTCATGACATTTTTCTGATTTTTAGGATTTTTTCAGCATCATATATGATTTTTTGGATTTTTTAGAATAATTTAGAGATTACTAGTTCTCAAGCAAGATCACATCATTTTCTCCCAATGTCTAGCAAGGTATAGGACATGATGGAGAAACAAGCCGATGGATAAGCAAAGATGCATAAGAAAGGAATGTGAAGCAAGTGAAAGTGATCCTCAAGAACTGACTCTTCAAGAGTACCCAAGCTAGGGAAAGAGGTGAAATAGTCATATGAAGCATATTTTGGATAAGCAATGGAAGTAATGAGAAAGATAGCATGTAGGATAAGCAATGAAGCCAACAAGTGAGATAGGATGAAGTGTGTAGTCCAAAAGAGTAGCCATGTCAAGAGACCTATAAGAACCATGTTTCATTTATTATGATCAAGACCAAGGGGTCAACTAGATAGTATAGCAATGGGATAGAGCAATAAGAATAAAACTCAAGACAGAGGCTATGAGTGAATGGGAGAGCACAATAGAAAATCTGGTGGATAAGATAGCCAATATGCAAAGATAGCTTAACATTGTCAAGATCAAAGAGAGAAGAGGGGATAGATGGATGATGGAAGAATTACGCATGATGCCTGTTTGCCAGGTTTTCATCATGGTACTTACCCAAGGTGCCACAAGAAGTAGTTTTCACCATAGGATGGATTTATTTCTCTTTACTTTTGCTACCAAGGTGCCACAAGAAGTGGTTTTCACTAAGGCACATTTTCATTTTTTTTCTTCATTTTTTCTTTTCTTTCTTCTTTTTTTGAATTTTTAGAAAGAGCTCAAGTTATTTGAATGTACATAGTGCTCTTATAGAAAAGATAAGTCATGATAAGCCAAGACCATAGAAAGGTATGCTCAAAGATGTTGATAGGGTGATGAAAGAGAAATGGTAGTAGGAAGAGTATATGGAGAATAAGAGTTCATGTATAGAAAGGAGGTGTAAGCTTTAGAGGATTTCATGAGGGTAGTTGAAATGTTGGACAAGATCAACATTGACATAGACGTTGAAGGGTATTGGAATGATGGAGGAATCATGGATGAAGTAGCTTGAGGTTTAGATCTATGAGGTGGTAGAAGAGATTTGGAAAAAAGTGGAGTGGAAGGCTTTGGAATAATTTTAGGAATATTTTTGGAAGAAGATGGAATGGAAGCCTTTGGAAGCTTGAATGTCAACTTTGAAGTATTTTTGATATTCAAGTCTTTTAAAAGAGACTTGGGAATCCACATAGCTTTAGATTTTCCTCGTTCTTTGGGTGCTTGAGAGTGCATTTCTTCAATGATGGATTTAGGAACCCACATTTTCTTTGATTTAGCTCTCTTAATAGTGGACCTTTGCGGTCTCTTTTGTGCTTTCTCCTTCTTAGCATTCACATGTCGATTAGATGGGACATAGTGATCTTCATTTTTCAATGGATTCTTATGTTTATTCTCACTTCCAAAGGAATTGGGATTTGTGGATGAATAAGGATGATATGACTGGTTTAGATGTATAGATTGGTGAAAAGTCATCAAGGATGAGTGTCTTTGTTGATCTTGAGGTAATATAGGAGAGCTAGGGAATGAGCTAGGAGTGAATGTAGGAGATGGAGGAACATAAGGCCCCAATATAGATTGAAGGTTTGAAGGCTTTAGCTTTGATGGATAAGGACCAAGGATAGATTTAGAAGATGCAAATGGATAATGAAAAGGGATATCAAAATCTTTAGAGTGAGCAACGTGGTCAAAGCCATCAATAGACTCATGAGTACCTTTGATAGGAACACCATTTTTAATAGGCGCACTTGAATCTTGAGCACAATTTTGAAGTGGATATGGAGAAGTAGAACATGAGGGGATGCTTTGATCTTGACAAGTAGCTTTGGATAGCATATGAAGAGAACTTTTCTCATAATTTTCAGTAAGCTCAAGGGAGATAATGGAAGTGGTATCTTCATCATACTTAGGAGGTGGACAAGATATAGGATATGGAGGGGTGAAATTTTGGAGGAGATGAAAGGGTGCTTGATCTTGATCTTTCTTGACATTTATAGCTTTTTCTTTTTGAGAGTCCTCTTGACATGGAACCACTTCTAAGGACAAGGGAGAATGAAAAGTGAATGGAGTAGTGTTTGGATTAGGCATAGTAGTGCATGAAGGTTGAGGATGTTTAGGATTAGTAGCATGGAAAAGGTTTTCAGCCAAGTGAAGGTTAGCCTGAGTTTCTTTTAGAGGTAGCCCTTGAGGATACACATAGTCAATGTGGAAAGCATTAGGTTCCATTTTTGATAGAGGCATGTTGGAAAGCTTTGAAGTGTTGGGAGATGCATGAGTGTTGGAAGAAGTGGAGGTATCAAGGAAACCATCACTAGACATAGGTTCATTAATATGATCTTGCTCAAGAGAAGTATCCTCAGCACATGAGTCACTAGAGGTTCCAAGATCAATAATCTCATCATCAATGAGATCTTGGATTTTATGTTTCAGCTCTATACAATCAGAAGTAGCATGGTTATTAGATCGATGATAGGCACAATAGGTATCCAAGAATGGGTTTCCATATGAGCTAGACTTAGGCAACATGATGAGCTTGGTGTCAAGAAGTGTTCTCAAAATGTCATCATAAGAATTCCCCAAGGGAGTAAAATTTCTCTCAAAAGTATGTCTAGAGTCCTTTGGTTGTTTCTCAAGTGAATAGAATGCATTCATGTCTTCATCATTATCTTCATCAAAGATAGGTCCATCATGAAATTTTGTCATAGGCTCAAGTGCTTGTTCTCTACAAAGGTCTTTAGATCTAGAAGATGAAGACATTTGATGTCTTGAAGTAGAGCATGTAGACCTAGAAGAAGAGGATGACCTCAAAGAAGGTGACTCACATGCATGTAAAGACCTTAAGGAAGATTCATGTAATGATGCAATCTTCTCCTCCAACCTTTTCTCAAGTTTAGACTTCATTTCTATCATGCGCTTAGAGAGATGAAGGTAAGAAAGATCATTTGTCTCTTCTAGTTCTTTGTATTGTGCATATAGATCTTGAAACTCTTTAGTGACATGGAGGATATCATGATCATCTCGATTCAGTTGAAGTTTGGTAGCACAAGGTTTAGATCCCATAGTTTTAGATGCAAAGCCAAGCATAAAATAGTCTAGAAGATAACTTGATGTTGAAACTATAGGAGGTAGAGTGTTCACTTGTCAAGATAGCAGAGAGAGATTAAAGTGACTTGTCAAACAATATGTCCAAGAAACTTACGACATGAATGACTCAAGTCAATAGCTAGGCAAGATGCCCAAATAGCCAAATAGATAGAGCAAGCAGGGTGACAAGTGAACAACTTTCCCAACCCAAGAGTGTAGTCAAGAAATCAAGGAAACCATTTCAGCAAAAGGATAACTAGCAAGCAAACATAGACCATGAAGATAGAAAGACCAAGAGCACTAAGACCAAAGAGTCACTTTAAGCATGTTCAAGAATTAGAGACATAGAAAATCAAAATCAAATGATGCGACTCCCCTTAGCAAGCAACACAAGAAAATTTTTGCACTTGAAATTTTGACTTGGTTGACAAAGTTTGGCAATAATTGATAGCATAGTAAATTTGATGTTCAAAAGAAATTTCTTTCCAAGCAAGATAGTGACACATGGAGTAGTCTTCAAACAATCAAGCAAGGGACAAAGCAACCTTACATGATACAAGCATATGTGATGTCTCAAAAGAATTTCCTAGAATTATCGTCATGTGTATGTTCAAAAGATTTTCACAGGTATAGCACATTCGAGAACACATCAAGCAATATCTACCTAGAAGTCATGGTTCATTACTCAACAACTTGGCCCACGCTTGATGCTCCTTCACCTCACACCAAGTGGTTGCCCACAAGAGATATTGGCTTTGTCATGGAAATGCCATAAGCATAACCAAGGGAACACATATGGTGAGTGTAAATCTTGGGGTGATCCGGGTAGTCCACTAGGATCAATCCTTGCACCAAGAAGTTGAGCAGCTAAAAAAAGGTAGTTACTAACTTAGGGTGTTTAGATAGGGCTTCCGTTCATAGTGTTCCTCTTGCTCCCAATTACGGGACACCTCACCTTGCGATGAGTAACCGATCTCGCGATCACAAGAGTACCTTAAGCATTCTTGCTTAGTGATCTCCCTATGGTCGAAATCCCATAAGCGATCACACTAGACGAAGATAAACACTACGTCTACCAAGGTTTTGTGTCCTTGATAGCCTTGAGTTTATAGTGGGTTGGAAGAGCCAGGTAATCGGCTTGTTCCCACTTGGGTCGTTCCTCTCAGGTTGTCTGAGAGCAGGCCCTCTAAAGGATTCTAACTACACAAAGTGGATCAAATTTTGGAAGTCAAGATTTCTGGTTCACCACAAGGGTGAAGAGCATACTCTCCTATTCCAATCATTTTCTCCCAAACACGCCAAGAAGATTCAGTTACCCCTTGCTTTTGAAACCAAATGGCAAGTCAAGATTTCTGATTCACCACAAGGGTGAAGAGCATACTCTCCTATTACCAAAAGACTCCAATCACAAGTTTTATGTGCCTATGAAAAATGAACAATTATTCAATGCCACACATGAAAACAAAAAAACAAGAAATTTGGGTTTTTATGCTTTGGGCAGCCCTGCAAACAATCGTTAGTAGCCCTTGTGCATTTGAAGCTTTGACATGCGTTCTTTTTATGCAATGTTTCAATTTTTTTCACAAGGATGGCAACCTGAAATCACAACATGTTAGCAAAAAAATTTAGTGTGAAATAACATAAAAATCTGCAATAAAAAGTGGTGAGTTGCTTCAAAAATCTAATTTATCCTCCAACCAAGTACATGCAAAGAAAGTGATGTTAATCACAAATGCTTTCATTTTTACTCTTTGGTTTTGACCTAGTCAACAAGATTGGACTTTTTTGCTATGATTTCGTATCCAAAAATGAAAATGAAAAAAAGAGACCCCTATTAAAAATCAGAGAGCTTTCCAAAAATGCAAGAAATTTTAAAAAATCTCTTCATTTGCTCCCTAGAGATTGATTTTGTCAAAATAGGCCAAATTTATCAAATCGAATTTTTTATCCTTAATACGATCTCAAAATTCAAAACACAAAGAAAGAACCCCCATTAGAATTCAAAAATATTTCTGAAAATGTAAGTTTTTCCAAAAAATGCGCTGATTTGCGATCAAAAACGGCTTTTTATGAAAACTAAAGAAAATATCATAACTTCCGAAAATCATGTCAAAATGCTTTGAAAATTGGACTGAGACATTTTGAGCATATACCCAACGTGTAAACAAAATTTTAGATCCAAATTCTAAGCGGTTTAAAAGATATGATCAAATCTTTAAACCAACTAAGTTTTTGGCCTTCAAACCAATTTACTTATGGCTTGGCCTTAAAACCAAAGTGAAAATTCTACAAAAGCATTTGATTAGACTCAATATGCTGCTGTAAAAAACCAGAGATAAGAAATGAAAGCAAATGGAGCTGAAAATTTGATTCAAGCCCCACGGTGGGCGCCAAAAATGTACACTCGAAAGTGTCCCACTCTAAACCCTTCTATCCAAACGATTCCATGAGTTGGAATGCTTAGATGCCGGCTTAGAGCTCCCTATCCACGGAGTGCAAGAAGCTAGTTATTCAAGCATGAAGGCTCTTAGCCAAGCCTTAGAAATGTGCTTCTTGCTAGTAAACCATGCAATGGGAGGTTCCAAAGACAAGATGCAAGAATGCAAATGTCTCAAGGAGTTCCTCAAGAATGCAATGCAAATGAAGATTAAGCTAGAATGAATATGAAAAATACAGCTATTCTAAGCATGGATGAGAGTGTTACAATCCAAATATTAAGCTATGTGAGATAGATTATTGCAAAATAGAAGCTAAACTAATATGCAACATGAATCTAAACTAAAATGCTATGGTATGAGAGAATGTAGACAAGAAATAGAAGTTCTCCACAAAGCTCCAAAGAAACCTGTTAGAAAACCTGCAGCATAACAATATTCAAAAGATGGATTGATTGAGGGGGAAAGCTCTCTCCCTTTTAAAGATGTATGGATGGTAGAGATCAAGATAAAGATGGTGGATGATCAACGGTGGAATTTGAAAAGAGGAGTGATCCATGTGCACACACAAATCAACCAATAGAATATAAGTTGACTTGTCATATAAGACAAAAGTCACAAAGCCTTTTCTTTTAATTGCAAAATAGAAAAAAGACTTTATGTGTGCACTTTAAGTGGGTTAGAAGAATGGGGTCTTTTATTTAATTAAAAGGGGACATGTTCTTTTAATCAAATAATGAACTTAGGATAGCATAGTTAAACTATAGGTTATAATCAAATAAATTGATTATTAGCAATTTGGTCTAGGTAAATGATTAAATTAATTTAGCCAAAATGCTGAGAAGGGGGCTAATAGTCTAGATGACCATTTTTAGGTGATTACATTTTTGCCCCTCTTTGACTAATGCGTGATCGATCTGGGAACACATTATGTCAAAGAAAATAGAAAGCCAAGTAGGTGGTGATAGATATAGACGTCTGATTCCAAAGAATGAAATGCAGAAATAGATAGCAAGTCCTAAATGCACAGCCTGATAGCAGTAGTACTGAACACTAGGAAGAGATGATGTCAGAATTCAAGAAGAATACTAACACGTAGAAAAGCAGATAGAGTGAGAGCAAGTGAGAAGATCAAACAAATGCTCCTAAGCAGTGATAGAGTATTTATGCCCCCTCGGGATCGAAATTGAAATGAGGTAAGGGGATGCAAAAACTGGCTAGAAATGAGAAAATTAGAATATAGCAATGTCCAAGATGACAGATAGATGATTAGAACCCAAGAATGACTATATAAAAAATTGATAAAATGCCCCAGTTTGACTAGAGTTGACCTTGAAGGATATAGCATAAAAATAAGGTTGAAATGAGTAGAAAGGTGATTTTAGACATGAAATAGTGAATTTAAGTAGATATGAAGTATGGAAATGATGAAGACATGAAGAAATGAAGATGCCCCAGTGATGATTCAGAGATTAGACCTCAAAAAGTCAGCTAACTGCTCAGAAGAAAGTAGAATTTTAAAAGACAATTTTGACCATCAAGATGAACTCGAATTTGGATTTCGATCCCGAAAATGAATCTAGGATGTCAAAATTATTTAAGAGGTAAAAAATTTATATAATGTGATGACAAGATAGAAAAGAGATGAAGCGAAAGATTAAGAAGGTGAAAAGACATGAACAAGAAGAAAGTAAAGAAATATATGAAAGGAGTTAGCTGATATGTCCACAAAAAGATGAAGAGAGAGCTCTCCCCATATGCAAGAATGCAAGACTAAGCTAGAAAATGAACCTAAAATGCAAGCTAATATGCAAAGTGGTTTACCAGCAAGAAGTGCATAACATTTAGACTCTTAATTTCATCATTGAGCATTTATTAGGGACATCATGAGATCATACAACCATCACTAGTATAACTATGAGGATATGAATATGATCGATATTAGATAGGTATGTGGAAATCCAATCTAAGCATCAGAGACATGTAAGTCAAGATAACTACGCGATTAGATTCCCTAAGTTTAATTTAGCAAGATTACACCTATATCAAGGCATAAGCGCCAGGATAAACCCTGAGTACGATCTTGCAAAACAGTCAAGGATGATACATTTATAAGTCAAAGTGTTGAATAGGACAAGCATGAATGCTTACAACACTATAGACAAACAAAAGTATACCCACAAGCAGAAATCAAGAAAATATGTCCCATGCCCCCAGTCTTCTAGTCAATGACATCCTTGAAAGACTATTAGGGAGGGAATACATGGCAAAGAAATCATCATAGACAGCACAAAAAGTAGATAAATGTCAGCATAGCTCAGTCATTTAAGTGTTAAAGTGCGTGTGTGTAAGTCACTTGGCCATTTCTTCCAGAGTTGATTCTGATAGTGAGATATCGCGACATCGGAGACCGTAGGTAAACTATCTATAAAGTGTTAAAAAACACTTGATGTCAAAGTGGGGGAAGTGTTGAGAAACACTATTTTGTGAGTTGTCAAAGAAACCCTAATCCACAAGAATACCTCAATAGGCTAAGTAGCTATGCCCCCAAGATGAGGACAAGAAACAATTCCAAGCTAGGAAATGTGTAGCAAAGTGGATGATTGAGATTGATAGACATAGGTGCAAGGATTTCAAGTAGTGCCTGTTTCCAGGTTTTCACCACTTGACAGATTTTTTCAGGACTTTTTTCAATTTTTTTGTATTTTTAAATTTTTTGATTTTTTTGGTGATACATCAAAGCACCTATTGCTAGGTTTTCACTAAGATGATCATTTTTTCAGGACATTTTCTTATTTTTAGAATTTTTTCAAGATCATATATGATTTTTTTTGAAATTTTTTAGAAGGTTTTAGAGATCACTAGTTCTCAAGCAAGATCACATCATTTTCTCCCAATGTCTAGCAAGGTATAGGATATGATGGAGCAATGAGCCAGTGGATAAGCAAAGATGGATGAGAAAAAAGACTATGAAGCAAGTGAAAGTGATCCTAGAGAACTAACTCCTCAAGAGTACCCAAGCTAGGGAAAGAGGTGAAATAGTCATATGAAGAATGTTTTGGATAAGCAATGGAAGAAATGAGCAAGATAGCATGTAGGATAAGCAGTGAAGCCAACAAGTGAGATAGCATGAAGCATGTAGTCCAAAAGAGTAGACATGTCAAGAGACCTATGAGAACCATGTTTCATTTATTATGATCAAGACCAAGGGGTCAACTAGATAGTATAGCAATGGGATAGAGCAATAAGAATAAAGCTCAAGATAGAGGCTATGAGTGAATGGGAGAGCACAATAGAAAATCTGGTGGATAAGATAACCAATATGCAAAGATAGCTCAACATTGTCAAGATCAAAGAGAGAAGAGGGGATAGATGGATGATGGAAGAATTATGCATGATGCCTGTTTGCCAGGTTTTCATCATGGTACTTATCCAAAGTGCCACAAGAAGTAGTTTTCACCATAGGATGGATTTATTTCTCTTTACTTTTGCTACCAAGGTGCCACAAGAAGTGGTTTTCACCAAGGCACATTTTCAATTTTTTTCCTTTTTTTTTTTTGAATTTTTAGAAAGAGCTCAAGCTTTTTGAATTTAGATAGTGCTCCTATAGAAAAGATAAGTCATGATAAGCCAAGACCATAGAAAGGTATGCTCAAAGATGTTGATAGGGTGATGAAAGAGAAATGGTAGTAGGAAGAATATATGGAGGATAAGAGTTCATGTATAGAAAGGAGGTGTAAGCTTTAGAGGATTTCATGAGGGTAGTTGAAATATTGGACAAGATCAACATTGACACACACCTTGAAGGGTATTGGAATGATGGAGGAATCATGGATGAAATAGTTTGAGATTTAGATGTATGAGGTGGTAGAAAAGATTTGGAAAAAAGTGGAGTGGAAGGCTTTGGAATATTTTTAGGAAGATTTTTGGAAGAAGATGGAATGGAAGCCTTTGGAAGCTTGAATGTCAACTTTGAAGTATTTTCAATATTCAAGTCTTTTAAAAGAGACTTGGGAATCCATATAGCTTTAGATTTTCCTTTGGATACTTCAAAACACATTTCTTCAATAATGGGTTTGGGAATCCATATTTTCTTTGATTTAGCTTTTTTAATAGTGGACCTTTGCGGTCTCTTTTGTGCATTCTCCTTCTTAGCATTCACATGTCGATTAGATGGGACATAGTGATCTTTATTTTTCAATGGATTCTTATGTTTATTCTCACTTCCAAAGGACTTGGGATTTGTGGATGAATAAGGATGATATGACTGGTTTAGATGAATAGATGGGTGATAAGTCATCAAGGATGAGCGTCTTTGTTGATCTTGAGGTATGATGGGAGAGCTAGGAGTGGAAAATGTAGGATATGATGGAACATAAGGTCCCAATATAGATGGAAGGTTTGAAGGCTTTAGCTTTGATGGATAAGGACCAAGGATAGACTTAGGAGGTGCAAATGGATAGTGAAAAGGGACATCAACATCTTTAGAGTGAGCAATGTGGTCAAAGCCATCAATAGACTCATGAGTAGCTTTGACAGGAGTAACATTTTTAATACAAGCACTTGAAGCTTGAGCACAATTTTGAAGTGGATATGGAGAAGTAGAACATGAGGGGATGCTTTGATCTTGACAAGTAGCCTTGGATAGCATATGAAGAGAACTTTTCTCATAATTTTTAGTAAGCTCAAGGGAGATAATGGAAGTGGTATCTTCATCATACTTGGGGGATGGAAAAGACATAGGATATGGAGGAGTGAAATTTTGAAAGAGATGAAAGGGTGCTTGATCTTGATCTTTCTTGACATTTATAGCTTTTTCTTTTTCAGAGTCCTCTTGACATGGAGCCACTTCTAAGGACAAGGGAGAATGAAGAGTGAATGGAGTAGTGCTTGGATTAGGCATAATAGTGCATGAAGGTTGAGGATGTTTAGGATTAGTAGCATAGAAAAGGTTTGTAGCCAAGTGAAGGTTAGCTTGAGTTTCCTTTAGAGGTAGCCCTTGAGGATACACGTAGTCAATGTGGAAAGCATTAGGTTCTTTATTTGATGGAGGCATGTTGGAAAGATTTGAAGTTTTGGGAGATGCATGAGTGTTGGAAGAAGTGGAAGATATAATAGAGCTGCTGCTAGACATAGGTTCATTAATGTAATCTTGCTCAAGAGAAGTATCTTCACCACATGAGTCATTAAAGGTATCAATAAGATCTTGGATTTTATGTTTTAGCTCAATGCAATCTGAAGTACTATGCTCATTATGTTGATGATAGGCACAATAGGTATCCAAGAATGGATTTCCATATGAGCTAGACTTAGGTAACATGATGATCTTATTGCCAAGAAGTTTTTGCAAAGTGTCATCATAAGAATCTTCCAAGGGAGCAAAAGTTCTATTAGAAGTATGTCTAGGATCTTCTTGTTGTTTCTCAAGTGAATAGAATGCATTCATGTCTTCATCATTATCTTGGTCAAAGATAGGTCCATCATGAAATTTTGGAATAGGCTCAAAGTAGGTATCACTTGCTTGACCTCTAAAGTGGTCTTTAGATCTAGAAGATGAAGACATTTGATGTCTTGAAGTAGAGCATGTAGACCTAGAAGAAGAGGATGAACTCAAAGAAGGTGACTCACATGCATGTAAAGACCTTAAGGAAGATTCATGTAATGATGCAATCTTCTCCTCTAACCTTTTCTCAAGTTTAGACTTCATTTCCATCATGCGCTTAGAGAGACGAAGGTAAGAAAGATCATTTGTCTCTTCTAGTTCTTTGTATTGTGCATATAGAACTTGAAACTCTTTAGTTACATGGAGGATATCATGATCATCTAGATTTGGTTGAAGTTTGGTAGCACAAGTTTTAGATCCCATAGTTTTAGATGCAAAGCCAAGTATAAAATAGTCTAAAAGATAACTTGATGTTGAAACTATAGGAGGTAGAGTGTTCACTTGCCAAGATAGTAGAGAGAGATTAAAGCGACTTGTCAAACAATATGTCCAAGAAACTTACAACATGAATGACTCAAGTCAATAGCTAGGCAAGATGCCCAAATAGCCAAATAGATAGAGTAAGCAAGCTGACAAGTGAACAACTTTCCCAACCCAAGAGTGTAGTCAAGAAATCAAGGTAACCATTTTAGCAAAAGGATAACTAGCAAGCATGCATAGACCATGAAGATAGAAAGACCAAGAGCGCCAAGACCAAAGAGTCACTTTAAGCATGTTCAAGCACTAGAGACATATAAAAGAAAAGTCAAATGATGAGACTCCTCTTAGCAAGCAACACAAGAAAATGTTTGCACTTGATGTTTTGACTTGGTTGACAAAGTTTGACAATAGTTGATAGCATAGCAAATTTGATGTTCAAAAGCAATTTCTTTCCAAGCAAGATAGTGACACATGGAGTATTCTTCAAACAATCAAGCAAGGGACAAAGCAACCTTGCATGATACAAGCATATGTGAGGTCTTAAAAGAAAGCCGTATAACTATCATCATGTGTATGTTCCAAAGATTTCCATATGTCTAGCACATTCGAGAACACATCAAGCAATATCTACCTAAAGGACATGGTTCATTACTCAACAACTTGGCCCACGCTTGATGCTCCTTTGCCTCACACCAAGTGGTTGCCCACAAGAGATATTGGCTTTGTCATGAAAATGCCATAAGCATAACCAAGGGAACACAGATGGTGAGTGTAAAATCTTGGGGTGATCCGGGTAGTCCACTAGGATCGATCCTTGCACCAAGAAGTTGAGCGGTTAGAAAAGGTAGTTACTAACTTAAGGTGTTTAGATAGGGCTTCCGTTCATAGTGTTCCTCTTGCTCCCAATTACGGGACACCTCACCTTGTGATGAGTAACCGATCTCGCGATCACAAGAGTACCTTAAGCATTCTTGCCTAGTGATCTCCCTATGGTCAAAATCCCATAAGCGATCACACTAGGCGAAGATAAACACTACGTCTACCAAGGTTTTGTGTCCTTGATAGCCTTGAGTTTATAGTGGGTTGGAAGAGCCAGGTAATCGGCTTGTTCCCACTTGGGTCGTTCCTCTCAGGTTGTCCGAGAGCAGGCCCTCTAAAAGATTTTAACTACACAAAGAGTGGATCAACTTTCGAAAGTCAAGATTTCTGATTCACCACAAGGGTGAAGAGCATACTCTCCTATTCCAATCGTTTTCTCCCAAACATGCCAAGAAAATTCAATTGCCTCTTACTCTTGAAACCAAATGGTAAGTCAAGATTTTTGATTCACCACAAGGGTGAAGAGCATACTCTCCTATCACCAAAAGATCCCAATTGTAAGTTTTAATGTGCCTAAAAATAAACAACTAGTATATGCCGCACATGAAAACAAAAAAGCAAGAAATTTGGGTTTTTATGCTTTGGGCAGCCCTGCAAACAATCGTTAGTAGCCCTTGTGCATTTGAAGCTTTGACATGCGTTCTTTTTATGCAATGTTTCAATTTTTTTCACAAGGATGGCAACCTGAAATCACAACTTATTAGCAACAAAAGTTAGTGTGAAATAACATAAAAATCTGCAATAAAAAGTTGTGATTTGCTTCAAAAATCTAATTTATCCTCCAACCAAGTACATGCAAAGAAAGTGCAAGTTAATCACAAATGCTTTCATTTTTACTCTTTGGTTTTGACCTAGTCAACAAGATTGGACTTGTTTGCTATGATTTCTTATCCAAAAATGAAAATGAAAAGAAGAGACCCCTATTAAAAATCAGAGAGATTTTCAAAAATGCAAGAAATTTTAAAAAATCTCTTCATTTGCGCTCTAGAGATCAATTTTGTCAAAATAGACCAAATTTATCAAATCAAGTTTTTGATCTTTAATACGACCTCAAAATTCAAAACACAAAGAAATAACCCCCATTAGAATTGAAAGCCCTTTCTGGAAATGTAAAGTTTTTTGAAAAATACGCTGATTTGCGATCAGAAACGACTTTTTATGAAAAATAAAGAAAAACTCATAACTCCCGAAAATTATGTCAAAATGCTCTGAAAATTGGACTGAGACATTTTGAGCATATACCCAACTTGCAAGAAAAATTTCAAAACCAAATTCTAAGCGGTTTAAAAGATATGATCAAATCTTTAAACCAACTAAGTTTTTGGCCTTCAAACCAATTTACTTATGGCTTGGCCTTAAAACCAAAGTGAAAATTCTACAAAAGCATTTGATTAGACTCAATATGCTGCTGTAAAAAACCAGAGATAAGAAATGAAAGCAAATGGAGCTGAAAATTTGATTCAAGCCCCACGGTGGGCGCCAAAAATGTACACTCGAAAGTGTCCCACTCTAAACCCTTCTATCCAAACGATTCCATGAGTTGGAATGCTTAGATGCCGGCTTAGAGCTCCCTATCCACGGAGTGCAAGAAGCTAGTTATTCAAGCATGAAGGCTCTTAGCCAAGCCTTAGAAATGTGCTTCTTGCTAGTAAACCATGCAATGGGAGGTTCCAAAGACAAGATGCAAGAATGCAAATGTCTCAAGGAGTTCCTCAAGAATGCAATGCAAATGAAGATTAAGCTAGAATGAATATGAAAAATACAGCTATTCTAAGCATGGATGAGAGTGTTACAATCCAAATATTAAGCTATGTGAGATAGATTATTGCAAAATAGAAGCTAAACTAATATGCAACATGAATCTAAACTAAAATGCTATGGTATGAGAGAATGTAGACAAGAAATAGAAGTTCTCCACAAAGCTCCAAAGAAACCTGTTAGAAAACCTGCAGCATAACAATATTCAAAAGATGGATTGATTGAGGGGGAAAGCTCTCTCCCTTTTAAAGATGTATGGACGGTGGAGATCAAGATGAAGATGGTGGATGATCAACGGTGGAATTCGAAAATAGGAGTGATCCATGTGCACACACAAATCAACCAATAGAATATAAGTTGACTTGTCATATAAGACAAAAGTCACAAAGCCTTTTCTTTTAATTGTAAAATAGAAAAAGGACTTTATGTGTGCACTTTAAGTGGGTTAGAAGAATGGGGTCTTTTATTTAATTAAAAGAGCACATGTTCTTTTAATCAAATAATGAACTTAGGATAACATAGTCAAACTATAGGTTATAATCAAATAAATTGATTATTAGCAATTTGGCTTAGGTAAGTGATTAAATTAATTTAGCCAAAATGTTGAAAAGGGGGCTAATAGTCTAGATGACCATTTTTAGGTGATTACAGATAATGCTACCATTGAAGAAATGAGGTATGCTAGTCAACTTATTGAGAAAAAGGCTACTCAGATGCAGTTAAGATCGAAAAGGGATAAGGAATACAGGATAATTGAGGATGCCCGAAACATAATTACTGAGGCTATAGGTGTTGATGTTGATACTTCTCAACACATTTTGATTCAATTGGAAGAGGCAGTTAATAAATTCAATGAAGATGCCTCCGGACAAGAAAAGTTGATTGAGCGTGCAGCAAAGAAATTTGATAATAAGGTATTGGGGCACATTGCCTAGAACATTGCAATAAATCAGGTTGCATTAACCTCAGTTTTGGCAGATATGGAAAATTCTTTTAATAATGTAACATCTCTTTTTGCTAAGCTTTGTGATGTTACCGAGTACACTAAGGGAATAAGAGAGAAACTAAATAAAATTGATGAGGATCTGAAGGTGAGCGCACATAGCTTGAAGCTTGACCCCAGTTCAAGCTCATCTCATCACCTCAGGATCAAATTTTTGTCAGAGAAGCAGGCAGAGCTGTTGAGAGAAGAGGCAAGGATCTGATCTACATTGATAGATATCCAAAACATGATCCTTCCCATCATGGATTCAATGTAGAAGCACATTACACATTCAAAGACATTAATCCATGATAATAACTTCTCCATTGCAGACCACATGATTGAACTTTCGGCTGAAGTTCAAGTAGCTCTTTCCACCTGCAAAATTTTGCAAGAGAATTGGGATAAGACTCTCTAGCTTATTCTTTAGGTACATTCAGAGTTCATCTCTCATTTTGGTGTTTCTATATAAGTATATATATTCTTTTATTCTTTGGCATTATTGTCAAAAAGGGGGAGATTATTGTTGGATATGTATACTATGGGTGAATAAGTGTTTTTGGAAAAATTGTACAAAGGAAGAGATATACAGCTCATGTAAATACTGTATGTACATTCTATGGGGGAGTTGTATATAACGAAGCTATGTATATTCAGAATCAGTCATCAGCATGTCAGATAAATTTTGTCTCATAAGTGTTTTTGTCACTAATGCCAAAGGGGGAGATTGTTGGCATTATGATACATTTTTGTCATTAGTTACAACACTTATTGGATTCTAAATGCTTACCGAGCTCCTGAGGTTATCAAGGAAATTAATTTTACCGAGCTCAGACGGTTATCAAGGAAACTAACTATCACCGAGTCACAAGGTTCTATCGAGTGTTTCCTTTGATCACCGAGCTATAGTTCAGATAGAAGTGTTCACCGAGTGACATCTCTTCTACCGAGTCTCCAGTGGTTACCGAGTTCAGAACTACTCAAAGTGTTTAGTATGGACCGTGCCTTCACTTCTACCGAGTGCATGACGATGCCGAGTAACGCAGTGGATGTCGAGTATCAGAAGGACACCGAGTTAGTTTAGTGAACCCGAGTTTTTACCTTGGGCCGACTTTGTATAGAGATTTGCACTTGTTGTTTTGGCCGACCTTGCATGTATTGTTTATTTGGATGGTATATATATGCAATGTATTGTATCATTCAAATGTAATGGTAATGAATGAAAATATAGTTATGAGCAAGAAAAACTGAATTTTAGCAAAATGTAGTTATGATACATCATGTATTTTTTAAACATAAAAATATTGAAAATTTAAAAATCTTGGTTACTAGATTCGTAACCCCTACCCTTGCATCTTGGTGTTGATGCATTTAAATGCCCCATGGCTACACACCTACAAGCACCCATCTGCATTCATAGACTATGGATGAGCACCTGAACAATATCTAGGCACATCCAAGATCAACTCTTGAAGGAGATCAGCCTCCTTTGACTAATTTATGCAATGTATTGAAGTACCAAGTTCAGGAAAGGGAGTACTGAGAATGATCATAAATATATTCTAGAATACACTAATACTCAATAAGTGGGCCATATAGAAAAAGAATATATTATGCATAATGAGAATCAATCATTTAGACATTGTATACATGGATTTATTTTATTTTTAGGCAACATTGTTAGACTGTGTTAATTAGTCATAGTTTTCATAGTCAATTTGAAGATAGTAATCCTCATTTAGGCCCATTTACTTCCCTACTATGTACATGTTGATGTGAGATGCATAATCAAATAATTAATGTTTTAAAGAGAAACACCAAATAATAAAACCTCTTCTAATATAAGGTTATCTCTCATGCTAATCTTATAAAGTAAGAGCATGAAATGACTTCAAAGTTCCTTCTTAATTGTGAACTTCACTCAATTTATGACATGATGTGCTGGTAATCACAAAGGGACTTACATGATTCATTTGAGGGATATTAACTCTTGCACTTTTAAAGGTTTTTCTTCACAATGTGCAATGAAAATATAGTTTGATTTTCTTACTTTTCCACTTCAAGTCCAGCTTAAACTTATAACTTCTATTTCTACTTTTTCTTCTAACTATGAAAGTAATGAATCACAAATGAACTTAGATTCTACTAGATGTAGCATATTTAGGGACTCCACCCATCTAGTACAAGCTTCTAAGGAATATACAAATGGTTTTCAGATCGACATCCTCTCATTAATCCCATCATTTGAATGCAAACCAAAAATTGAGCATCAATTGAAGTCACGTGTTTTAATCAACTCACCACACAAGGAATGCTTACAATTAGAAAGAGACAAGAGGTGTGGATTTGTCAGATTCAATCATATAAACATCCAACTAAACTACTTCAACATGAAAATAGATATACTTCAAGTGAAAGATTGAGTAAACCATGCAAGAGTTCAAAGCAATAACAAGTAATTCACATGAAGAACAACAATGAACTTTAAATTCCTTTGAAAGCATCATAGCAAAAACTTGATCAAGTCTCTCTCTTTGTTAGGATACTCTACCCTAGCTACAAATGAGAAGGCCTTGGCCTTTTATAGAAGTTCAATTACAATGTAGGGTCAAGATCGGTTGGAAATCAATGACCAAGATTCATCCTAAAAAACCATAATTATGGATGCAAAATATACAACCAATTACATGAAAATACCACATCACAAGTCAATAAGAAAATAACAATGATTTTGATAGCCAATGAGAAAATAGGACACTTGGCACATTTTTGACTGCTAGAGCTTGAATTTAGAATTTTATGATTAGAGGAGACAACCCTAGGCCACCTCATCATCCTTACCTTGTAGATCTATTTAATATTTTGATGAAGATAAAAATATCCCTTCATATTCAACATTTCTAACTCCCTAACATAGATCAATTCTTCTAAAGATTCCAATCTCCTTTGGACAAATGTGTTGGCCTCTATAACTTCATCTTTGGATTTTTCTCCATTCTATGAAATCTTTCCTCATAGCCCAACTTGAACTCTCATTTGTACCTATAATCTTAACATGAATTTTTTTGTACTCATGAACTTTAGGATATCTTAATATGGTGGGATCTCTTAATATAAACTTGGGATAATCACACAATTCCTAGCACCCACCAAAAGAAAAGTTCCTAAACATTTTAGGATAAAGCTTGCTTAGAACCAAGAATTTTCAATCAAACCCACTTTCACCTATTAGAAAACTAGGAAATGCACTAAAAATAAAAGTAACCATGAATTGAGCTAAGAGCCTTCATGAGTAAAAGGCTATTAGGAATCTAATTTCCAATTGAAGGAGCCTTAGACAAATAACTCCAAGAATAATCCAAAAAAATACATTGGGAAAGTACCATTCTATTGTCTAACACCCCACTTCTCTCGCAAATTAGGATAACTCCAACTAAGTGAACCAACCATACTCCTAAACTAAAGAAAACTTAACAAATAAAGAAAAATAAAACAACTTGGATCAAATGGACCAAACCATACTTACAAATTAACTCCCTAAAGAAAACCAAACAACTAAGCCCTTCCAATAGATCTTAAGTCAATTGTTTCCCTAACCAATAGAAAAAGAAGCTAACTCAAATCCATCTTGAACCAAGTGGTGCATGACTTCTAAAGAGATGACACCCACCAAACTAGTATTTACACATGATCTAGCATTATTTCTTGGGATGTTCAAGAGTAACAATGCTTGGGTAATGGTTCTCAGTTTTACAAATTCATCCTTATACTCTAAACAAATTTAATAACCTAGTTTCAAACTCAAGAAAACTATTGTTTAAGATCATCAATTGAGGAAATTCATAGGGTCCCTAGTCAACCCAAATGCAAATTTTCTTTCTAAATCATCATAATCAAAATAATTTCCAAAAGAAATAATATCCAAAGAAAAGAAAGATACAACCCAGAATAACCTGAGTGGAAGTAATATTTCAAATTCTTGTATAATAACCATAGCTTTAGGATTTCATAGTTGGTGTTGGATTCTCCCTCTAGTATCAATATTGAACTCAAGGGATGTCAAGGAAGGATCAAGTGTGAAGTCAAGCATGTAAAATACTACTTTAGGTTGCTTATCTTTATACACCTTGAACCACACATACTTGTGCACTTCACTAAGTACATACTCACAAAAAAAAATTTCTTGATGATATCCCTCTCAAATATCTCCCCAAGCTAATCAGATGCAATATCCAATTGGATCAACTCAAATTGTTCTCCATCTTCTTCTCCTATTGGGTTTGCATGTAGATTTTTCTTTAGGAACATCTTTTGATTCTCTATGTAGAGTCTCATCAAGCATAAAATTCTTGTGACTAAAAGGAATATCATCCATAATTTTAATGATCTCATCTTGATTATCATTTTCATAATGCCCATCCATGTTTCTTGGATGCAACTGATTTCTTTCTTCAACTTTTAGTTCCCAACATGAGTGATGACCATTAGCCCTAATTTATAATGTAATAGGTAATGCTATAAATGTCTTTGAGAGATTCATATCAGTTGTTATATTATCATTGATTTCAAAGTCTTTTTTGGCTAGACATAATGCTAACTTAGTAGAGTGCCATATCATTTTTTTGATGAAGAGAATTTGAAGAAAGTATGATGAAGGAACAATTGATACGTAAGATATTCAAAGGGTACTTGAATGAGTTAGAAAATGATAATGTAATATTGGTTTAATTATTTTACAATAATATATTATTACAATAATATTTTTTTTTTTGATGTTTTGGGAAATCTTGGAGAAAGTTGCATGGGAAACAACATTAGAGGCCTAATTGGGGCTAGTGGGCCTAGTAGGAAGAGTTGTTTGGTTTTTCCTTGAGGATAGACACTTGAAACTTGGTAAACTAGTTATTTAGGTCGAATCATGGGATTCATGTACCTTAGAGTTTGAAGAAGTCATTGGAGAGATCAAGTAATTGATTTGGAAAACCTAAGCCTTAAGGTTGTGTTGGGAAAACTTTGGAAAATTCATTGTTTTAAGCATTTTTCTCATAGAACTTGGAAAGGCCCATCTTTCTCTACATCAAATACCTATAAGGAGATTCATTTGGGGGTATTACTAGAAACTAGAGTTAACAATTTTCTTGTGAGTATGGAGAGAAAGTGACTTGATAAGAGAGTATGATCTTCTCATTTTAGGAGTATCATAAATCCTTACTCTTTTTACCTATCTCATTTTTATTTATTTTACCTTTAGAGGGTGTATCTATTGAGGGAATTATCTTTCAAGAGTGACCCATGTGAGACCATTCTTACACCATCTTTTCTACCTCACAATAAATAATATGCTTCCTTGAGATTAAAATCTTGGAAGACATGTGTGCTTCATCCATGTTATCCTTGACATTATTGATCCATAGATGTGTTGTTTTTTCATAGGATGAAGCTACCTAAATCTCACTTTCCAATACTATATGCTTTTAGATGTCAATAGGGAAAAGAGGTCTTAATCTCATTTATGAGACTACACATGGGTTGGCATTGAGTGAGAACCTTTACTCAAATTTTATGAGATATTTTTCCACCCAATTCACCTTTGAAGGTTTCCTAATCCTTCTGCAATGATTGATCCAAGTAGTTTCTTGGATCACCCAAAGATTTTACACCCAACATTTATACTCCATAGAATGCAAAAATGAGTGGGACATAAATTAATTTGACTGATTGAGTATAAGCATCATTCAAAAACTCCCAACATGTTAGTTCTTATTGGACACTTTTCATGGGAAAGAATTTTGACCACCAAGACATTTATTTTCTAGAGACAATGCATTTCTGTCTATTTCCTTTTTGCATATATGTTTGTCACACTCATCCTACTAGATTTCTTTTTCCATGGTAGGATTATTTATTACTATAATTTATTCCATATATTCAAAGCAAAGATAGAAAAAAATGAGTGCAAACTAACACATCTCAAACTTATAAACATGTTCCTTAAGAAAGTGAGTAAACTATCTTTTCTTGGTGTGAATATTCTAAAAATGCCTTTATTATCTAAAAACTCTATCAAACCATCTAAAATCTTTTTAATTCTCTAAAAAAAAAACTAACCTATTCTTTTTGAGTGAATTTTGATAACTGAACTTATGTTGGACATCTTATTGTATGACATAGTAGGACAAGCATCTCATAATGCCCAATAGAAGCATCATTTTGTACAACACAACAAATCATTCTATTATATTGCCTCTAGACTAAAGTTCCATCACCTACCTTTTGGAGTTGTATCACACAAAGCACAAAAATCACATTGTATTGCAAGCTTTTGTTACCCCCTTCATAGTGTTTCATTGTACTATATGATCTTTATCACACCCAATGTAGAGTTGTATCACACGATACTATTCTTTTTCAAAAAAAATTGTACAATTCTTAAAACTCCCAAATCTGATTAATAGTAGTCTAATATTTTTTTGTACCCTCTCATCTAGTATGTTATAAAAACTCTAAAATTTCCTTTTTCTAAAAAATAATTTGGGTCTACTAATTACTAATCTTAGTTAGTAATTTGCATAACTTGTCTTCATATTTCTTTCATCAAATTTTTCCCAGCTATTTCTTGTTCACAAGTGTCCAATATCGAGCATTACAACATCCAACACCTTGTGAGCATGCTAGATCTATGCAACACTAAATTGTGCATTGCCAAACAATTTGTCACTTTGCTCTAATACTGGATGAATATCTCCTCATCCTAACCCAAGAAAATTCTAGAAACTAAAAAGATTGACATCTTCATCAACAACATTTCCCTAGAATTACACCATGACTTATGGAAACAAATGCACACTACCTTCAATCAAATGGTAGGAAGAAGAATCAAAGATGTCCTAATTAGAAAGGAGGAAATCACCATTACAAAGGAAAAATTGAAAAAATCTAACAACAATAATGATAATGGAAGCAAGGAAAAGAACAAAAACATGGTCTCTAATGGTGTGGTGGAAACTTCCACAAACTAATCCTAAAGAACTGATCTTTAAATTATCCAATAATATTTAAGCTTCTAAACAAAAATAAGCTCCAAGCTCACAAAATGAATCCAACGAGGGTAGATCATCTTGAACACAAAATCTAAACTAGAGTTCCATTCCTCTAGGAGATATTATTATAAAGACATTATTGTCTAACAAGATCATCACCTTACTAATTAACTCAAAGACCTATGAATCTAAGGTCAAGTACATGTGGTGAAATGATTATCATTACTAGGATTATCATAGGAATAAGGGCCACAAATGAATGCATAACATTTCATAATCAATAGAAATAAAATCAAAGTGGATGATCATAAAAATAATGGTGATCATAAGGCTTATCAAAGCCTTTCCCTAAATATAAACAAGAAGAGGAGTCAAAGTCAAAAGGTGAGAATGCCAAAACCAATTATAAACCAATTATACATACACCATCACTAAAAATGTCATCAACATGTTGGAACTCATCTATCACTCTATTCACATGATCAAAATCAAAGGGAAAAATGAACCACTCACCTCTGTCTTGTCTAATCCACCTATAAAGAGGGTTCTTCTCAAAGGCATAAGTCAATTTTCAATACATCTATAATCTTGTAGAGTGATAACTGATAACTCAAATATAGTGACCCAATATTAACCTAATGTGATGATTCACCACTCGAAAACCCATGAGAAATTAACCTATAAGCTACAATATCTACCAATAAACCTTTTTTTGCTAAAATGTTTATGCAACATAATGATAAAAATGCAAAAGTAATATACATATAAACATTAATTACACATAAATAATTACAAATGCAATTTTAATTTTTCAAGGGTTCCTTCACATTGAATCATGTTAAATAAGATTTATTAATTAGTTTTAATGTTAAGTACACTATCCATAATCACAAATGAATAACATATACATACTCTCATAATAAAATACATAAGTACAACTGATCCCATGAAGCACATCCAATAAACAACATCCACTACACATATCATAAGGTATGTAACAATAAATAAAAGTACATCAAAAAAAAATACATCATCTTGTAGGATGTCAAAACATGAGATAAATGAATACATAGACACAACATTTCAATAGAAATCCTGTAAGATAAGAATAATAATGATAATGGGACAACTACATCAACGGACATCTAATATTGGTGCCAATTTGAGGGGGGGGGGGGAATAGTAAGAAGTCATAACATCTCAACCTCATGATAACCTAGTCAGGCACTACTCCCATCATGTAGGGGAGATAATGTGAGATCCACAATTGGATATCAGATCACAAAATCAAACCCTAGGCAAGGATTTCTAATAGCTCAATCTGCCCCAAGGGTAACATAAACTAGTCATAAAGAAAAGATAACCAAGTTGAAAAGATATTCAACCAATACCAACATCTCATACCAAAGTCAAAAGCCAAGTACAAATCAAGTATTAAAACCAAAGAGATACAACCATTGAAAGAAAACCAACTTTCAAATTAAATGTCGATAAGCAACAAATAAATAGTTGTCATCAATAAGAATAAATCACCAATCAATAACTCCAACAATCTATACACTATGAGAGGAAAATATAAAATCTATAGAGTAGACTCAAGCTACATATTAGGGAGTTCCATTGCATGATCAAGATACTTGAGTTATCCAGAACTTCTTTGTCACTAGACTCCAGACCCTCAAGCATTGAGTTACATTAGACTGGTCACTCTAGACCCTGAACCCTTGACATAACCCATGCAAAATTAGAATATCCTCTCATAAATATGAGAAAAAGTAGCCATGCCTCTCACTAGGTATCATCCAATTCCCATTCTTAGCCTACACAAGCACTCAAGGCATGGGTGAGGCAATCTCTGTTTATCTTTTTAATGTGTCTAAATATTTTAATTACTATGTTATCACTTATTACAAAACTTACAATGAGTTAGCCTAGAAGCCACTTTGGGCCTCAACCCCCATTGTACTCACTCACATAAGATGCATGTAGACTACCTTCCCAAAACTTAAAAACCATAATTACATCCCATGCCACAAAAATAGTGATAATCGAATTTGGTTCCATGATAGGAAACTCAAAAATGTATTGGTTCTAAAGACTCAAGTCATCATAAATGTTCATCAAAATAAATTCATATCATAAAACTCAATTTGAATCATAAAATACATCATGACATCTAGTCAAATAATCATCATAAAAGAAATCTCAAAAGTCTCTGGTGCACATCCTAGTTTGCCCTACTACATAAGTCACATAAAACCAACATGGAGTAAATATCATGAGACTTTAAACCAAACATAAAGAAACACATAGTTTTCGGCCATATGATTTAATTCCATATTTTAATTGTTTAGATTGAGTCATAAGGAGGTGTTTAGAAATTTAGTAAAAACATATATATTTACATAAATTATTAGGCTAATCTACATATTCAAATGAATAACTATTTAAAAGTCAAATCTATGTGTGCATATAAAATGTCATGCAATTTTATCGTGTTATTAATTTAAATAATCTTAAATCATAAATGACTTAATTAATAGCATAAATGTATATTGAGGCAAGGGCATACATCACAACAATAAATTGTGAGCCTCTTATTTGGGAGGTCATGGGTTCAAATCCACTTGAACTTAACACAATGATAAATAATCTCAACACATAATAATAATAGATAATCTAAGCTTCAACCCCTTATAAAAAAATTGTTCTTTTTCAAAATTTTAAAAAAAAACATCATTAGATTAAATATTAACATCAATTTCATTTTTAGAATATTAATTTGACTTATGTTTAAGTCTAATATTAATATTTACTTTTCCTTTAATTCATAATGCAAGTACAAATAACTTAAACTTAAAATTATAATTGTAACAAATTATTTATAAGTTCTCTCACAATATTAAATATTCATAACTAAATGATTATATAGTGAACTTCATTATACGTTCTCTTAGAAATATAATTAAATCACAACTATATATTTATTGACTTGTACTTCCATTTGCATTAATAAATATATAATAAGTTATATCCAATTAAGAGTTTGACTAGATTTAAGATAACATTAATATTAAAATCTATTTTAAAAATAAATAAGTAATATTTATTTAATTTTTGAAATAAATAAGGTAAGAGCCTACAACACAATGGTAATTTGTGAGCCTCTCATGTGGGAGGTCTTGGGTTCAAATTTGCTTAACACATAAAAATAATTAATTACAACAAATAACAATAATTAATCTAGGCTTTGGCCGTTTACTGATCCAATTTTTTTTTTTTTAAATGTAATAAATAAATAATAATTAATTATTATTTTTAATTCTAATTAGTAATAGTAATATTTTTTTATTTTTTATTTTTATTTTTTAATCATAAAATTATAGTTTATTTTTTTTTAATAGAAATAAGCATGCAATTATTATCTTCACATGCCTTTGATCTTTTAAAATGTGTAAGAATAATACACTTACTTTTCTATATTGAATGCATTTGTTTTTGAAAAAAAAAATTAATAAAGGGTTTAGCTTAGTTGGTTGAAGCAATGAGTTCTCATTATGGAGACCTTGGTTCAAATCCCAAGAGGAACATCTTTGTGGAATTCTAAGTTGTGACTCTTGATCTTCTATAGGTTGCATTTGTCTCATTGTAAAAAGGTGGATTCTAAGTTGTGACTCTTGGCCTTCCAAATGTTGTTTCTAGTGTGGTTTCTCAAAAGGATCTTGAATAAGCTTGTGATTCTCATGTTGTTGCTTGAATGAGCACAGGATTTCTAAATGATTTCAATATTTAAAAAAAAAGATTTTTAACTAGTAGACTATGTTTAAATTTGAGGTAAATATAAGTTTTTTTTTATGAATCTTTATGAGGGTTTCTGTTGAAGTTTTTCAAATAACTCTCTTTCAAACCCTAGTTGGTAATAATCACCATCTCCAAATTTTATTGTTAAATTTTCACTGATTGCTCAGATTTGAATTTTCTAAATCAATTTTCAACAACATAATTCTATAATTTATATTTTATAGAGATTTCCAGACAAACACATAAATTGAATTCTATTTCTAATTGCAAACTAGAGTTGGTCTACATATTTCATTCCATAAATTTTAACAAATAAATTTCAATAACTCATGAGACATGATATAGATATTTATTTTGAACTAATTTTCATAATAAAGTTCTCAAACTGTACCTCAATCTATCATCTGAAATTTTGAACAATTTGGTGAATACATGCAATCAAAATACTCTTAAGCTTTCAACAATTATCTAACTTCAATTTTCAAATGGCTCTCTCAAAACCTATGTGTGCAAAATGATCTAAAAACTCTCTAATAGATAACTCTAACTCTACCTAATATTTCTAACCTCTAATTTACAAAAAGTAACTCACTTTTAATTAAATATTAAATAACTCAATTTATTAATTATTTCATGCACACTTAATGCATCTTTTAAATAAAATATTATTTTTTATTTTATTTTCTCCACATAATTATTTATACAAAATACTTTTAAAAGTATAATTTATTATTTTAATTAATAATAATCAAAGCTTACTATTTAAGTGCAATTCTAATTTTATAATTATTAATTAAACAATCAAAATTAAATCTTTAATATGTTAAATCTAAATTTCAAATTAGACTTTTAAATTAATTATTCTAAATTATATCATTATATTTTAATAATCCTTTTTTTTAATTTTTAGGGAAAACTTAGATTTCTTACTAAGTCTCAAAAGAGACTTATAGTAATTGATTTTTTTAATAGGTAACAACAATCTTCAAGAATCCTAAGAATCCTAAGAGAAGGAAAAGGGACCATGGAACTAAAAGATTTGGCTCATGGCTACAATTCTTTGAAAAAGGTTGAAGAAGTAAACACCCCCTTGGCACAACTAGTTAAAAAGCTAAAACATGAAGGTAATTGGAAACCAAAGAATCTGGTTTCATCATCGCTTGGCATACATCTCATCCTCTCTCTGGTTAGATATGACACTACAAATTTTAGTAGCAAGGAGGAGCACTGAATTCTACTTTGCTACTATTTTGATAATTATCTATGCTTGTAACAACTAATACTTTTTTCTATCGATGCATCTCATGTAATATTTTTTGGTTCTCTTTTTTGGGGGTTGGAGAATGGATTCGACATCCTCATATTTCTCAAATTGATAGAAGGTTGAAATTGATTTCTATGTACTTTTTTATTTTTCTAGTATGTAATAGTAAATAATATTCAATAATTATAATATTATATGATTAATTCAAAAGTCATAATTAAATCATTTACTAAACAAATCACATTGTCAAATCTACATAAAAGAAACATAAGAAAAAGTGACCAAAAACCAAAATTAAGCAACACACACAAAGATAAGCTCATGGGTTTGAAAAAGGGTAGATGGTTAGATACATGTCCTTCTTAGGACAAGTAATTAGGCTTTGGCTGGGATTGGACCTTAACATCATCTCCCCATTCTTACCATTGAATTATTGTTATAGGTGTGCTCATCCTCACAATTCAAGAAAGTCAATGTCCACTACATGTAAATCTACATAAAAGATGAGCATGTACATATACATATATATCTAAGCTAAATAGGCAATAGGGGGGGAGGTGATCATGTAGATCCCAACTAATAGGTGACTATGACTCCCTCCCTCAACCACATCAAGCACACCAAACATAAATGTAAAATAGACATGCACACCATACACATGCAAGTATGAGTTAAATATAATAGTAAATATCGGAATATAAATATCATCATATTCTAAGATGGACATCTCATCATCATGAGGATACAATACACATGTTTCAAAGACACATCATATGACATCATCCTAAAAGTAATTTTATTAACTAAGAGTAATTAAATTATCATCATCGCAAGTATGCAATCATTACAACCTAATGTAATAAATTACTCAACATATCAAAGTATTAAATTTCAAATATCAATTAAAGACTAACACATTCCACAAAAAATTCATATAGGACTTTAGCAATAAATTTTATAATGATAGAAAGGGTTGAGTATTACACCTAAGGTCATTGTTAAGGGAGAAGGTCCCTCAAAGACAACAACTAAGCATTCAAATTCTATGACCTATAGCCAAGCTAATGTCACTATCAAGGGAATAGGTCCCTCAAAAATATGAACTACTAAGAACACATGAACCTCATCTTCCAAAAAATCATCCACTACCTTATTTCTTAGTTATAACCTAGTAGACCAAATTCAATGTACGCCAATAAAAATCTCAAATCTTGAGTTTTTGAACATACCCCCCAAATATTAGAAAATTCTAAAGTAGTTGCCTCTCACAATGAATATACTCAAAGGCATCAACTCTATTAAATTTTATACCATGTTGAATCACTTGACTTCACCTTATTCCCTATCTTTCTATGAGGAGGATGATAAATCAATCAACCACCCCCATAACTTAGGTAAGTAAAGTAACTTTAGTTGTTTACCAAATTTTGGTACATATAAGATTTTGATGCACTAGAAGGTTTGTGAATCCCTAAAAGGGGATCACCAAACCCCCTACAAATACAACATAGTAGAAGCATAACAAGATACAATTGAAAAAAAAGCACTTTAATTAAAGATAAATCTTGAATTACATCAATTGAACTCCATACATGCTAGGTTGTAAGGTCTTCTTGATTATGCCCAATACATTCTGGATTATAGTCCAAACTCTAATACTTTAAGCCTCAACTACCAACTCCTTCTCTATATCATCCATGCTACCCCTCTATGCCCTCTACAAGACCCACTACATTACATACAAAGCCATCTCAACACACAACTCATCTTTGAGTTCACAATCTCCAAGAACTTATTCATTATGGTCATGATTACAATAATTAAATAATCAAATAAACAAGCACATGAAATAGTGATAAATTGACCTATTACCTCATATCAATTCAAGAATGAATTGCACTCAAATTTTTTAAGATTTCAATGACTAGACAATTACTAGAATAAAGGATTTGAATGTATGCAAATTAATCTATATTTTTATACTTTTGATGCAATAATAGTAAATTAATTTAGATGAGAAAATGATGATCTATGATAAAAATATGATTGGTAATCTAAATGATATCAAAAAATTAACCTAATATGAGCACAATAATCAATTCTCCAAATGTGATGTACAAAATGTCTAAACAAAATTTAGCATAATAACTCTACTCTTGAATTTCATATAAGAAATGGGGGAAAGGGGTCTTATTTTTATAGAAATCCCATGAAAATTAATAGTCCAAATTGATTGAGATAGTCAGTTGAGATTAATCCAATGGCGAGTTGAACTTGATGTAGTGCCTGCCCTCGTTTACATCTTTTCTGGACATTGTTGCTATTATTATCAGATTATGTTAGATTAGCTTTATGTTGATGGATTAGTGGTAATATTTTGAGACTATCAGAAATTATGTTATGGATTCAGTTGGTATATGATGAGATCATTTAGACTTTACATTTCATGTATGTATGATGATCATTACATTGCTTCAGCTATTGATGATGATTAGTTAGAAGGTTTATTATCTCATGTGTTTTATTATGGATACTTACCCCATACTTGCATGTGTATGTTGTGCATGTTTTCTTATTGTATGGCATTTCTGATGTGGTTAAGGAAGGGATTTGTAGTCACCTGCTTAGTCGAGATCTACACAATGCACCACTTCCTGCCATTGTCTATTTAGCTTAGCATTATATATATTGTATATACGTGCATGGTTTTTCTGCAAGTTGCAGGTACCAGGTATCGACTTCCCTGAATTGTCAGGATGAGCGTACCCTATTATACTATCTCAATGATAAGAGAAGGGAGATAAATTCTCAAGTCCAAATCCCAAACCCTTAAACCATTTGTCCTAGTAAGGTAGGACAAGTATCTAGATATTTTACCCACTGAATGTGTTGCATGACATATTTCATGATTTTTAACCCTTTAGACTGATTTTGTGTGAATTGCTCTATGATGGGTTTTCATATTTTATCTTGGAGGTCTATGGTGAATTTTCTATTAATTAAGTCTTAATAAATAGATTTAATTAATACATTAATTATTTGAGAAAATTAATATAAAATATCATGGTTTTTGATATTTTGATTATAATTAATTAAATGAGAATTAATTGAGGAAAAAGAATTAAATAAAAGAAAATTAAAAATTAAAAATTAATAATAATTATAAAATAATAATAAAGTAATAAATAAATAATAATAATAAAATTTATAAAAATTAAAATGAAAGTTATAAAAATTTAAATAGAAATTATATAAAAAGTAAATTGGAGTTATAAGCTTGTCTAGGAGTTAACGCACCTTTCTATTTCTCATATGTCAACAACATGAGAGTTAGTGCATCAATTAAGCACATGGTGTCTATAACCTTATGACTTATCTAGAAGGTTAGAAAAGACACATGCTTAGTTGGTGACACCTTCTAGCTATTTCTAGAGACATTCTAGGTGTTTCCTGAGAACTCTTTATATTCAGGCATTCCTAGAAGCTTAGACATAGCATTTGGAGAACATTTGGAGCATTGGAGGACTTGGGAACTCTGAAGAAGGGAGGAGCTTGCTCTCTGGGTTTTCTGAGGAAGAGCGAATTAGCATCAGAATTTGGGTAGATTCTTGTGATTTTACTTATGTTATTTATGCATCTTGCATTCCTTGTCTTCTCCGTGTCTTCCATATGTTTTCTGAGGATTTTTCTATTTAATTGTATGCATTCTCAATATGGGTAGTTAAATTTATTTGAGAATCTTATAAGAATTGATTTGAAAAGAACACGGGGCTAGGGTTTAAATTGTAGCCAAGCCATTAGATAAATTATTGGATAAATTTGAGATCAAAAGTTTATAGGAAAATTCTGAAATTAGAATTTTTATATTTTTTAATCTACATAAACACACACACACACACACACACACACACACACACACACACATATGTATGTATGTATGTATACATGTTTATATGCTGAGATATTTGATAAAACTCTATGTGTGTGTGTGTGTGTGTGTATATACACATATATATACATATATATCTTTATGTATATATATATATACATACATATGTATATATACATATATATTTATTTAATTAAAAATTGAATTATATCGTACCATGATTGATTGAATATGTTATTCAAGAAAAACTTTATTAAAAATCAAAATCGCATATAATAACTAGCGAATGAAATCATTTATGCGATTTTTAAAAAAATGATAATGAAATATGTATAAGTGGGGGGGACGAGACCCGCACCCCCGTACCCACTGCGGTCCAACTGGGACTGCTACTTAGTATACTGGGTCTGCATGAAAACTGCCCCCTACTATCTATAGGCGACTAACTCAACAAGATCAACCACCCAGAACAACCGGCTTCTGCTTATGGATATGCTTACTCTGCTCCTGCTTCTGCATGGGTCTCGATCCAGAACTGGAACTGCCCCGTAGGGGTGGGTGGGAGGAGGTAAGGGCCCCTACTATCTAAAGGGAGGGCTGCTTGCTTGAGGATATGAACCTGCAAACTAGCTCTACTGGCAAAAGATGCTGGTGGATCCCTTAGCCCTTAGCCCATTCAAATATAGGGGGGTGCCCCATTCAAATATAGGGCGGTATCTGGATTTGGCTTTGCTTACTCTGTCTCTGCCCTTGCTCCCTTCGCTACGGTGCTGGTTAACCTGCAGACTCTGCTACTGGCTCTGCCCCCCTTCATATTATTGATGCTAGGCGAGGTGCTGGCCCTATGATGTTGGGATTGGTAGAAGCAATGTTGCTGGCTCCTGGCAACAGCTGGTGGGTTACTTAGATGGCGAGAACTGGCTGAGCCCCTCTATCTATATGGCGGGCTGGCTTCGGAACTTGGCTAGGCTGGCTGCTGGCTAGGTGGCTGGACTAAAGGAAAACTCCAACAAACCAACCAGTTCTTCAGCAACGCACCCAGGAGCCATCGAGCCAGTTCTCAGGCGGCCCCCGTTAGATACTCACCACCAACCCTCCCCCAATCCTCGAATCCGCCCACCCTCCCTACTCCACATAAACACGGGGAGCTTTAATGCCTCTACCCCTTGCATAGAAAGAAATCAGGAAGAAAAGAATCAAAGCTTAGTCATTATGCAGGGGTGGGTAATCAGTCGGTCGCCCTGCTGTGAAAGCGGGTGTGGCCCCACTTGATTAGATAAGGTTGGTACAATAATATGAAGGGCCCCACTACCTTACCTTACCTTACCTTACCCTTACCCTTACAATAATCTCTTTTCCCTTACCGGGTATGGGTATGGGCGCCCATAGAATTTTAGGCTTCGGGGACTCATCCGTAGGGGCGGGAGGGGCCAGAATCTCTCGATTTGTTCGCCTCTGCCCTACGGCATTAATTTGTTAGTGAAGCGAGCGTATCTCCCTGGATAGATAAGAGGGTCAATCGACACACGCACAAACAAGGCCTTTGCTTCCCGGTTCTATCCCTTCGAGTCCGGTAATGGGATTGAACCAACCCCTCCAGCCGGGTAAGTGGGTCCTCGTTGTTGATCCGTACAGGAAGCAGTATAGGATACGAGAAGTGTGATTCTGGGATCGACGGAGGCGGAAAAAGGCGACCCTAGAGTGGAACTGACCGACCCACTCGGTTACTCAGATCCAAGTTGTCCGTTCGCGGCGGTTGCAAAGGCGACTTTAGCCCCCCCACCCGGAGAGATATAGTGGGCAATAATAGAATAGTAGGGGCCTCCCACCGCCAGTTAGGACAGCAAACTGGACAGCCAAACAAAGTTAGTTAGGTTCTCAGAGACAAATCAATCTATCCGTTCTCAAAGCCAATCTCCTTCTGAACTCAACCAGTCGCAGTCCAAAGGAAAGTGGAGGCAGGTGAAGGAAAGTGGAGTTTATCCGAGAACTCGTCACTGGAGAACTATAATCCCCATGTTGAAAAGTTGGTTCCTAGTTTCTTAGTTATTGGATGGCTCCCTATAGAATGGTAGGGCACCCTCGATTGATTGTTTGGCTGATGGATGAGTGCCCTACTATTCTAAGGCGCCATCCTTTGTTAATTAATAGCTAGTCGTTGTAACTATAATGACGGAGGGCAACCGGTTACCCGACCTAGTCTACTCGGGAGTCCTTGGCCTGCTTCATCGAAAGGGAGTCAGTCCCGCCCCTTAGAATAGTAGGGGATCCTACCTGAGCATGCATTATTTTCTCTGGTCCCCCTACTGGGCTGCTTGTTTCAAGCTGGATGTTTGGATGCCATCCTGAACCCCCGGTTACCCGGCGATAGTCCTTCATGTTAACGAGATAGTAGGATAGAATTCAACTAGTTGGATTGTTCGGAGGCCCTACTATCAGATTATTCCCCCCCTATCCTATCAATTCTAGGTTATGGCTCGGCTGGGGTTGGGGTGGGTGGGAGGAGACGAGGCTTTCTTTCCATCCGAAAGGAACTCTTAGAGGAGAATTAACGAGGGAGGATATGGCCGGCATGAAAGCTGGAGCTCAGCAGTTGAATTCGAGCTCAACCGTGGGTGGAGGAAGGAAAGGCCAACTAGAATACCCGGGGGCCCTATCCGGGAGGGAGTCAGTCCCGAGGAGCCTACCTACTTAATGAACGAGGGAGGCCCCGAGAAAGAGGATAAACATGTGGGAGCGCCCATCCCAACTAGCGGAAGTGGTTCCTAACAAGTTATTCATTCGTGTTGAGAAATCACCCACGGTTTCTTACTCCTCCCCTCACCGTTGAGGCCCTTGCATCGACATGGGGTACTGAGACTGCACCACCCACCCTGCACCCCCGGATGGGACGACAATCTATAGCCTCTTCTCGCCCAGTTAGGCCAACATCAACTACTCTAGCTCCATCAACTATAGATAGGATGGGAGGAACTATAGTTGATTGCCCATAAAATTGTAGGGGCTCCCCCGCCCAATTCTATGGGCAGTATGGGTGCCCTACTATTCTATGGCACTACCTTTATCAAGGAGCCCTATTATGGCGATTATTCAACAAGTAACAAAGCAGCAGAGAGCAGGGATAAAAGCAGGGAGGCCCTCAAATTATATGGGCAAGAAAGTAACCTAGGTCCGCCAATAATAGCCCATCAATTTTAGGGAGGGCGCCTGGAGTTGGAGCAAGAGCTGGTGCCCAGAAGTGAACAAATTGATGGAAGTGCAGAAGGTTGGACCCCAGGTTAGGATGTTGACCCAGCCACCCTTGACACCTCTGGATGGATAATGTCGGAAAGGCCCTAGATATTCTATCTGTAAGTGGCGCCCTATCCATTCTATCTAGAGCCCTAGTGAGAGGAACCCTCGCCCTACCTATAGCCAACTAGAGTATAGTACCGATGAAGGTCCTATCTATTCTATCTCGTGCCGGCCCAAAGGTCTCATGCCCACCCATAGTTCACTCAACTACAGAAGAACTATAGTTTGTTCCCAGGCAGACCGGAGGGCGCCCTACGCCCGGCCCCGACTATAACTGCTCAAAAATGGACCAACTCAAACAAGTATAAAGGATAGATGTGCTATGGGCTAATGGTCCGAGTAGATTCCATGATGGACTCTTAATTCATGATGTATTGTTATCCTTCCTTCTTATAGAAATAATCTATGTCCCTTACCTGATAACTCTTGTGCTTTACCTTATAATAATAAATAGAATATAAGCTATTCCCGGGGTTGAGGGTGGGGCATAGGGTATATCCTTTCCTTATTAACCAATGTTCCTCCCTTCTGTCCCATAGAATTGATAGGGCTTTTGATATTCCGGATTATCTAGCTGATCTTCCTTATGTTCCAGTCGATGGTCTGGTTGATTGCCCCTACGCTCACCCAACAAGCTATTGACTACACCTTAATATCTAGTCCACGAGCTATTGGTTCAACGGGTGCTTATGCACACTCGATCTTTCTCAAATGGATTTTGATCTGCTACTACGGGTGCTAGTCCCGGGTCAAAGACTGAGTCAACTGGTCATGGCTTTCGATCTCAATCTGATGAGTCTCCAACTAGCACCGCAACTCGTGGATGGGACAGGACATGGAACGGATTCTTGGGCTGGAAGTGGGAGTGAAAAACTGGCACGCACGCACCTAAAGGAATTGCCCCCTTCTTCGGGATCTACTACTAATGAAAGGGCAACAACTACTTAATCGACGAGGCCGACTAGGCAGATAGTCGGGGTCAATAATCTCATAAACTATAGGTTCCGGTTGTTTCAGATTCTCTAGTTGCAGATGCCCTAAAATTCTATAGGCGAGCAGATTCATCTCGAGCAGATTAAGTCCCAGTGCCAGGATCCCTACTATTTTATGGGCAGCAGTACCAGTCACAGATTATCTAGTTTCAATTCCATAGCCCTCCCCTACTATGGCAAAGGGCAAAACTCCGCAAATCCATATTGAGATGCATATTAAACAACTATTGGCCTTAACAACTATTGGCCTTAACAACTATTGGCCAGTAGGAGCGTAGCGATCCTACCTTTCTACCTATCGTTAGAATAGGTAGGCACTATCACTATATAGGTGTGTGTAGATTGGCTTTCGGATCTCCACGAGGTAGCATATATATGGATCTCCACCCTACTATTCTATGGGCACATATATTATGTATGCGCCCAATCAGGACCATAACCTACGTACGCGTAGCAACATTCTTCGGCCAGGGTAGGACCGCCATTATTTGTATAGGGCACTAAACCCCCCTACTATTCTAAAGGGCATCACACAGTGTTATGTTATGAAGTAGTGCATAACACTAAAACCTACTTCATAGGATATCTTCCTAGGGGGCTTATATTTATATCTATGAGGGGGAAATCACCACACCACAAAATAGCTTGCCTACAATTTTATGGGTATGGGCCCTACCCTACTATTTAAAGGGAAAGGGAAAGGGCAAGGGCAGCAAGCACCCCGATAAAAATGTTAGTCGAGCAGATATCGGCGAGAAATGCCCATTGAACTAAAGGGGTCGGCCCATTGAACTAAAGGGCAGTCATATGACCCAGCCAATTCGACTAATCTACCACCCTGCTGCCCCAAAGGGCCTACAATTCTATAGTTGAGTTGGGTCGAATAATCTACCTCAATTGGTTTTTATAGGGGGGTAGGGGTAGGGGGCACTCGATCCGGATCTCCTACTTTAGATGCATCTGGCCCCTCTATGCCTTTCTATTTTCCCCTGCTTCTGCCCCGATCTTGGTTACCCAATCAATAAGTTGTTGCCCTTAGGGGGCATAGAATAGTAGGGGCTTTCAAAACTGAAGCTTTCATGTGTGTGCCCTTTCCCTGCGTAGCCCTTGCAATGTGGTGTCCTATGCCTGTCCCTGGCTATATGCCTTTGCCTTACGTAGCATTCTGAATTTTATTGCCTTAGTATTCGCCAACGCCTACTATTATATGCGGGCACCCTTAGGGGGCTTTAGTCATATTGTATTAATTACTTGGAAGGGATGTTTAGCAAGGTGATGCCCCTACCCAACTACATATGCAGGGGGTTATAACCCGTCTGCATCGAGATGTATCTCTCTCCAGCTATCTATGCCTCCGCCCACTACCCAAGGGTCGGTGGCCCATAAAATTTGAGGGCGGGCGGTTGCTACTAGATATGCTGCTTCAATTAGCTATTGAACTGGATGATCTCCATATGGATCTGCAACTATAGGATCTGAGACTAGGAACTCCGCTATAGGGAGACCCTGCTACTGGCACGGGATTTGGATCCCCATATAGATAGAGGGCTCGGTCTGTTCCTAGTGGTGCTTCAACGGTATCTGCTTATCAATTTGGGTCGCTTTGCCACTCTGCTTTTTAAGGATATAGAATGCGCCCTATCATTTTATGGGCAGGAATAAGCTATGAATATTCATCTACGACTACTGGCTTTTTAATGAGCTCAGATGCCCCAATCCCTCTCCTCATAGGGATTTGCAGATACTGGCTTATGATTCCATTATCTGGGAATAGTCTAGTCGGAAAGAGGAATGCAATAAGGGAGCTGAAGGGATGGATTAGGCAACTCCTCCTTATCGAGACCTTCCACTACTAACTGGGGGGCCCCCCCTAACCACTAAGGGAACCTACCCACACCAACCCACCAAGCAACTAGATCGAAACCCGCCTACCCCGGCCCATATCATTTTAGGGCAATCGATAGTGTTCAGGCATATCAGTAACTGAAAATGGGGCTAAAGGAAGTCCACCTTCCGTTCAAGATTCCCCCAGATATGATTGGATTGAAGAGACGGATGATTGCCTGGAGAAGGCGTGATACCCCTCCCATTCATTATCGATGCAGAAGTCGGGAGCCAATAATATAATAGTAGGGGAGGAGGAGGAGACTTTGTGATCGATATAGATGCGGTCTTCTGAATTGAATCGGGCTCTTCATAAGCATAGCTGTTGACGCGAGGCTATGCTGGGCTACCTGTCTGGTTATCGGTTATCGGCAGGCGGGGAAAACAGGAGTATGGCAGTTCGGCGCCGGTCTCGAGGCCCAGAGGTTGCCCCAATAATATAATAGTAGGGGCCCGCCCCCCCCTATCATTTTATGGGCCCTAGCCTAAAATTTTATGGGCCCTACCCCCTACATTTATCAGGTATCCCCGGCATATGGGTATGGGCCCTATCATTTTATGGGCTATAATTTTATGGGGGCCCCTAGCCATTTTATGGTAGGGCTCGATTATATACGGAACATGGGCTGCCAGCTAGCCTATAGATAGTAGGCTGCACAGTGATGGCTGCCCATAAAATTTTAGGTCGTTCCTGCCCTATCCTTCCTATCTGTGGGAACTATCCCCGATGCAGGCACAGTCTTGACTGGAGATCAACACTGTGCATGCATCGGGGATAGTTTTCGCCTATATAAACAATGGGCAGCCAAACACACTGCTCAAGCGTGCGTCCGGGGAGAGATTCATTCTTACTTATGACTTGCTACAAGGAAGGCATCGCCGACTAGGTAAGGGGCCCCGCCTTATGACTTGCTACAATATTATAGGGATATATTTCTTATTGAAGCTAAGGAGTGCGTGCTTCAGTTTCGGGTTAAGACCGCAGGAGATATTCGGTCAATGCTCTAAGGCAGCTAAGTCATATAGGCAGGCCCTAAAATGGCAATAGGCAGTTCGCTATAAGTTCCAGCCATGTTCGCCTATCATCCTCGCTTTCCAGCCTTTATAATAGTAGGGCCCTACCCCTACTATTATAAGGTAAGGCTCGCCCCCATTTTTTGATAGCCAGTTCAAGATACATATCCGTTCATACCAGCATTGGCGGAAAATACTATCTAAAGGGCGGTGTTGGTTGTCCTACTATCTATAGGCATATGCAGATACCCTCCAACATATCTATTCATACATATTAATTCTCCCTACTATCTAGAAGGGCCCGCATCTATAGAATAATGGCCCGGGAGTTCCCACCCCACCAACTATATAATATAAGGTTGGGGCCCACCCATGTTACCCAACAATTTTATAGGGAATCTGGCCCCTTAGAATAGTAGGGCGGCCCTTCCCCGTAGGGGGTAGGGGATAAGAACCCTCTGAACCGGAACTAGAGTTGCCATAGAGCCCCCCTTGATGAATAGTAGGGCTCGGCTAGGGGGCCTCTGCACCGGCAATAGAATAGTAGCCCTCTGCATGCACCGGCAATGCCATTGAATAGTAGGGGGAACCCTCTGCATGCACAAGCAGGGGGGGGTTAATGGCATTAGCCTGCTAGCGGATCTATTCTATTATTTTCTTATTCTAGCAGGAAAATGAATGGCAGAGGGATCTATTCTAGAAGCTAGCAGGCTGATGCCCCCCTACTATTTGCCCGCCCCTTCTCACTATATTCGCTGATTCCCGGGGGCCTGCCCCTACAATAATATGAAGGGGGGGCGCCTGATAAATAATAGGGGTAGGGGTGATTCCCTATATAATGTGGGGTCCTATAAAATTGTAGGGCCCACCCAATAATCGTTAAGGGGGGTAGTTCCCAATATGCCATCGGCCCCCCCTACTATTCTATGGGGCCCCCTACAATTTTCTAGGACGTATAGATGGCTAATGAACAATAATCGGATCTCGACTATCTTAAGCAGCTCCACCTAATGCCTAACTGACCCGCCCTCCGAGTATTGGTTGGTGCCCATTATTTCTATAGGCCTTGCCTGCTTCTGTCCATCCCTCCGATTTCTTGCGCATCCTTGCGGGTGGGTGGGCCATATATTAGCGGGAAAATTAGTTTGTTCCCGCCCCTCAAATTATATGGCTCACAAAAGTTGAGATCATATGACTGCCTGTTGTTATCTTTGCCCAACTTGGATAGGGTAGATAGGGCCCAGCTATAATAGACCATCAGTGAATTGGGAAAAAGTTGAACATGACTGCCCCCCCCCCCCAACTTTCTATAGTTCGGGGAGGTATATTATTGCGACCCAACTTTAGGAGATAGGGTAGATAGGGCCGTTTAGTTATTTCGAACTTTAGTTTAGTTCTTTCGAACTTTTGGTCGGCACGACATAGAGATAGGGTTCGGCACGAACTTTCGGCGACTATAGTTCTTTCGGCACTTTCTTTCTTAGAGTGGAGTCTTGGCTTAACACCTAATCATCATACCTTAATGGCTCAAGAAGAGGGATCGTAGAGTATCGATAGGATGTGCCCTACTATTCTAAAGGGCGCCATTTCTCGCCTTTTTTTATCTAATTGGCGATGTGGAACTAAACTATAGTTGTGGTGATTCACCTAGTTGCCTTACCTTAAAATAGTAGGGGCCATAGAATAGTAGGGCAGTTCCCTACTATCTAGAAGGGATAGATTCACCTTGATGTATCCACCTTTGGGTGACCGGTGCTGACTCAAGGTTCTGTCTCAGTTCATTAGCTAGCTTCACCGCTCAGTTCATTGGATAGCCCCCATAAAATTTTAGGACCTTGACTTATTCACTCTGACCGGGACTCATTTCAGTGAATCAATTAGTAGAGAGAGGTAGGCAGGTGACGGTTGCTTGCACTATTGTTTGTTCCATTGCTTGGGGGTAGGTGCGATACTGCAGAGGTAGTGGTGCCCATCAAATTTTAGGGAGAAGGTGGAAGGTGAGATTGCTTGGTTCGATGGCTCGAGCCCTACTATTCGGCTGGGCGGCCCCTTATAATAGTAGGGGGGCCCGCCCCCTTTTAGATTATTGTTCGATTGCTTGTTGAGATTGCTTTGGGGTAGGGCCCGCATATAATAGCCGGGCAGTCTAGGTGGGCAGTGAGATTGATTGCTTGGATGGTTCGTTAGCTTGCAGGAATAGCTATTATTTCCTCCTAAGTTACCACCCTGCATGCATGGGTACCGTTTATTCGTTCCCATGAAGATATTGCAGGGTGGGTGGTCGAATAGTAGGGGCCCTCCCACCCAAACTATACCCCCCACCCAGGGGTGGGGGGAAGGAGTAATAGCAAGCGAGAGTCCCCCTAAAATTCTATGGCGGGTAGCCCACCCAGTTTGCATCAAGAGCATAGGTATGTTTATTAGCTCTTGGTTCAGTGACAATGTTTATTCCCGTAGCCCCCTTATAATAGTAGGGGTTCAGCGAATGGTTCTGTTTCGCCACTTTGTCCTCATGCAGGGTGGGGGGGCCCCTACTATTCTATGGTAGGGTGGGGGGGCCCCTACTATTCTATGGTAGTCCCCTTGGAACTCAATATCTATCTGTGCCCGGATACAAAAGAGTAAGTTTTGATGCTGGTTCTCAAACTGGCTATATAAAGTGTGGGAGGGATGCCCCTACTATTCTAATGGGCAATGGATGGATGAAACCGCGGGCAATGCCTTCCGAACGGACTCTGCAATAAGCTCTGGCGTGGGCCTACCCTACTATTTTAAGGTGAGGCAGGTTCCGCCTTTCGCCCGCATATAATAGTAGGGCCCCCCATAGAATTTTAAGGTCTAAAGATTGATGCCAGTGGAACTGTAACTTGTTCACGGTCAACTAGAGTTGGCCTACTATTTTAAGGGGGACTATCAGTGAGTACTTCTCGCGTACATTACGGCGGACCAGGGGCTGAGCGGTACTCACACTCAGTCAATGGAGATGCACAAGGATGGCAACGCTTGGAAAGGTTGGACCAGCATTACTACGTTAGCTCGACGCCCTATAATTTTATGGGTCCTAAACATATTATTCAGATCCCTATCATTTTATGGGCAGATTATTGTCGGCAGGCATCTAGCTCCCATTCCATAACATTTTGTTCCGGCCCTTCATTTCAAATAAACGATATTGCTTTCCCCTACTGGGCCGATAGCCCTACTGATTCCATACGTAACATGCCCACCCCCCTGCATACCCCCTACTATTGTTAGGTCCTTCCTGGCAGGCACAATAATCTGCCCCGCAATAATCTGTATCTGTTTGGGGGCACGCCCTTCAATATAGCCGGGGGGGGCGGCCCCCTTCATCAGGCACAATAGGCCGCCCTCTCCACTATAGTGCTATAGTGGCCCTCCCAACCCCCCTGCATACCCCCGGCCTATTATATGCGGTAAAGGCCCCCTTCCGGCACAGAGCCCTTATTGCCCTACTATTCGGCCCCCTATGCATGCACAATGGCCCTATTGAGTTCCATTGTAGGGGACCCCCTATGCACAATGACCTCAATTCACCCCTTCAATTATATTCTTCTAGCAAGCCCGGTGGGGCAAGAAAAGAATAGGCCCTTACCCTGGCAAATAGAGGGGAGGGCTATGGGACTGATGCCATTAAGTGGGTGGATATAGGGAACACCCGCCCTCGAATTCTGTTTGTTTGTTTGGGGTTTGCACGGCCATTTATCTGTAGGGGGTCGGCTATAACCCCTACTATTCACCAGGGTTCATCAGCAACAATTAAGGGACTGACCTCGCCATTAATCAGTGCCCTACTGCCCTTTACTATATAGGGGGATGCGCCAAATTACTCAGTTCATAACTATACCCCGGCCCCAGCCGCCCTACGGGTAGGGGCCTAAGTAAATAACTATATCCCTGCCCATAGCCCATAAATTTGAGGGTAGGGCCCCTACAACTTATTCTAGATGCAGGGGGCCTATAGCCTATAGAGCTAGCGTAAGTAGCAGCCATATGAGCAATAGGAAGTGAGTGAATCAAAGTGGGGGCTGTTTAAAGTGCTCTCCCACATCCAATATTCATCTTCTCCCCTAGCGAGCGGGGAAGATGAGAAAACGGGATAAAACAGAGAACTTACCCGGCACTATTGCCTTGCCCCTAGCGGTAAAGTTCTAGATATATGTGCGATAAGGCCCTACTATTCTATGGCGTAGATATATGTACCGGCAAATGGGGTGCTTATCAGTTGTAACGTGGGTTAGGCGGTGCATCTGCCTATAAAATGGTAGGGGGGCAGGTTGTAAGGCAAGAAGTAAAGGTTGTAAGGCGGAAAAGGCAGGTAGTAAGGCAAGACCGAGTATCCCGGGCCTGGGCATGCATATAGGTTGTAAGCACCACTTCGCATTGCTTGTATTGCTTGGTTAGGTCAATCCGCTGTTTCCTAGTAAAGCCCGGCACTACTCACTTTGCTTTCATTTAACCTGTTGGATGCTACGTATATAACGCATTGGTTCGGCAGGGTAGTAGAGCGCGTAAGACAATCCGGATAAGAGAGCATAGCATAGAAGGCGGGTGTGTAGCTAGTTAGGTGGTGCAGGGCAAGCGGGTTGTGTCTCAAGCAGTCAAGGTTAGATTCTCCCTCTCATACCTAATCGGGTTGGTTCGTTCTATCTCTCAGACCTAACCTAATCGGGTTATTCTATGGGCCCTCGATCCTATCTATTGCTCTAAGGGCTTATCACCGCTCTTCTCTCTATCCCCCTCGAATGCTTGGCCCTACTATTTGCCAGGGAACGCAGGGCCAGCATTATTTATGTAGGGATCCGTATAGCCTACATAAAGAATGGCGGGGGCCGGCATGGATGGAGAAGATCTGTTCGAACCAGGCAAAGGCAGGGAATGGAATGCAGGGGAAGCGATCCTGCTGATGCAAAGGGTGGAATGGAGTTTGACTGCTAGGGGTGGGGTTCCAGGTGTGAGTAAACTGTATTACGTGTATAGACTATCTCGTCTCGGTCTGCCAACATGTCTGGCTCTGCCATAGTGCAGCTTGTCCTCTGCCCCCATGCAGTTCATGCAGCTCCGGTCAAGTGGGTAAAGGAGCATCTATATGCCTTACTATCTATGGGCCAGCAAGCACCCCCGGCATCTGTGGTTAGGCTGTGTCTGCCAAAGAGAAAAGGCAGTAAGGGGCCCAGTAACCTGGCTGGGAGAGGAGAGTAAACTATAGTTGCCCGACGCCTTTCTATCTATCCGGGGGGTATTGAACAGGCCATTATTCTGCGCAGCCCCCTGCTTTATCTTCCTCAAGCATGCACACATTCACTGCAGGTGAACTATAGCTTCCCACATTCACTGTTATATCTCCCACTACTAATCCACCCCCATAGAATTTTAGGGGCCTATAGAATAGTAGGGGCCAACTATAGTTCCAGGGAAACTATAGTTTAGTTGCCGATGGGCCTTAAATTCATTTCATTCCCCCCTGGCTACCCCTGCATCACTATAGTCCCTGGGGCCCTTATCCCTTATAAATAGTAGGGGTAGGGGGCCGATCCCTGGAAGAGTTATGGTTCTTATAGCGTATTCTAGCAAGCAACAGCCCCCCACCCTGCCATTAATTAGCCCGCTAGAAGAACTGGGAGGGAATCTTAGTTCATTTACTGATTCCCTACTTATCTATAGGCGAACCCCAGCGCCCTAAGGGCCCTACTATTATAATGGCTGCTAGAATAATAAACTAGAATTCCCTATGTGCCAGCATGCACACATGAACTGTTGATGCCTACTATTCTAAGGGCCCTACTATTCTATGGCCCTACAATTCTATGGGGCGATGGGATTCGAACAATAATTGAGATAAGGGGCCCTACAGGCAGTGAATAAGGCAGTTCATCAGGCAGGCGCCTCCACAATTAATATAGGGGGGAATGCAGGGGCTACCTGCCAATCTACTCTCACCACGTAAACCATCTCTACTCCTACCAGCTACAATCTCCCCTACCCCTACCCCTACCCTACTATTTAAAGGGAAAGGGAAAGGCGAAAGGCTGACAGTTCTCAGATGGAAACTAGGGCAATCTCTACCGAGAACTTTTGAACCCGGGCCAGGTGGTTATTTAAAGTTCTCCCTAGGGGGGCAAGTCTGCATGCAGACTCACAACCACTATAAAAATCCTTTGCTGCTTGGATCGCGGACATACATGGTAAAGTGCCCCAACAACAACTATTCCCTCCCCCCTGCAGGGGGGGGAAGAGTAGTAGACCCTCTCTCCATTTCGCCAATATATCAGAATCTCCCACATGAATGCACACCCGATCTTGGTTGTGCATCTGCATCGATGAAGGACTGGGTGGGGCCTATAGTTTATTTGGGCCCCCACCCATTGAATGTTCATAGCTGATCCGGATCTGTGGGTTGTTCATCTATGATCCTACGTAGTTGATGGGCCCCTACTATTCTAAAGGCGGGAATCATAGTTCCCCTAGGGGCCCAGCCCAGATAGGCAGCATAATAAGGGTAACAGGATAAGCCTGCATGCAGAGGCAGGCACTTTATTACCCAGCTACAAGGGCGCCGCCCGCGCCCTAAACAGATTATTCCATGCAAAGGCCCACATGCATGCACAAGGGGCAAATCATCTGCCTTATAATAGTAGGGGGGAAGATCGCTGTAGGCGAATCAAACATCCCTGTGGGGGTGGAAAAGTGGCAGAGCAGCTCGTGCGGACCCAAAGGGCCAAGACTGGCCTCAGCAATGAAGATAGGAGACACGGGCAGCTTCCCGAACCAGGAAAAGAAGAAGGGCTACGGCGGGCGGGTGACCTCATTTACCGCACCGACTGGCTTTTCTTTCTGGTGATTTGACCAAGATTGCCCTAGCCATTTTATGGGCCTACGAATAATCGGGTGCCGCCAATTCTTTTAGGGGGCCTACAATAATAAAGGGCTAGGCGGGCAAGGGGTGTGAAGCGACTATCTTTGCTTTAGGTGGTCCGCACCCGTAACAGAGAAAGCTGAGCGGTAAATAAAAGGATAGGCACAAGCAGTATAAGAAAGGGCAGTTGACTAAGTTGACCTAGAAGCAATGGGGGTCTCCCTACCCGCCTATTTGCCAGGGCGGGCCCCTAAACAGATTATTGTGAGGCCCCTTCGCCTATTATTCTAGGGGCCTACTATTCTAAGGGCTAGGCGACCCCTTCCCCTTCCCCTTAAAATAGGCGGGTAGGGTAGGGGCGGGGGGAATTTTGAGGTAGGGTAGGGGCACCCGGCCCTTGAATCCAATCTGTTCGGCCGCCTCTTCTTTTTTTTCAATCTGGAGGGGGTAGGGGTAGGGGGGCCGATTTCATAATTAATTCCCACCCTGCCCCCTGAGAATAGTAGGGCTAGCAGGCTGATTAATGCCAGGGTGGGACCCCCCGATGAACCATGGGTGGGTTTGCATGCAGGGTGGGCCCCAACTGCTCATCGGGGCGGGTGGTTATTCTAGTTATTTGAGCAGGCTTATGCTCCCCTACTGGGCAAGCGACATTAATGAAACCCCCTACGGGCATTATTCGCCATAGAATAGTAGGGAAAATTTGATGGGTGCCATTTACTTACTCTAGCAGGCGCCATTAATCCAGGGAGGCCCCTCCCCTTACCCCCTTATAAGCCTATAGAATTTTAGGGTAGGGCTATGGCTAGTTTGCTGCTGCACAAGGGTTTGCTGGACCAGGGTTTGGGAGGGAGATAGGGGCATTTCTTGAACCGGGCTTAGTAGCACCAGGCTATGATATGTTCTTCCTTTCACCGATAAGGATAATGTCTTTCACCAGGGGTTGCCTGTAGTTTCTTTTGGCGGGTTCGATAGTGAGATACAGATCTAGAGTAGGGGGTGTGGGCCCATACTATTCTAAGGGCCTATCCGTTGGGGTTAATTAGGGTTTGTTGGTAGTTCCTAGCTTGTGGGGTTCTTGCCGGCCCTACTCTTCTAAGGCGGCCTTACTATTCTATTATTGGTAGGTTTTATTCCCGCCCCCTTGTTCCATAGTAGGCTCGACCCCCAACTAGAAAGGAAGGGCCGGTGGGAAAGTTGTTCCGGTTGGCTTACCTCCCGCCTTGTGCTAAAAGGAATGTGGGGTTCCTGCCGGTAGCCGTGGAGAGCCCACCCTTTTCTCGGTGGGGGTGCCCTCCCTCTGATGCTGACCTTTCAAGGAGGAAGGGGGGCCATGAGTGGAGTCATTAATGGTCTGTCAATCGTCTGATCATCCCTACTATTATAAGGCAGGACGAAGGGCCAGGAGGAAGGGTTCCTTGTGCCCCGGTGATCCGGCTAACGATGCCTTTCCAAAAGGAACAAACGACACCACCGGCCTTGCCGGTGATCAACCCTTATAGATAGTAGGGGGAGGGGTGAAAAAAACAAAGGGTTATCAAAGGGTGACACCACCGACCCACTATATAGGTAGGGCCTGGCCTTGGAGAGCCCTACGCGGGTTGGTTCATCTCCTTGCACCGGTGGGTTTGTGTCTCCTGCCGGTATGGGTGAGAGTAAGGGTAGTCTACATCGGTGGGACTAGAAAAGGGTAGGTTCGCCCAACCTTCGGCTAATAGTTGGCCTGGGTCCCCTGGAACATTTATAGGGGCTGTAAGGGTTTCGCTCCCGGTGCAGACTTGGCTGCTTAGTCGGGTTTGTTTGTAGCTTGGCCGCTTAGTCGGGGCCCCTGGAACATTTATAGGGGCTGTGAGGTTGGGTCCAGTAGAAAAGGTAGGGGGCTGTAGGCAGGAGTAGGGCTAGGTATTCGCGATTGAGCAGTAAGCCTTGGCAACTACCAGCCGAATTGTTCACCCGGGGCCCCCCACCTGGTCAGATCTGTAATATGTATGTAGATAATTCTGTATGAGATAGATCTGATGTCTGATCTATCTTCTCTATGCCTATATTATAAAGGGCAAATGTCCCCCGACCCCGGGCATTTAGAGAGTTGTTTGTAGAGTAGGGTAGGAGGGTAGGCGGCCGTAGGGCGTAAAGAAGAAAGGAGAGTGGTAAACTGGTCTCTATAGGTGGGTTGCTTGTTCGTTCGTCCCAGTATTAGTTCCTCAGCTGTAGGCTGGGGTACTATCTGCAGGTGTTCCTCCGGCTGCCCCTACTATCTAAAGGCGGGGGGGCAGCCCTCAAATAGATTATTGCTGCCCCCGCCATTAGACTCTCCTCCGGGTGGGAATCATAGGGCGGGGGCTGGTACAGTAGTCTAGTAGATATTGTCTGATCGTCTGGATGGGGGAGTCGTATCCGAGTATATGGGGTTAAGGGTGAGACCCCCTGGCGAGTGAATAGTGCTAGGTTGCGCCTGTAAAATTCTTGGCGTCTGGCAGGTGAATAATCTATTTTAAGGGCTATTCTAAAGGGGCATTGCCCATAGAATTTTACGTGGAGATAATAAATAGGAGTGCTTCGCCTAAAATAGTAGGGCATAAATCAAACTATTAATAAAGGTGGGGGGGGTCGGCCGGAGTTTGAGGGCTCCCAATGCAATGTGTTGTTTTTGCATCTCCCCATCTCTGGCCAATAGCCGTATAATCCTTTTCATTACTATCCCATTATATACACCTACTATTCTAAGGGGCCGGCCCTAGCCTATTAGAGTTGAGTTGAGTTGAGTTTCTTTGGGCATATTGATTATGGTTTAGTGCATCTCGCCTTGCATAGAATGGGATGCGGGAGCAGGCTTGGCAAAGAACCCTACCTGAATTACATATTTGCACCCTTCCTCCATCCAATCCTTGCTCACTTTCTCTCTCACCAGGGCAAGGGGGCAAAGCCTGGGTGGGGGATATAGGCATTCGCCCCCGGGCCCCCAAGAAAAGAAGGCCCCGGTTCTATAGATAGGGCGTCCAAACAAGACGGAGAAGCGACGAATCAACGATGTGGAAGCAATTCAATCCAGTGTGGTGCCCTTGCCAATAGTAGGGGAAACACGATTGATTCATTTGCTCCATGCATTGGGAGGGAAGGCCCAGATAGAGGGACGGGTGAAGCACGTGCACCAGAGCAATCGACGTGAGCATACATAGGGCATAGTAGCATACGCATGACATGGCCGCCCCCCCTGGTTGGAAGCCCTAAAATTCTATGGCAATCCAATAAGTGCCATAGCCCATAAAATTTTAGCCTATCTTATCATTGCGGCCTTAAAATAGTAGGGGCTATAGATCCATTCGATCTGCCTCCCCTTGTTCCCCCCCATGGGAACTCGTGGATGAATAAATCATCAATCGAGCCTCTAAGTTACTATAGTTCTAACTTTGCCCATAGAATTTTATGGGCCCTACAATTTTATGGGGCCCTACCCCTAGAATTTTATGGGGCCCTAGCCCTAGAATTTTTAGGTATGGGGCGGGTGGGAGGATTAAACTGCATGCGTTGTTAGGCGAGATTGATTCGCCCATATAAGGCGGCCGGGGGTGGTTAGATGGGTCGGATAGCATCCCCATCTCTGCCCTACTATCTATAAGGGGATTATAGCGCAAACTATACTTGGGAGATTCCCCTTTCAATAATAGGGCTCAGGGATTCATTCAAACCTAATTGGGATCTAAAGAGCGGAGGCAGTTCTGGATCGAATTGAGCAGATTATAGCCAACATTTAGTCTTTTGCCAACTCATACCTGAGCCCATGTTGCCTTACTGTCAGAAAATGAGATGTGCCCAGTCCCCTATGATAATATACCTCCCGCCCACCCAACAATAATATTCGGCTGGTGGAGAATGAATTGATTTGACGTATTAAACTGAGTTACCAACCGTGCTAATGTGCCGGGGCTAATGGGGCAGTAAGTGGACATTGGCCCCCAAATAGATTATTGTGCGTTTAGGCGAAGCAGATTGTTTAACACATGCATATGTTGGATGGGGAGGGATTGCCCTCCTCATTTACACAACATATGCGTTAAAACGTTATCTCCCCCTTTCGATAAGTTAAAAGTGGATTCATGCGATTCCAGTAGTTCGCGATATGGAATATCACAATGTCTCCAATCTCTTCCCGTGCCGGCATGGCATAAAGTTATTGTCGGGCTGATATTGGACCTTGGGTAGGAGATGGCACTAGCAATTCTTAATGAATTAGTGCAGGCCACCCATGTCATATTGCTTATCGAGCGATCCCAAAGTTCAATGAAGTTTCAGAGGGGCTATAGAGTAACGTTTTTTTCTCAACCAACCCCTACCATTCTATAGGCCTGGAAACCAACCTATATTGATTGTTTATTCCTATATTTATTATGGTTGAGGGTAGATATTAGGTTGGTTCCAGGAGTAATGGAACAGTTGGACGTAAGCTGATTGAGTGTTGATAGGATGACTCGTCAATTCCAATCAGCTAACTGACCTCGACCCCACTACCTATTCTATGTTCCCACCAACCAATATCTGCCAAAGAAACTTCATCGCAGCGAACTTTGCTTTGGACACACCGCCACTATAGAGGATAGGGCTGGAATCGCAAGCATCGAAAGGGTCAACTTTTCTCTTCCTATCCAGCCATCCGGGTTGGGTAGATAAAGTAGTTCTAGGAGGGTAATGTCGGGCGTTACTCCTAAATGCACTAGATCATGCCTATCCCCTCTAACAGCACCTGCTATTGGGAATAGGTGAAAGCAAGCTGGGCCGGGCAGGTGCAACAACACTCATAAACGATGGATCTCCAGTGTTTCGCCTCCCCTACCGTTCCCTTGTCACTAATGGCGCAGAAATGTCCAACCGTAGCTGGTCCCGCACTGCACTTCCGATCCCAGAGTTTGACGTGGTCCCTTACAATATAGGGGCATCCTCAACTGGTCATCGGTTTGATCCCACACCGCCACAAAAGACCACCCCTAGAAATATAGGAGTACAGGGGCAGAAGGCAACTCCCATATCTCCTATGGCCGGCACAGTTCAAAAGACTCCCTTTACCCCTCCCTAGTAAAGTGAATGGAGAGTCCCTCGACGCGCGACCCCCCAAGCTTTTGATTCCAGAAGTTGCTACCCGGCCCCTATCTCGAATAATGGGAGTTTCCGGAAAAAGAATGGAGGCCCTCCACGTTCCACACTAGATACTTGAGCCCACGTGGCTAGACTCAAGTTCCCCCCGACCGATGAAAATAGGGCATCAGCCTCGGGATTTCTTTTATATAGTTCCGCTTCTGCCTTCCCTATATTGAAAGGGCGGGCCCCTACCACTCGGGCTTCACCCCAGGTTGCCCTACCATTTTATAGGCACGAGGTCCTGGGGCACGAGGAGGCTTGCGAACCGGTGCGCACTTAACAATGATGGATGCAAATCGCTCAACACGTTAGGGGCACCCGAGCGAGGACCTAGCAAATGCCAGCGACTAATCTCGGGCCCTTCCATCCTAACCATCGAGACCGGACCGAGCTGAACGAACCAAGAGGTGCGCACTTCACCTTCCTTATTCATTGCCCAACTACGTACACTACTATAGAAAGAATAGTAGGGGCTTAGAAGTGCGCATCTATACGTCACATGCGGTGGGATGGGCAACATTCTCCATTATGCATGCAGGGGCCCTACCCCTACTATTGAGTTTAGACTAGGCGAATAATAAATAATCTGTTGCCGGGAGGGAGAATAGTAGGGCAATAATCTGTTGCCGGGAGAATAATAGGGCACAGGGTGCATCAGCAGCACCCCTCTAGAATGTAGGCAGCAGCCCTACTGGGCAGCAGCCCTATTGATTGTAGGCACATGTAGGCAGCAGCCCCGTAGGAAGCACCCCTAGCCGAATTGTTCACGCATAGGCCAGCACCCCCTATTGATTGTAGGGTAGAGGGTAGCAGCACTGGCCCCAAACAGATTATTGTTTGGAAGCAGCACCCCTAGCCGAATTGTTCACGCATAGGCAGCACCCCCTATTGATTGTAGGGAAAAGAAGAAGGATATTAGGTGATTTAAGGATATTAGGGGATTTCAGGATATTAGTAGGGGTTCAGGTATCACGTATATGATGAGCAAGGTTGCCAATTAGTTTGTTTGGGCCTTAAAATTCTATAGGCTCCCATTTCATCGCCTATAGATAAGTAGGGACCAACCTTTAGATAATAGAATATTCTACCCTTACCTTACCTTACCTTATAATAGGCCGGGGCCCGGCCCTACCCCTACTATTATAAGGGTAAGGGGATTATTGTAGGGGAAGATTATTGTAGGGGCCCCGGCAAATAGATTATTGCCCGCCCCGCCCCGCCCCTAAAATAGATTGATTATTGTAGGGGTAGGGGCCCATAGAATAGTAGGGGCCGTACCCTATAGTTCTAGTTGGATGGGGGATAATATTCTAGTAAGGGGTCTGATGGTGTGCTGGTGTGAAGAGTGAAAGGATCGTTCACTCTTATGGATAGTGGGAAGGCGGGTCAGTGGGAAAAAGAGTAGTTCCTATACCGGCCTCCCCACTGATTAGTGTAGATCAGTTAAGTTTCCACGACCTCGCCGCCCTACTGCCTGCCTAAACATATGAATCTACAAGATTTACTGTACCCACTTTATGTACAGCCTTGATAACTAGGATCCAATTCTAGTTATAGTTTCCCCTAGAGAGATGGGCCCACTATTCAACGTGGTGCTCCCGCTGCCTTACTGTTAGGCTTGGCTTATGCTCTTACTGAAACTTGGTTTCAGCGGGACTACTGCCCACTATTAAACGTGCTAGCAGGCAGTATAGCGACTAGCAGATCCCGCCGCCCTATTCAATGTTTGCTACTAGCTATAGTTGACCAGATGCTATAGTATGGTAGGCTGTTTCCCACTTCTACTCGCTATGCATGGAGGCCTGGTTCAGATGCAGCCGGTGCAGAAAGCTCGGCATTGCTCCATCCTGTGCCGTCAATGCTGGCAGCCTGGTCATATTCAGACAGCCAACTGGTCCTGCTTGGAGGTTGATTGATTCCCTACGTAACATCATGAAGAGATTAGAGGGTACTATAGTTTTATACCCTACTATTAGAAAGAAAGGGGCCCTACAATAATATGAAGGGGGCCGGCTATTATAATGGGGAAAGGGGAAAGGGGATGGGGCCCCACCCTATTATAGTAGCGGGCCCTTACTATTCGTAGGCATCGGAACTCCATCACCCGCAAGCAAAATGTGCATCCATCCTGAACTCACCATAAATTGTTACAACTATCAATAATCGTGTGCCACTTTCCGCCCCATAGGGGGGGTTGAGGGTGCTAATTATAGATAGTTGGAGGGAGGGAACTATGTTGGGAATGGTGAGGGCCCGCCCTATAAGTTGTTTTGTTGTTGTCCTGCATTTTTCCCTATCTCTATAGTAAGCCCAAACAAAACTCAAGGGACCAAGGGCCTCTGCATGCATGCACCAGAAGCCCTACTATGAATTGGCGGGGCGCCAGGAGGATATATATAGTTGGGGCAGCAGGGTGCCCCTCCTTTCAGATTATTCTAGCCGATTGGGGCAGCAGGGGGCGTTTCTTCCTCTGCATGCGGGGGCGGCTGGCCCTACTATGGGCCCCTGCAGGGTGTGCATGTGGACAAAAGCCCTACTATTCTAATGGGCGGTTAGCCGGGTGCCTACTATTATAAGGGCGGGCCTTCCTTAAAATTCTATGGCGGAAAGCATCCCAGCCCATAGAATTGTAGGGCTGCAGCATTCCATCTCTCCCGGAAGCACCCATCTATTATATAGTATGTGCCGGATGGCCCCTACTTATCTATAGGCAATTTTGATCGCGGCTGGAATCTTGACTGGAGAGCGGAAGCATCAATCTTAATCCTCCCTCCCACCCTGCAACGGCAAGGGTACACATTATCCACTAACATCGCGGGCCCTGCGACCCTAGGGTCCTGCATACTGCCGATGGTACTCATTAATATGTATGCATTTGTATAATAGTCATTCATGTCATATATGAAATCGGATTTTCATTGTTAATAAATTTTCATCTGTTATATTGTATCAATCGAAATTATTGTAATTCGATTTTATAAAATGCAATAATAATAATTATTTATATATTTATATATGTATGTATATATATATATTTATATATAAATATATATATATGTATATATGTGGTATGTAAATATGTTATTAATAAATTTGAATTGATAAAGATTTATATCAAAGGTTCATTTTTATAATGGTGAACTCTTTAATAATTTTCAACTATTAAGATTTAATTGTTTTAAATTATTAAATAAAGTATATGAAATTTAATTGGTAGTTTGGTGGGGGAAGTTTTCAAACAAATATTATAACTGGAAGATGGATTTTTAGACCTATTAAAGAAAAATTTTATCCATCCAAAACAATACATGTGTTAGAAAAAATGTACAAAATGTTCCTCCATTCATTCTCCAAACTTGGAAATGTAAATTGAAACCTCTACATTTAATTCAAGTTTGTAAATTTAGAAAAACCAAAACATGTGTTTGCATTGTGTATTCTTTATGCTACTATTTTGGGTTTTGGGTTGACTAGTGTTGACCAGTTATAGGATGTCTACCAGAGGCTTGGGGGTGATGTGATTGTGATGTCATGATGATGTTTTAATCTTGATCTTTATAAACCCAACCATGGTTATGTGATGGAATGCTCTATGTAATGTTGGTATTTATTGTTTGTTATAGTTGAGATCCTTATGTATCTGAGACACTTGACTTAACTATATTTTTGAGTCATCGATCAGTTATCCTTGGTTATTTTCTAGTCGCCATGATGAGACTGAAATTTGGTTTTATTCTTGATGATGTCATGTTGTGACATGTTTGACTCAACCATTTTGGAGTCTTCAATCAGTATGATTGAGATATATTTTGGTTATTGAGAACCAATGGATACTTTTGATTATCAGTGATACTTCAGTTGCCAATAGAGAGCTGTTGTGATCATGATTTTCTATGGATGCTTGCTCATGGAGATTTGATGTTTTTATGCATATTTAATGATTTTATTATGAATTATCTTTTGTGATTTTGAGATTTATGATTCCATGAGCTTAGGGTAGGATATATGCATGTAGTGTCAGGAAGTGGCTTGCAATGGGGGTCGGGGCCGTAAGAGGCTGCCAGGGTAACTCATTGTAAGTTGGTTAAAAAAGTGAAAACACTCACACCTAATACTAACTAAATGAACCTAAAAAGATAAGTGTTTTGTTCTCGCCCATGCCTTGAGTGCTTGTATAGACTAGGATGGGAGCAGAGAGAATGCATGGTTGTGACCTTTCATTCCATAGTATGCCTCGTCAGTATAAGAGGATACTAGTGGCCGCATGAGATTAGTATAGACCCGTGGAGTTTAAATAACTGCCAAGGTAACTTGTACATGATATATGGAATCACACTTTCTCGCTTGCATAGTAGGTTCCTACATGTCATTGTGTGCCTCTAGGATTAGATGTCAGTTTTGTGATTGAAACCTTTGAGTTAGTATACTTTTAGGATTCCTGGACTTATAGAGATTTATGCTATGTGATTTTGGATAGCCTGTTTGGGACTTGAGATTATCTCCTTAGCATGGTGGGATTGGACCACTTAGGTACCACGCGGTCGGGTGGTAGTGTTTTTCCACTCTTATCATTTGAGATTCATTGAGACATTGTGTCTGATGCATCCTTCATGACGGTGGATATGTATCCTTTCATTGATGATTAGCATATGTTAGAAGATGTTATCTTATGCTTTTATTTGCATGTTAGATTACTTTTTGCATATGATGTAGTATATGTTAGAAGTGACATTCCTACTATGTTAATACCGATGACCTCTTCGGTGCTTTGGGAAGTTATGCATGGAGGGATGGCTAGGGCCCACGATGGTCTAATGATGCTATTAACGGTTGGGAGGAACCATGCACTTAGTTTATTATGTTTGATCTTTATGATGGATGTATATATCTTCTATGATGATGTATCATGTGTATCATGTGATTATCTTTACTTTGATGTATCATGGATTAGAATAGGATGATGTACCTTATTTCACGTATGTATATTCTTTTAAGCTTTTCATACCCTGTGACATGTATAGTGGATGATTGAGCATTTAGAAATGTAATGTATAAACATTGGACTTATCATTATTATTTCATGTGGTTGTTATATTAGATGGATTCAATAATGTTAGTTGATTTAGATGTAATTCAACATTAAGGGATCTTAAAGAATGTAACCAGTTGTGTATGTTATGTTTACTTTTAGATGGACATTGCTATTGCTTCCATTATGGTGCATAAGTTATATGTGGTATTTACTTTCATATTTTATATATTTAAAAAAATGCTACCAAACTTAGTGAAATTCTAGGTTAATTCTTTGGATCCCTTGGCGGGGCATTACATTTGGTATCAAAGCCCAAGTTTCTACATTGGGATCTTTGGGTATGTTGGAACAACTAGAAACTTTGAACTATTAAGTGTATTTCTTCAACTTGAAACTAGGTGAACTGAAATAGGACTTGAATTGTTACTTGTATATTTTTTTATACTTCAACACTTAGTTTTCAAAATTGAAAATTTTACTTAAACCTAAACATAGAATGTAACTTAGTCTATTGCAAACATGTGTCTTTTGATTGTAATATTACTTTTTAGCATTGTAGGGTGGTATCTGGGACTACGTGTTCTATTAGAGGTTGTGGAAGAGGTCATGGTCATGGCAGAGCTATCAGTGTCCATAGGTCTGCCCATGAGGGATCTGCTCATGAAGAAAGTAGAGGAGAGCACGCTAGTAGGCAATAGGAAGAGAGTCATAGAGAGGGCCAAGCTGAGTCTGAAGAGGTTGTTTGGGATAGATGATGTAGACTATTCTTGAATGTCTACCTCATGTTCAAGAATAGCCCAAAGCATATCAGACTAAACAAGAGCATACACCCAGATCTAGGAACCCTCGAAAGGATTGTCAGAGGTCCATTGTGTCCACTTAGATGAAGGATCTTTCAAGCTCCAAGGTTAGGCCTTTCAATGGGCAAGGTTCTGTTTATGTGGCCGAGTAGTGGCTTATTTCCCTCGATAGCATTTTTTCCATGTAGGATTTTGATAGCAATGTTAAGGCAAGATTTGCAATCACCAATTTGGAGAATTTTGGGGCCACCTAGTGGACAATTGAGGAGAAGAAGCTGGGAATCGATATGAGCAGTGTCACATGGGAACTATTCTTAGAGAGTTTCTATGAATGATTCCTACCAGAGGAATGGAAACAGAAAATATAGATGAATTTCATAATCTCAGACAGTATACTATGTCAGTGACTGAGTATGAGTGTAAGTTTTATGAGCTCATGTCTTTTTCAGGATTCAATGAAAATTCAGCTCAGTTGACAAAGCATTTTATTAGGGGTTTGAACAACCATATAATTGAGGGTGTCAAGGTATTTGAGCCAAAAACCCTCAAGGATGTGGTATGTCAAGCTATCCTTGTTGAGAAAAGTGTCAACCTTGGTCAAGGAGGTTTTGTAGGAAGGCCAGCAGCGTCAGGATCTAAAGGAAATTACAATTCAAGTGGTAACAAGAAGTCTTCTTTTTCTAAGGGGAAACAGTATCAGCAGCAGTCTCAACATACACAGCAATAGAAGGGATTGAATTCTTAGGCTCAAGGTGGTGGCAAAGGTTCTAATTCCAAGAACAATTGCAATGCTCAATGCAATAAACAAAATGAGCCCAATCAGCTAGCTCAAAGTAGCCAGTCTTTTGTTAGCAAGAATAGTCACCAACAATCAAATGTACCACCTGTGGGTAGAGGATCTGGCAAAAATATAGAATGTTTTTCATGTGGTCAAATTGGACATTATGCAACTCATTGTTCATAGTGAGCACCTAAGTTTTCTAGACCTAGGCCTATAGTTTCAGAGCCTACAGTTGGTGATGTAGCTAGAGCTCATAGATTATTTGCAGCAGTAGATCATTGTTAGGCAGATCATCAGGGAATAGTGATTGAGACCACAGGTACTATTCAAGGTATATCTCTTTCAGTATTTTTCAATTCAAGAGCTACAGATTCATTTATTTCACCATCTATAGTTTCTAAGTTTAAGCTAGTTGCGGTGAAGCAAGATCATGGTTGGCAAGTGGAACTAGCCTCAGGCATTAAGATCTCCATAGATTTTGTAGTTCTTAAGTGTGGGCTTAGCTTAGGAAGCTTTGATACTATAGTGGATCTTTGAGTCATACCCCTTGGTTCCTATGACGTGGTTTTAGGCATGGACTGGCTTGGATCTCATACAGCTAGTATAAATTGAAGGAAGAAGACTATTATGTGCCAAAATGACCATGGGAATGATGTGAAGGTAGTTGGGATACCAAGGCCTATATCTCTATAGATGATTTCTACTATGCAATTGAAGTAAAATTTTCGTAAGGGATGTCAGATATTTGCTGTTATGGTAAATGATCTTGATGAGGAAGATCATGTGAGGAAGACTTTAGATCACTCGATTTTACAAGAGTACGCAGATGTCTTTCCAAGTGAGGTTCCAGGCATGCCTCCAAAGAGGGACATTGATTTTAGTATTGATCTGATTCCTAGAGTGGAGCCTATTTCTAAAGCTCCTTATCACATGACTACTCAGGAACTAGGTGAGTTACGTCTTCAACTAGAGGAACTTCTAGCCAAAGGGAGCATTCAACCTAGTGTATCACCATGGGGAGCTCCAATGCTCTTTGTGAAGAAGAAAGATGGTTCTTTGCGCCTTTGTATTGATTATAGACATTTGAATAAGGTGACTATTAAGAACAGGTATCCTCTGCCTAGGATTGATGACTTATTTGATCAAATCAAAGGAGCTACAGTATTCTCCAAGACTGACCTTAAGTCAGGATACCACCAGCTTCGCATTAAGGAAGCCGATATTCACAAGAATGCTTTTCAAACTCGCTATGGGCATTATGAGTTCACAGTGGTAACTTTTGGGCTGACTAATGCTCCATCGGTTTTCATAAGTTTGATGAATGGTGTGTTTCAATCTTATTTGGACAGGTTTGTACTTGTGTTTCTTGATGACATATTGATATATTCTAAGACTCAGAAGGAGCATGAGGAACACCTACAGTTGGTATTGCAATGTTTGAGAGACAATCAACTTTATGCCAATGCAGCTAAGTGCAAATTCTTCAAATCAAAGATTCAGTGTTTAGTGCATGTCATTTTAGATGATGGTATTTCAGTGGATCCTACAAAGATTCAAGTGATAATAGATTGGTATACACCGACTAATGTGTCAGAGATTCGTAGTTTCATGGGCCTAGCTGGTTATTATTGCGGATTTGTCCAGAATTTCTCTAGGATAGCACATCCTATCACTTCTCTTCAGAGGAAAGGAAAGAAGTTTATATGGACAAAAATGTGAGGAATCATTTCAGAGGCTCAAGGAGCTTTTGACTAGTGCACCAATTTTAGTAGTACCTGATCTAGAAGGAGATTTCATGGTGTGTACAAATGCTTCTCTTGAAGGGATTGGGGCAGTGTTGATGCAAAATGGATGAGTGATTTTGTATGAATCACGCAAGCTCAAAGATCATGAGCTAAACTATCCTATGCATGATCTTGAGTTAGCAGCAGTAGTTCATGCTTTGACAAGGTGGAGACACTTCTTGTTGGGGCACAAATTTGAGCTACACAATGATCATCGTAGTCTTCAGTACATTTTCACTCAACCTAATTTGAATGCTTGCTAGAGGCGATGGATGGAATTTCTATGCGAGTATGATTTTGAGGTTAAGTACATTTAGGGAAAGGAGAATGTGGTGGCGGATGCTTTGAGTCACAGGAGACATGTGGTATCATCTATGACTCTTAGTGTGGATTTGAGGAGTCAGATTCTTCAGGCACTTCCTACAGATTTTTGGTATTAGGATGTGTGCATAGAGATGGATTCAAGAAGACCTTTGGAAGGTAGGTTTGCAGGCTACATTCAAGAATTAGATGGTCTTTTGAGACATTTGGGGAGGATTTATGTGCCATTACTGAATGAGCTTCGCACCTTGATTCTAGCAGAAGCCCATCGTACACCTTACTCAGCACATCCAGGTGTCAAGAAGATGCATGTTGATTTGAGACGTTTGTTCTTTTGATCTAGGATGAAGCAAGATATTGCTGATTTTGTGGCTAGGTGTCTTGAGTGTCAGAGAGTTAAGGCAGAACATCAGCACCTAGCTAGACTTTTGCAGCCAAATCTCATTCCTTCTTGGAAGTGGGATATCATCTCCATGGATTTTATAGTAGGATTACCTATGACTGTTCGTCGTCATGGTGCTATCATGGTCACCATTGATCGGTTGACTAAGGTGGTGCATTTTTCACCGATCAGGTCTTCCTACACAATAGCTTTTGTAGCTAATGTCTTCATGCATGACATTGTGAGATTACATGGTATTCCTAGAAAGATCATTTCTGAAAGGGATCTTGTATTCACATCTGCATTCTAGACATTGTTGTAGCATGAGCTTGGAGTGCAATTAAACTTCAGTTCGGCATATCATCTAGAGATTGATGGTCAGATAGAGAGGGTGAATCAAGTTTTGGAGGATATGCTATGGATGTACGTAATGGATAGGTAGACGCATTGGGAGGATTATCTCTACCTAGTGGAGTTTTCTTACAACAACGGGTATCATAGTTTTATTGGCATGACACCATTTCAGGACATCCTTGTCATACACCCTTGAGTTGGGACAGTCTTGAGGATCGCATCCTATTGGGTCCTGAGATGCTTCGTGATATGGAGCAATAGGTAGTGCATATCCATGAGTACTTGACTATGGCATAGGATAGGCAGAAGAAGTATGTTGATGCTCATAGGATTGATCAGAAGCTTGCTGTGGGTGATAAGGTTTTCTTGAGAGTGTGTCTGTGAAAGAGTCTGATCCGATACGGAAAGGGTTCTAAGCTAGCACCTCGCTTTGTGGAACCATTTGAGATTCTAGAGAGGATTGGCTCAGTTGCTTACCACCTTGCTCTACCACCTAGCCTAGCTTGCATTCATGATGTTTTCCATGTTTCAGTACTTCGGTAGTATATTCCTGATATTGTACATGTTCTTGGTTGGAATGCATTGCAGGTAGAGGACAGGCAGCTGGCTTTGGAGCCGATTCGTATTCTAGAGCAGCAGGAGTTGACCCTCAGGGGTCGAACCATCGAGCAGGTAAGGGTCCAATGGGACCCTACTGATGATTCGTTAGCTACATGGGAGGATGTAGCTAGATTACGAGAGTTATATCCCTACCTGTTTGAAGGCTTCCAAGAGTAAGCCTAATCCAAGGGGGGTGGATGTAGTGCCTGCCCTCGTTTACATCTTTTTTGGACATTTTTGCTATTATTATCAGATTATGTTAGATTAACTTTATGTTGACGGATTAGTGTTAATATTTTGAGACTATCAGACATTATTTTATGGATTCAGTTGGTATATGATGAGATCATTTAGACTTTACATTTCATGTATGTATGATGATCATTACATTATTTTAGTTATTGATGATGATTAGTTAGAAGGTTTATTATCTCATGTGTTTTATTATGGATACTTACCCCATACTTGCATGTGTATGGTCTGCGTGTTTTCTTATTGTATGGCATTTCTAATGTGGTTAAGGAAGGGAGTTGTAGTCACCTGCTTAGTTGGGATCTACATGATACACCACTTCCTGCCATTGTTTGTTTAGCTTAGCATTATATATATTGTATGTACATGCATGGTTTTTCTGCAGGTTGCAAGTACTGGGTATCGACTTTCCTGAATTGCCAGGATGAGCGTACCCTATTATACTATCTCAATGATAAGAGAAGGGAGATAAATTCTCAAGTCCAAATCCCAAACCCTTAAACCATTTGTCCTAGTAAGGTAAGACAAGTATCTGGATATTTTACCCACTGAATGTGTCGGATGACATATTTCATGATTTTTAACCCTTTAGACTAATTTTGTGTGAATTGCTCTATGATGGGTTTTCATATTTTATTTTGGAGGTCTATGGTGAATTTTCTATTAACTAAGTCTTAATAAATAGATTTAATTAATACATTAATTATTTGAGAAAATTAATATACAATATCATGGTTTTTGATATTTTGATTATAATTAATTAAATAAGAATTAATTGAGGAAAAAGAATTAAATAAAAGAAAATTAATAATTAAAAATTAATAATTATTATAAAATAATAATAAAGTAATAAATAAATAATAATAATAAAAGTTATAAAAATTAAAATGAAAGTTATAAAATTTTTAATAGAAATTATATAAAAAGTAAATTGGAGTTATGAGCTTGTCTAGGAGTTAACGCACCTTTCTATTTCTCATATGTCAACAACACGGGGGTTAGTGCATCAATTAAGCACATGGTGTCTACAACCTTATGACTTATCTAGAAGGTTGGAAAAGACACATGCTTAGTTGGTGACACCTTCTAGCTATTTCTAGAGACATTCTAGGTGTTTCCTGAGAGCTCTTTATATTCAGGCATTCCTAGAAGCTTAGACATAGCATTTGGAGCATAGGAGGACTCAGGAACTCTAAAGAAGGGAGGAGCTTGCTCTGTGGGTTTTCTGAGGAAGAGCGAATTAGCATCAGAATCCAGGTAGATTCTTGTGATTTTACTTATGCTATTTCCGCATCTTGCATTCCTTGTCTTCTCCGTGTCTTCCATATGTTTTCTAAGCATTTTTCTATTTAATTGTATGCATTCTCAATATGGGTAGTTAAATTTATTTGAGAATCTTATAAGCATTGATTTGAAAAGAACATGGGGCTAGGGTTTAAATTGTAGCCAAGCCATTAGATAAATTATTGGATAAATTTGAGATCAAAATTTTATAGGAAAATTCTGAAATCAGAATTTTTATATTTTTGAATCTGCATACCCATATACATATATATATATACAATTTTATATATATATATATATATATATATATGTATGTATGTATGTATGTATGTATGTATATATGTATGTATGTATGTATGTATGTATGTATGTATGTATGTATATATGCTGAGATATTTGATAAAACTCTGCGTGTATACACACACACACACACATATACATATATACTTATATATATATATATATATATTTATATATATATACATACATATGTATATATACATATATATTTATTTAATTAAAAATTGAATGATATCATACCATGATTGATTGAATACGTTATTCAAGAAAAACTTTATTAAAAATCAAAATCGCATATAATAACTGGCGAATGAAATCGCTTATGCAATTTTTTTTTTAAATGAAGATAAAATATGTATAAGTGGGGGCGGACAAGACCCGCGCCCCCGAACCCACTACGGTCGCAGTGTACTTGCTATTGCAAGTACCGCAATGGCAGGGGTACACAGTATCCACTAACGTCGCGGGCCCTGCGACCGCAAGGTCCTGTGTATCGCCGGTGCTACTCATTAATATGTATGCATTTGTATAACAGTCGTTCATGTCATTTATGAAATCGGATTTTCATTGTTAATAAATTTTCATACGTTATATTGTATCAATCGAAATTATTGTAATTTGATTTAATAAAATGCAATAATAATAATTATTTATATATTTATATATTTATATATGTATGTATGTATGTATGTATATATATATATATATATGTATGTATGTATGTATGTATGTATATATATATATATATATATATATATATATATATATATATGTATATGTATATATGTGGTATGTAAATGTGTTATTAATAAATTTGAATTGATAAAGATTTATATCAAAGGTTCATTTTTATAATGGTGAACTCTTTAATAATTTTCAACTATTAAGATTTAATTGTTTTAAATTATTAAATAAAGTATATGAAATTTAATTGGTAGTTTGGTGGGGGATGTTTTCAAACAACGATTATAATTGGAAGATGGATATTTAGACCTATTAAGGAAAACTTTTATCCATCCAAAACAATACATGTGTTAGGAAAAATGTACAAAATGTTCCTCCATTCATTCTCCAAAATTGGAAACGTAAACTGAAACCTCTACATCTAATTCAAGTTTGTAAATTTAGAAAAACCAAAACATGTGTTTGCATTGTGTATTCTTTATGCTACTATTTTGGGTTTTGGGTTGACTAGTGTTGACCAGTTATAGGACGTCTACCAGAGGCTTGGGGGTGATGTGATTGTGATGTCATGATGATGTTTTAATCTTGATCTTTATAAACCCAACCATAGTTATGTGATGGAATGCTCTATGTAATGTTGGTATTTACTGTTTGTTATAGTTGAGATCCTTATGTATCTGAGACACTTGACTTAACTATATTTTTGAGTCATCGATCAATTATCCTTGGTTATTTTCTAGTCACCATGATGGGACTGAAATCTGGTTTTATTCTTGATGATGTCATGTTGTGACATGTTTGACTCAACCAAATATGGAGTCTTCGATAAGTATGATTGAGATATATTTTGGTTATTGAGAACCAATGGATACTTTTGATTATCAGTGATACTTCAGTTGCCAATAGAGAGCTGTTGTGATCATGATTTTCTATGGATGCTTGCTCATGGAGATTTGATGCTTTTATGCATAATTGATGATTTTATTATGGATTATCTTTTGTGATTTTGAAATTTATGATTCCATGAGCTTAGGGTAGGATATCTGCATGTAGTGTCGAGAAGTGGCTTGCAATGGGGGCCGGGGCCCTAAGAGGCTGCCAGGGTAACTCATTGTAAGTTGGTTAAAAAAGTGAAAACACTCACACCTAATACTAACTAAATGAACCTAAAAAGATAAGTGTTTTTTTCTCCCCCATGCCTCGAGTGCTTGTACAGACTAGGACGGGAGTAGAGAGAATGCATGGTTGCGACCTTGCATTTAATAGTATGCCTCGTCAGTATAAGAGGATACTAGTGGCCGCATGAGATCAGTATGGACCCGTGGAGTTTAGCTAACTACCAGGGTAACTTGTACATGATATATGCGATGACACTTTCCCGCTTGCATAGTAGGTTCCTACATGTCATTGTGTGCCTCTAGGATTAGATGTCAGTTTTGTCATTGGAACCTTTGAGTTAGTATACTTTTAGGATTCCTCAACTTATAGAGATTTATGCTATGTGATTTTGGATAGCCTATTTGGGACTTGAGATTATCTCCTCAGCATGGTGGGAGTGGACCACTTAGGTACCATGCGGTTGGGTGGTAGTGTTTTTCCACTCTTATCATTTGAGATTCATTGAGACATCGTGGCTGATGCGTCCTTCATGATGGTGGATATGTATCCTTTCATTAATGATTAGCATATGTTAGAAGATGTTATCTTATGCTTTTATTTCCATGTTAGATTACTTTCTGCATATGATGTAGTGTATGTTAGGAGTGACATTCCTACTATGTTAATACTGATGATCTCTTTGGTGCTTTTGGATGTTACGCACGAAGGGATGGCTAGGGTCCACGATGGTCTAATGATGCTATTAACGGTTTGGAGGAACCGAGCACTTAGTTTATTATGTTTGTTCTTTATGATGGATGTATATATCTTCTATGATGATGTATCATGTTTATCATGTGATTATCTTTACTTTGATGTATCATGGATTAGAATAGGATGATGTACCTTATTTCATGTATGTATATTCTTTTAAGCTTTTCATACCCTATGACATGTATAGTGGATGATCGAGCATTTAGAAATGTAATGTATAAACATTGGACTTATCATTATTATTTCATGTGGTTGTTATATTAGATGGATTCAATAATGTTAGTTGATTTAGATGTAATTCAATGTTAAGGGATCTTAAAGAATGTAACCAATTGTGTATGTTATGTTTACTTTTAGATGGACATTGCTATTGCTTCTGTTATGGTGCATTAGTCATATGTGGTATTTACTTTCATATTTTTTTTTAAAAAATGCTACCAAACTTAGTGAAATTCTAGGTTAATTCTTTGGATCCCTTGGTGGGGCATTACATTTGGTATTAGAGCCCAAGTTTCTACATTGGGAGCTCTGGGTATGTTGGAACAACTAGAAACTTTGAACTATTAAGTGTATTTCTTCAACTTGAAACTAGGTGAACTGAAACAGAACTTGAACTGTTGCTTGTATACTTTTTTATACTTCAACACTTAGTTTTCAAAACTAAAAATTTTTACTTAAACCTAAACATAGAATTGAACTTAGTCTATTGCAAACATGTGTCTTTTGATTGTAATAGTATTTTTTCCTATTGTAGGATGGTATCTGGGACTAGGTGTTCTGTTAGAGGCTGTGGTAGAGGCTGTGGAAGAGGTCGTGGTCATGGGAGAGCTATCAGTGTCCATGAGTCTGCCCATGAGGGATCTGCTCATGAAGAAAGCAGAGGAGAGCATGCTAGTAGGCAGTAGGAAGAGATCCGTAGAGAGGACCAAGCTGAGTCTGAAGAGGTTGGTTTGAGATAGATGATGTAGACTATTCTTGAACGTCTACCTCATGTTCAAGAACAGCCCAAAGCATATAAAATTGAACAAGAGCATAGACCTAGATCTAGGAGCCCTCAGAAGGATCGTCAGAGGTCCATTGTGTCCACTTAGATGAAGGATCTTTCAAGATCCAAGGTTAGGCCTTTCAATGGGCAAGGTTATATTTATGTGGCCAAGCAGTGGCTTATTTCCCTTGATAGGATTTTTTCCATGGAGGATTTTGATAGCAATGTTAAGGCAAGATTTGCAATCACCAATTTGGAGAATTTTGGGGCCACTTGGTGGACAATTGAGGAGAAGAAGCTGGGAATCAATATGAGCAGTGTCATGTGGGAAATATTCTCAGAGAATTTCTGTGAATGATTCCTACCAAAGGAATGGAAATAGCCAAGGGTAGATGAATTTCATAATCTCAGACAGTATACTATGTCAGTGACTGAGTATGAGTGTAAGTTTTATGAGCTCGTGTCTTTTTTAGGATTCAATGAAAATTCAGCTCAGTTGACAAAGCATTTTATTAGGGGTTTGAACAATCGTATAATTAAGGATGTCAAGGTATTTGAGTCAAAAAACCTCAAGGATGCGGTACATCAAGCTATCCTTGTTGAGCAAAGTGTCAACCTTGGTCAAGGAGGTTTTGTAAGAATACCAGCAGCATCAGGATCTAAAGGAAATTACAATTTAGGTGGTATTAAGAAGTCTTATTTTTCTAAGGGGAAACAATATCAGCAGCAGTCTCAGTAGACACAACAATAGAAGGGATCAAATTCTTAGGCTTAATGATGTAACAGGCTACCTGAAGCTCTCTAATTCTATGTTCATGGTTACAAAATGTAACTGGAGATACCCCACATCAACGTGATGGGCTTAAAATATTCACATCCATCCATTACTATAACCAAACTCACCGCTATATGCTTATATCAACTCAGATATCACCTCTGCCAACCCACGGCTTATGATCATTAAACATGTCCATATCTTATTTCAAATGTTGACCACATTTTCTTTATCGTATAAACGTAATCACCAACAATGATTTACATCTCCCTTGTCTGTTATCAGGTTCCATTATAATACCATGGCCAAGCTCTGCTATATTTATTGTTCTCACCTCTTTATCGGGTTCCTCTACTAAACTCGGGCCTCATCATTATGAGGTTCTTTTGTTTATGAGCCACGATATGGACACCGCCACCTTTGCCAATTGCCATGACATTCTTCCACACAACTACACCCAACTTTGCTGTCAGCCGACTTCCTCCACACAACCACAGCATGCACATGGCTCCTTTTAGGAAAGCGTTACATAACCAAAATTACAAAACTATTAAACCTGAACTGTTAGAAATCATTTAGCCGATTCACAAAGGACAGAATGGAAACACTAAGAAACTGAAAAATACTGTAACAAACAAAATCAATACATTAAAATCTCGATTGTTACAATAACAAGCACTGGTAGCTCTCTGGCTGAAGGCCAGAGAGCCGATTCTTTTCCCTTCTTTCTTGCTACTTCCTCATAGCTATTTTCCTCTTAACTTCCACACTCCATTCGGTTCCCACTCTTTCTTATTTAAAGAGTTTTCGGTGGTTATACATAGTTGGTTATTAAAACCATATCTCCTATTTTAATGTGTTATTGTCTCCTCATGGAGATCGCTTTCCTATTCTAATGGAAATGCTTTTAAAATACATCTTAATGCTATACATAACCATTAAAACATATAACTTCAATTTTCTAGACCATGTCTAACTCGTGGTTCCCAGAGATTCAAAATTTCTCCATTATTACAAATTCTTGCCATAATTTTCCATGTTCGAGGGGTCTCCCATCACTTAAGGTGGTGGAAAAGGTTCTAATTCCAAGAACAATCGCAATGCTCAATGCAATAAACAAAATCAGCCCAATCAGCCAGCTCAGAGTAGCCAGTCTTTTGTTAGCAAGAACAGTCACCAACAATCAAATGTACCACCTATGGGTAGAGGATCTAGCAACAATACAGAATGTTTTTCATGTGGTCAGATTGGACATTATGCAGCTTAGTGTCCATAGCGAGCACCTCAATTTTCTGAACCTAGGCCTACAGTTTCAGAGCCTACAGTTGGTGACACAAGTAGAGCTCATAGAGTATTTGCAGCAATAGATCACCGTCAGGCAGATCATCAAAGAAAAGTGGTTGAGACCACAGGTGTTATTCGAGGTATATCTCTTTCAGTATTGTTTGATTCAGGAGCTACAGATTCATTTATTTCACCATCTATAGTTTCTAAGTTTAAGTTGGTTGCAGTGAAGCAAGGTCATGGTTGGCAAGTGGAACTAGCCTTAGGCATTAAGGTCTCCACAGATTCTGTAGTTCTTAAGTGTGGACTTAGCTTAGGAAGCTTTGATACTGTAGTGGATCTTTGAGTCATACCCCTTGGTTCCTATGATGTGGTTTTAGGCATGGACTAGCTTGGATCTCATAGACTAGTATAGATTGCAGGAAGAAGACTATTATGTGCCAAGATGACCATGGGAATGATGTGAAGGTAGTTGGGATACCAAGGCCTATATCTCTATAGATGATTTCTGCTATGCAATTGAAGTGAAGTTTTCGTAAGGGATGTTAGATATTTGTTGTTATGGTAAATGATCTTGATGAGGAAGATCCTGTGAGGAAGACTTTAGATCACCCAATTTTACAGGAGTACACAAATGTCTTTCCAAGTGAGGTTCCAAGCATGCCTCCAAAGAGGGACATTGATTTTAGTATTGATCTAATTCTTGGAGCGAAGCATATTTCTAATGCTCCTTATCGCATGACTACTCAAGAACTGGGTGAGTTACGTCTTTAGCTAGAGGAAATTCTTGCCAAAGGGAGCATTCGACCTAGTGTATCACCATGGGGAGCTCTAGTGCTCTTTGTGAAGAAGAAAGATGGTTATTTGCACCTTTGTATTGATTGCAGATAGTTGAATAAGGTGACTATTAAGAATAGGTATCCTCTGCCTAGGGTTGATGACTTATTTGATCAAATCAAAGGAGCTACAGTATTCTCCAAGATTGACCTTAAGTCAGGATACCAGCAGCTTTGCATTAAGGAAGCCAATATTCACAAGACTGCTTTTTGAACTCGCTATGGGCATTATGAGTTCACAGTGGTACCTTTTGGGTTGACTAATTCTCCATCAGTTTTCATGAGTTTGATGAATGGTGTGTTCCGATCTTATCTAGATAGGTTTGTACTTGTGTTTCTTGATGACATATTGATATATTCTAAGACTCAAAAGGAGTATGAAGAACACCTGCAGTTGGTATTGCAATGTTTGAGAGACAATCAACTTTATGCCAATGCAACTAAGTGTGAATTCTTCAAATCGGAGATTCATTATTTAGGGCATGTCATTTCAGGTGATGGTATTTCAATGGATCCTACAAAGATTTAGGCGATAATAGATTGGCCTACATTGACTAATGTGTCAGAGATTCGTAGTTTCATGGGCCTAGCTAGTTATTATCGCAGATTTTTCTAGAACTTCTCTAGGATAGCACATCCTATCACTTCTCTTCAGAGGAAAGGAAAGAAGTTTATATGGACAGAAAAATGTGAGGAAGCATTTCAGAGGCTCAAGGAGGTTTTGACCAGTGCACCAATTTTAGCAGTACCTGATCCAGAAGGAGATTTCATGGTGTGTACAGATGCTTCTCTTGAAGGGATTGGGGTAGTGTTGATGCGGAATGGACAGGTGATTGCGTATGAATCACGCAAGCTCAAGGATCATGAGCTAAACTATCCTACGCATGATCTTGAGTTAGCAGTAGTAGTTCATGCTTTGACAAGGTAGAGACACTTCTTGTTGGGGCACAGATTTGAGCTACACAATGATCATTGTAGTCTTCAGTACATGTTCACTCAGCCTAATTTGAATGCTCACCAGAGGTGATGGAAGGAACTTCTATGTGAGTATGATGTCTGGTTAAGTACATTCAGGGAAAGGAGAATGTGGTGGCGGATGCTTTGAGTTGCAGGAGACATGTGGTATCATCTATGACTCTTAGGGTGGATTTGAGGAGTCGAATTCTTCAGGCACTTCCTACAGACTTTTGGTATCAGGAAGTGTGCAGAGAGATGGATTTAGGAAGACCTTTGGAAGGTAGGTTTACAGGCTACGTTCAAGAATCAGATGGTCTTTTGAGACATTTGGGGAGGATTTATGTGCCATTACTGGATGAGCTTTGCACCTTGATTCTAGCAGAAGCCCATCGTACACCTTACTCAGCACATCCAGGTGTCAAGAAGATGCATGCTGATTTGAGAAGTTTGTTCTTTTGGTCTGGGATGAAGTGAGACATTGCTGATTTTGTGGCTAGGTGTCTTGAGTGTCAGAGAGTTAAGGCAGAACATCAGCACCCGGCTGGACTTTTGCAGTCAAATCTCATTCCTTCTTGGAAGTGGGATATCATCTCCATGGATTTCATAGTAGGATTACCTATGATTGTTCATCGTCATGATGCTATTATGGTCACTGTTGATCGGTTGAATAAGGTGGTGCATTTCTCACCGATCAGGTCTTCCTACATAGCAGCTTCTGTAGCTAATGTCTTCATGTGTGACATTGTGAGATTACATGGTATTCTTAGAAAGATCATTTCTGATAGGGATCTTGTATTCACATCTGCATTCTGGACCTAGTGAGGAGGTCTTTGAGTTTTGATTACATTAGTAGATTGATTGAATAGATGATGTAATCATCCTAGCCCCTTGAGAGTGAACCAAAATGTGATAATATATGATGATGATCAAAGAAATTTGGCTGTAGAAAAGGATTTGTTAAGGATAAAAAATGATTTAGGATTGATTGGATCTAATTTTAAATGATTTGCATAGCATTTGAAGCACATTATACATTGATTTAAGTCCCTATTGGCTAAGTTTGACCTTGGTTGACCAAAATTGACTTGTCATCAAAATTTTAAAAAATTGAGTCAAAATTGATTTGGTAAAGTCCTTGGATTGATTACATATTATAGAGATTGATTGCACAAGAAATTGACTAAGAAAGTCCTACAAAATTTAAATTGTGATTTTGAGTTGTTGAATGTCATCAAATTTTGATTTCAATCTTGGAAATGGAGTCACGACTATCACATTTGGTAGGGGTTGAATTTAGCACAAAAGAGAGGACTTTTCAAAATTTGATCAAAACCTATATAAGGGCCAAATGGTTGGTTTTTAACTCATTTGAACTAGTTGACTTTTGATAACCTTAAAAAAAGAAAAAATGCTTGTACCCACAGAGAAATAACAATTTGAGTTGCGTAGCTATCACAAGTACCCCAAACCTATTTCTAATTTAAATTTGATGCATTTTGGTCAATTTTTTCATAGTTTTTTAGTAGTTTAGGGGTCAAATTGGCATTTTATCGTATGATAAAGGTCTTTAGTCATATCATATGAGAAAATTCAATCAATGTGTTTTATAATCTCAGACACCTATGAATTTTATCCTATAGGATTCCATGTGTCATTTAGGAAGTCCATTTACATGTTGCTTTGTCATTCACTACTTGTGAGAGTTTCGTACAATGGTAAAATATCATATGGGCCTATAGAAATTGTTGTATGAGTTTCTTCAATAGTTTTTTAATTCCTTATATTTTATGAAAAATAATGAGTGTTTTTTTGCCTTTTTTACTCAAATTTTCATCATTTTGATCATTGTCATGCATTCTTTGACCCTTTTATCTCATGTTGGCATACTTGTATTCTCTTTGTATTGTTTTCCTCTCTCATATTAATCATATTTTAATAGTTGTCTTATTTTGTTCTTCCAAATTGATATGCCAAATGTTTTGCTAAATGACCCTCATATCTGTTGACTCAAGTGTTGATTGAATATTTAACTAATGTATATGAAACAAACACATTGGGCTTTTCACACTTGTCTGAGATTCCCAATATTAAGGCTAACTACGAATTGTTCACTATGCTCATGGAGCAGTTACATGATGAGCATAATATGTTTGATTTTCCTACTAGGGAGATGATCATCATTTCTTAGGATTTATAAAGGATTATTTGGATTACCTTCCATGGTTTTTAAGTGGAGTGTTATTCCATAGCATGAGTTAGGATAGATTTTTAGGTATAGGATTGATTATTGAGAGGGGGTGGTGAAATAGTAATCACCAAACTTAACAATTTATTTCTTATTCTTTTCTACTCCACACAGTTTACATATAAGATCCAATTATACCTATAATGTTTCTATTGATCAAATAAATAGTAAACTCAAACTAAATAGAATAATCATCCACACAATTATAACACCAAGATTTATCTCATGGAAATTAGATTAGGGTGAAAACCATGGTGTGAGAATGGTGCTCATATATATAGTACACTTCTAGAATTTTCTCTATTAAGAGCTTTCTTGATTAAGGATTACAAAAGTTGTTAAGTGTACATTGTCACAAGATTTTCCTTTGGATCTATTAGGATCTTTACACTTCTAGGACTAACCTTGTTAAAGGATTTAGCACTCTAATCTAAGAATGTCACCTTGTTAGAGGTTTTACAATAAACTAATTTGTGATTTGTGATTTTCACTACCTTGCTATATTCACAAGGTAACATAAATAAGAATGATTTGTGATTTTCACTACCTTGCTATATCATATCCAATGAAGTTCTTCAACATAACAATATACCATTCATTGTTCTCCTTCTTCCCTTTTCTACTCGGATAGCTCATTCTCATTCCAACTATACTATTCTTCTCTCACTCCTTTATTTTCTTGTCCTTTTTATACATCACAAACCCTAAACCTAGAACTTACAATCACAAAGAAATCTCTACATTCATGTAGAAACTTCTCAAATAGTCTTTTATTACTTAACCTAAAAGTTACATTACTTTCTACTTCACTAATAAGTCCCTTGTCTTTGATAACTTGATAGGATAATCCATCACTTAAATTGTTCCCACTTATCATTCCAGCTATTACTCAATAAGGTGCTTCTCTTAATTTCTCTTCAGTTTCTCCTTTTCTCTAACCAATAATCTTTCAAACCGTGAAACCTTCTGATCTAAATTTTTTTGGTATTGCACCTCTATGAGCATCACCTTGATCCAATGAGTGATAGTTTTTTCTTTTATTCTCATGAGAGATGGATTTGTGTGAATCACTACTCGTGAAACGAGGGTCAATGAATTTGACTCAAAAACTACATAGTTAAATCCTGATAGTAATATCACAATTTGACTTGTGGAAAAATATCTCATACTTATAATAGTCAAGTCTAAACCCCAAAATCAAAGAGGAATAATGTGTCATACAATCTAACTCCAAAAAACAAAGTGACACAAGTCAGTTTCACAAAAATGTTTAGTAAACAAACATAAATGCTTTAATAGAATGTAGGCCTCTAATTTTATACTAAAACATTCAAATTTGTGTAAAGGAAAGGGAGAATCTCCAAGTATTATTCTTTCTTGAACTGAAATTAGGTTAGTAAGGCCCAAATGAAGAAAGAAATTCCAATACTAAATTTGAATGGTGTAAAGGAATGAAATATAAGGAAACACTCTCTTTATCCCATTTATGATAATGTGTATAAAAAATTGAACTAATTGACTAAGTAATATAAATGTAGATACCAAATCTATACAATCAGCCCAATCACAAAAAATGTAGAAACTAATTTTCCAATTAAGGCTTAGAGAATAGGTTGATTGGGTGAAAATCCCTCCAAAAGGTTTTCCATAGAGTCATCATCTTCCCAAGTCACTATAAAAAAAGGTCAACCTAGATTCATTGGAAAGATTTCAAGGAGCTATTTCTAGATCTACAATCACAAATTTTCTATCCTATTCTTACACACACAAAATGGGGGCTTTTTTTGTTGGGTAGATTAAGGAATCAACCTTGAATTTAAGTGTAATTGATGAAGGAAATACTGACATGTAGTAAGAATGAATAATATCAAATAAAAGATATAATTACCTTCATAGATGTAATTGAATTTAATATGTCATCAAGTATATAGATGTAATAGCCTTGATTCAAAGAAACCAGAGGGAAATCAAAGAAGCCAAAACCTCATAAATATGACTGTATTTTACATTCTATGGATGAATTATAGAAGAACTTGAATGGATTGGAATTATAGATATCCTCCTTTGAAACCAAACTCCACTGCCACTTTGAATAAAGAAGCTTGATAGAAAGAGGAAATAATTGGACATAATGAATGCTTGAAGATAATGTCTTGGTTGAAGATCTTGAGCTCTTGAATAACTTGAATTCTTGATCATAAAGAGTGTAGATGTAAAATTAAGCCCCCAAGATCCTTTATACTATTTTTTGAGTGGGAAAATAATATAAATTGATTAGGAAGTGTGAAATTAATATTTGGATTCCTAAGGCATTTCAAGCCCTGTACTTTGTGCTTATTAGGGAAGAGGTCAACCTAGGTCAACCTCTTCTAGAATAGGTCCAAGTTGACATATTCCAAAAAAAGGGAAGAGAAAAGAGCCTTCAAAAGTCATAGAGGAAGTGCATATAGAATTTGAAAACATTGGGCCCGCCGAAAGATATGACCAAAAAGGTGGCAATGCAACACTTAAAGGACCATGTCAAAAGGTGATAGATGATATAAAAGTGTGAGATGGAAAATAGGAAGATAAAGAGATACCAAAATCACACTAAGGAGGACTAAAAGGTGTCAAAATGAAGTGCCTCCATTTTAAGATTATATACTTCATTTTATAGGAGACCAAGATTTGAATGATATAATAAATGATTTGTTCCTTTTCATAATCATCCTCCTATTCCAAAAATGTCCATAGTGATATGGAAGTCATTGAGATGTACAAAATTAATGGATTCCCCTGAATGGGAGGCATTAGGATTGATGGATTTTCAAGATATTCCTTCAATTGATTTAAGTTATTTTCACAATCTTCTTTTCATTTTTAGGCGATGCCCTTGGGTAGATTTTTCATGAATGATTGTGACTTGTCTATTGGTTGTGATATGAGCCTTCTAATGGATTTAATCCTTCCTTGAAACCCTCTTATTTGATCACCAAGAACACCTACATGCAAAATAACCTGTTGCTGGAAGGAAACCAAAGAGGAAAAATTGAAGCTTGGAAATCTCAATGGAGTAAGAGAGAAATTGTATTCCAAGATGTAAAAAACAATAATTACAAGAGTTAAACCTTAAAGGTGAAAAAAACCATAAAAGAGGAAAAGCTAGGTTGCACATTATAATTAATATTAAATATTAAATATATGCACCTAAGAGATAGCTTAAGAAAACTAGAGTAATAGAAAACTTGGTTAATTAAATCAAAGTGATCTAATTAATAAGTAAAAACAAATACTTACACTAACACCCCCCTTAAGCAAAACTCAGGAGGTAAGCTAACCTAGCTCAACTATGAAAGCAGGAAAATGGGTCCTGGAAACAAGGCCTAATCAAGTACCCAAAACAAGGAAATCTCTGTAAATTGGACATAAAGGAGAGAACCTAGTGGGAAAAAATTCTCTCCAAAAAGAGATAGAACAAACATGCTAAAAAAACATGAAGGAAGGAAGGCTTCAAAAAGACTCCCCAAGGACAACTTTTGTAACCCCAAGCATAGAACACAACTAAAGATAGCATGGCGATGCAAAAGGTTTGGTGAAGATGCCAGCAACCTATGCATTAGTGGAAATATACTCCAAAGAGAGGACACCATCCTAAATCTGTTGATAGATGAAATGCATATGAAGCTCAATGTGTTTAGTGCATTGATGCTCCACTGGGTTGCAGGAAATGTGAATAGCACTCTAATTATCACACCATAGAATACTCAAACAATCAACAGGAAAACCAAACTCAATCATCAACTGTTGAAGCCATAAAATCTCCTACATAGCATGCACTACTACTCTATACTCAGCCTCTATAGATGAAAGTGTGAGAATTTTTCTTCTTGCACAACCAAGTGATAGGATCAGAGCCAAGGCAGATGTAGATTTATGATCATCAACATCATCAGCCCAATCTGAGTCAGTGAAGCCAACAATGTGAGGATTCCTTGATGTGTAATGAATGTCATACATAAGTGTGCCCTGAATGTAACTCAATATACACTTGGTGGCTTTCCAATGACTCTCATAAGGCTCATGTGAAAATTGAGAGGTAAGACCAACTGCAAACAAGAGATTAGGATGAGCATGTGTTAGGAACAACAAACTGCCAACCAGCTATCAATACAATGTAGGATCCACTAAAGGTAAAGTGTAAGAGGTAGACAAGGTGACATTTGACTGAAAAGGTGGGAGCAAGCTTGCAATCAAGCATGTCAAGAGTATACTTCTACTAGTAAAGAAAGATCCTAGCAGAGGACTGAACAATCTATAGACCAAGAAAGTAGTGTAACAAACCAAGATCAGTCATCTCAAACTATTCCTTCAATGCACGCTAAACATCCTGAAGCGCAGAGGATGAGCTACCTATGAGGAGAAGGTCATCAACATATAGCACAAGGATCAAAACCCCAGCCTCAAGATGTTGAATGTATATTATAGGATTGGAATGGTAGTGAGTGAAACCTATAGAAAGTAGAAAGGAGTCCATGTTCTCATACCAAGCCTGAGGAGCCTATTTGAGACCATACAATGAGCATCAAAATTTGCAAACCAAGAAGGAATCCTACACAAATCCTTGAGGCTACTCCATGTAAATATCCTTAATAAGATCACCATGCAAGAATGCACTCTTTACATCCATCTAAAAAATGGGCCATCCTTGAGAAGCTGTGAGGAATAAGACAAGGTGAAAAGAGTTCATCTTGGTGATAGGGGCAAATGCCTTAGTGTAATCAATACCCTCAACCTATGAAAAACCCTTTACAACAAGATGTGCCTTGTACTTATCAATAGAAACAACAAACTTAGTATGATATAACCATTTGCATCGCACTAACTTTCTTCCATTAAGAAGAAAACAAAGATCCCAAGTATGATTCTTCATCAAAGAATAATACTCCTCCTCCATGGCATTATCCCACTCAGTATGTCTTATCGTTGCTGCAAATTTTTGAGGATCATCGCAAATAGCATGAGTTAGAAGACTAGATCCCAAAATATAAGAACAAGTGTGATAGGAAGTGGATGGATCACCAGCTAGAGATCCAATAGCCTCAATAGTAACACAAGTTCATTTAGGCATCTGTGGAGGATCCTATGGTGGAGGTAAATGGGGGTCATCAAGATCATCATCCTCATTATCTGGAAAAGAGATTGGAAAGGATGAGGGAGTAGTGGTAAGTGAAGTAGACTCTATAGGTAGGATATCTACTGTAGGAAGGCACTTGTCAAATAGAACATCCTACTGAAATAGGACTTGTCTACAATCAGGATCAAACAACCTATATGCCTTAACATCCTTGCAATAGCCAACAAAAATGAGGTGTCAACTCTTCTACTCCATTTCTCTCCTTTGAGAATTTGATACAAATTCCCATGCTTCACTACCAAAAAATTGGAATGAGGATACATCAAGCTTTATATGAGACTAAGCCTCCTCAAGATTCATATGTCAAAATGCCTTGTGAGGCATCCAATTCTTAATATAGTTGACTACTTTGACTCCTACTAGCTTGAAGAAAAAAAAACACAAAAAGCTATATTTTTCATCTTCAAATCACAGCTTCAAGATCTCTAGACTACGCAGTAGCAAGCTCTAATACCATGTAGAAGTTGAGAAAAACCAACTTCACAGTTTGCCAAGAACACTTGCATGCAAAATAACCTGTTGTTGGAAGGAAACCAAAGAAGAAAAATTGAATCTTGGAAATCTTAGTAGAGTGAGAGAAAAATTGTATTCCAAGAAGTAAAAACAATAATTACAAGACTTCAACCTTAAAAGTGAACAAAACCCTAAAAAAATGAAAAAACTAGGTTGCACATTATAATTAATATAAAATATTAATTATATGCACCTAAGAGATAGCTTAAGAAAACTAGAGTAATAGACAACTTAATTAATTAAATCAAAGTAATCTAATTAATAAGTGTAAACAAATAATTACTCTAACAATTTCTAGGTTTTGACATGGCTATTATAAATTTTACTTTTTCATGATCCACTTTCATGCCTTTAGCTTATACAATGTATCTGATGAGTTTTCTAGATGTGACTCTAAAGGCACATGTCTTTGGATTGGTTCCTAACTTGAAATTTTTATTCAATCTAAAATTGGACTTTGACTTGCTAGATGTTTTATTTCTTTACATGAACTAATATAGATAGTCATCTATGTATTCCTCCATCATCTTGTACATCGTATCATGAAAGATATTCATAATGGTTCACTAATATGTTGCTTCTACATTCTTTAAATTGAAGGGCATAACATTCCAACATAATGTCCCCCAAGCACAAATAACAATCATATTTTATTGATCTTCTAGTGCTATTTGTATTTTATTATATCCAAAAAAATCTCCATTACTGAATACATCTCATATCTAGTGGTCATGTCCACTATCATGTCAATATTAGGAAGTGGAAAACCATCTTTCAAATACACCTTATTCAAGTCTTTGAAATCTATCTAGACCCTTATATATTTATCAAGTTTAGATATCTATATAATATTACAGATGCTCTCAAAATATTCTATTACTATACTGAATTTTTCTTTCAACAAATTTTCTAATTCAGCCTTGATTAGCAATACTTTATGGGGCTTCATCTTCCTCAGATATTGTTTCAAAGGTTTGACTCTAGGTGCAATATGATGCATATTGAAATTAGGGTTGAGACTTGGCATATCAAAAATATGTCCACATAGAATTAATCTTTTTCTTTTCAAATAATGTTGTGAGTTCTCTTTTCTCTTCCTTTGACATGAATTGAGCTAAGTGTATGATATGCAGGCTCTCTTCACTTCCCAAATTGGTTAGTTGTGTTGGTTCTATCAAAACTGATGACCACTCATAGAACTCGCTTAGGAGTACATGAAACATCCCATCTTTAGGTGCCTCAAGGAGATTTTTACCCTTAGATATGTCCTTTGTTTTTACTATTTTTTTCTGATACTACCACATTGTGGTTTTCACCATCAAAATATTTATTCTTTTTCTCCTTTATTTTGAGACTAGGATATTTGATGTTTTCCTTTTCCATTTTCACACTTGATTTGATCGTGGAAGACATTATGAGTTTGATAATGTTAAGGTAGTATGCTAGAGCATAATCATTTTGGAACATAGGGACTTCAATGGATGTATTTTTGGTGTTCCAATCAATTAGCTCAAGATATATGATGGGAAGTGATTTAATTAGTTCTAGTGCATTTATGATTATATTATTAAAAGATCAAACTAATAGGTTGATTCCTAGAGGAGTTTTGTCCAAAGTTATGTTCAAATCATGATAATACCTAATGTTATTAGAGAGGATACATTTACATAAGTTAAATCTAACTCATCTAACCTAACACCAAACCTGTATCCTACGTCGAGTTGGTTTTCATAGCTATGAAATACAGCTATATCCTTCTATGTAGTAGAGTTGGATAGTGAGTCAAACTCATTTTTGTGGGAATCTTTTTTACTTTTAGTGGGAAAGTTTAAATTTTCCCCTATAGTCATAGGTATAAATTCTCTACTCTCATTATCTTCTTTATCATTTTCATTGTATTTTCCAATACCTTCCATTATTTATTTTTGACTAGATTCACCTTTCTCAAACTATGGACACATTCAACTTGATATTCTGGATTAGTTGATTCTATGGCATATTGTCTCTCATAGGTCATCTAAGTGATTGAATTTGTTTCATCTAGATCACTATCTCCTTCTATTGTGTTCACTTGTGGGGTTTTATCATCACAAGTATGAAGAAAATTGTATATGTCTTTAGGGAAATGATAAGTAAAGGGATCATCTTCATTTGAGCTCTAAGTGTGATTTTATAGGATTGGAACATCTTTGTTACTTCTTAGGTAGAATGGTGCTCTCCTAAACCCTAGGCATGCTCTATCTTCATGATTCCTAAATTTAGCTTCAATAGAGTAAACTAAACCTTTTCCATTATTTACAAGAAGACCTTTCCTTGTATATCCAATTTTCTAGATCAACTTGTATCCTTTCACATACTTATGTGGGATTTCACAATGTTTCACTTCTTTATTTTCATCTTCCTCCCTATAAAGTCAAGAAAAAATAGCTTTTTCTTCATCATTGTCCTCAAAGGGAACAATTTATTGTATAAAGGTACCATCACAAATAACATTTTCTAGAGTGCATGTACTCTTATCCTTAAAATTTATAACATAGTAACAAAGAGATGATAGGAGGGATACCAATGACAAAATAGGTTTCAACTTATATTCCTTCATTCCTATAATTTTCATCTAGAGGGATTTCTCTAGGTCATTTAGTTAAGCAATATGAATTTTAGGAGCTTCTCTATTATGTAGTACAAGTGTATCTACATATTGTTTTATCACATTTCAAGCATAGCTAGAGTCACTAGGAACATTCACCTCTACTCCATTATAGGGAAATTTGACACTCTAATGGTATGAAGAAGGAACAACTTGCATTTCATGTATCTAGGTCCTTCCAAATAGAATATTATATGAAAGTGGTAAATCTAGCACCTAGAAAATTACATCCCTTTTCACATGTCCAACACTTACTGGTAGTACCTATGGAAAGAGATGTAATTAAAGATTCAAATTAAAGAGGATCAATAGATTCAAAAAAATTTCCTTTCTAATTTGAAATCATTACACTACACTCCTTTGTATGAATAGGTTCTATCATGTTAATTGTGTTATCATCATTAGAATAAGTGTAGTTTAACTTACCATTATTCTTAGAATTGGATGATGAACCTTCCTAGTCCTTGTATTTAGGAAAAGGTTCTTTAAAATCTTTGTGATTGAAATTTGAGTTGTGTCCCTCTATCACTAATTACCACAATCTATGTGATCCTAGATAGTGTGCTTTAAATTCATGTAGTTTCTCATTTTACTATGTTTGTTTTGATCATAATCATAGTATCCATTTTCATTCCACCATTTTGATTAGACTTTTGTTTCATATGGTCTTGAATTATCTGGTAAGGTGATGATGTTATTTTTCTAGAGAGTCTTAAAGTTGATTCGAAAAACTCTCTAAGGGGTGTAAAATCACACTTAGGTCTTTGAAGCCAAGGTTTTTCTTTGAAAATGTTTCTTGATGCCTTAGGTATAGGGAGAACTTTTTTAGTAGCTTTAGTTTCTTGCATGTTGCTCATTAGGTTAAAAATGGGTTTTCTAGTTTTAGAATTCAAAACATCCACAACTCCATCATTTATAACATCTTGACTCTTATTCAAATACTGTTGAGTTGGATCCATGTTTCATTTCTTTATACAAAGATATCTTTCTTTTATTTATCATCGCATCCTCTCTCCTTATGACACTTTTTACTATCTCCTCAACTGAATGTGGTCCTTGTAGTTGAACATTATAGTTTAGTTTAGGAATGAGGTTTTTTGTGAAGATATCCATTCTTTTATTTTTAGGGATATACTAGGAGTATCTAGAATATACCCTTTCTCCATCTTTGAAGAAAGGTCAAGAAAGGTTTTCCCTTTTTTGTTTGGTATACAAAGATCCACCATTGTTACATGATGTTTTATGTCATAGGAGTATTGTTGTAATGAAAAATTAGCAAGTCTATCAAACATTCTAATTCACATGGGTAATATAGAGAACCATTCAATAGCCTTTTCACCCAAAATTCATGGAAATAGATGCATAAGGTATGATTGATCATAAATGAATTCAATAGATGAAGCACAAAATTGTCTAATGTTATCTTGAGGTTTGGAAGAAACTAAGTACTTTTCATATTTAGGTATCTCCACTCCTTGATGAAAATGAGGCATGAACATGTTTTTGTTAAAGGGAAATGGAAAAATGACATCTAATGTGTAATTAATAGTTCATTTATCTTTCTCTTTCACCATTGGCTTCATTTAGGTTTCCATTACTTGTAATTGTTTAGTGATAAAGACATAAGAGTGTCCTCTTGTTTGTTGATGATATTTTTCATGACAAAGTGTGGTGGTAGCTTGGCTCCTCCAAGAGAAAATTCAAGGAATTATTTTTATTTTTCCTCTTTCAATAAAAGGTCCATCATTTTTTACAAATCTTTTCTACTTTGACATTTTTAAATTTCTTCAATATAAATATTAAAACCACTCAATGAGTTGCTAGGGATAGTGTTATTATTTTTACCTCTACAGGATTTTTAAAATTCCTTGTTTCTTGGTTGTGTTCATACATTTTTTATATAGGTTCTAGTATCTTAGTGTTAATCTTCTCAGATGTTGGTTTTTTCTCTTATTAATGAATTCAAACTTAGGAGATAAATTGTCAAACATTTTATCAATAGATTGTTCTTGAAATAGTGGGTTGAATACTTTCTTGTAGTTTTTGTATTGGGTTCATTTAACATATGGATATTTCTCTAGTGATGTAGATCATCATTAATCATCACTAGATGTGGAGAATGTCAAAGCTCATATTGGGCTTGTACCTTTCCTAGATCTTTCTTGAGATATTTTTAATGTGCACTTGGTTTGAATAAGCATTAAGATTTGATAATAGTAGTAGGACTAGATCAAGATTTTATTTAAATTTTATCTCCATTTCAAGGTCTGATAATATTGGGGTGATGCACAACAAGGTATGAGCTATTTAAAAAGTGGCTAATTAGCCTAGATAATGACTCTCATAGCAATACTTATAACAACATAGTAAATAACAGTAGGTTTGATGAAGATATGAAACTACTTTGCACAAACATCAAGTTCATAATAAATTTTGATGAGGTTCTTATCAAAAAATATGTGTTTAGATTTCAATATTTAGGATGATATAAGTTATACATAAAACTTAGGAATGATCAAAGAAATAATAAGACCAAATTGTGCAACTTTTCTCTCTATTTTTTTATTTTCTATAGGATTGTACGATAAAATGTTACAACAAAAAATAATATGTTGGTTTTGTACAATAATATGCATGGGATAGATGATAGTATTCAATTTTGGGTCTAATGTCACCAATAAATAGGTATATTTTTGTATGACAAGCTATTGGTTATTAGAAAAATATATATATGATGCTAGATGACAATTTAGAAGTAGCAAGTCCTAAAATATTGACTCATATAGGAATTTTGACCAAGCTAGATGATAGTTTTATAAAATTTCTTAATTTTCATAGTTTTCAAAGAATTTTCTACAAAAATAGGATGAAAATATCATTTTGAGAATATTAATACAAAGGTTTAAATCACAGATTGTGGTAAAAATAGTAGTCATAAGAAATTTTGCAAAGGAAAAAGAAACTTCATGGAACAAAAATATGTGGAGGTTTAAGTCTAAAATTATGACAATGTTATGTGTGTTTTCAAGATTTTTTTCATAGGTATAGCACAACAAAGACACTTCAAGCACATTTCTACCTAAGGACAAGTGGTAGAGTCTCAATACCCTTTCTCTTGTTAAGTATCTCATGAGTAATGAGATGTTGTGGGATAAGTGAACCTCATGATCAAAGAAACCCCATACATGTTTATGCACCATGAAGTACAAATGGTGAGTTTAAATAATATTTAGAGGGTATGGGTAATCAATTGCATCCTTCTTGCATGCAAATTATGAGACTTTTAAAGGTGCTTTGAGTAGCTTCGATCTTGTAGTTTTCAGTAAGCATTCTATTTGAAAATATTTCATGATGTCTTGCAAGAATGATGAAGGTCTTTCACAACTCCATAAGCACTCAAATATAAGGAAATCTTGTAAATAAGATTAAGACTACTAGGCCCAATACATATATCGGTATACTCTATTATAGTTCACAAAATTATTCTATGAGTGAAAGGATGAGGGTAGTACTATTAAAAATATTAAGACATAAAGCCCTCACACACTCACTAGAGTAAATAGAATAAAATAATTACGTCACCCAAGAATTTAGTCTCAAAGGATGCATTTGATTATAGTGGACCAGATTGGCCAAGTTTTCCTATTTCCACTTGAGTCATTTTGGTGAGATTTTTTCATCAATGATAGGATCACTAATAGAGACACAAAAAGATAATAAAATATTTAGTGGTATGGATTTCTAATTAGACCCAAATAGCCAAGAACATAATTTCCTATCTTCAAATTTTCTTAAATGAACCAGAAAAATGTATGGACTTGTTAATCAACCAACTTATTAGTCATGACCATTCCAATGTTTCTAGGTTTTTTTGGGACCCAAATGGCCAATAGCATAATCCCCTCACAATGAATCAAATGTGATCTATAAGCCCTTAAGATTTTTATAAATGAAATGTGATAAATAAAGATAAGATTTTTCCTTGAATAATCCAAACAATCTCAAAAAAAAATGTTAGTACTTTTATGGAAAACAACCTTCAACAAAAATCGTATACAAATGCATTAGGTTGTTAAAAAATTAACACTAGATAGAGAACTAGGTAGCGGATAGAATTAGTAATAATCTAGAAAATCAATCTGAAACCCTAAAGTCTTCTCCTTAGATGTGAAACAACAATTTAAAATTTGGTAATAAAACTTGTACAACAAAGATTTATGCTAGACAACAATTTATTGGTTTGTAAAATCCTTGTACAACATGTGATTAGGCTCTATTCAACAAAAATAAAAGTTATAAAACCTTGAATTATTTAGAATCTAGCATAGTACAACAAATATCAAGCATGTACTTACTCATGCAACTAATTAAGAAATCCCAAATGACAATATAGAAAAAAAGGATGGAAAAATTAAAAAATCCAATTTTGATCAAAATGAAGCTAGAATTGAGAAATTTGGGGACCATGGTGGGCACTATAATATGTGTGTGTGTGTGTGTGTGTGTGTGTGTGTGTGTGTATGAATATTGGTTACTTAAAGGTGTAACACAACACTTCAATCATGGTTAAGATAATCAAATAATAAGATTAAAAAGTACATAAAACCATGATAAATTGACCTATTACCTCCTATCTAATATGAGTATGAATTGCAGTGAGATTTTTTAAGCTTTCAATGACTAGAAAAATACTAGAATAAAGGATTTGATGTATGAAAATTAATCCTTTTTTTTAATGCATTAATGTAAAATTAATCTAAATGAGAAAAAATTATCTATGGTGAAAATATGATTGATAATCTAAAGGATTTTATGTATGCAAATTAATCCTTTTTTTAATGCATTAATATAAAATTAATCTAAATGAGAAAAAATTATCTATGGTGAAAATATGATTGATAATTTAAATGATATACAAAATTAAGCTAATATGAGCATAATAATCAATTCTTCAAATGTGATACATAGCATCTCTAGAGAAAATTTGGCATAGTAACTATACTCTTCAATTGCACATAAGAAATGAGGTAAGGAGACCCTTTTTTTAATATAAATCTCAAGAAAATTGATGGTCCAAATCGATTGAGATAGACATTTGAGATTAATCCAAAGGTTAGTTGAAGTTGAGTTATCAATCATGCACTTCATGTTGAGTGATCTCTTTAAGAGATGGATGTTCAGTTAATACTTCTAATTTTGAGTATTTTTAGAAGATAAAGGTGTTAATAGATTTATCTAATCTGTAAAACTTAGTTAACAACTTATCACCTTTTCATGATTATGCATGGTTCAGCTAACTTGCTTTTTCGATTCATGCATAGTTGAGTTAATTCTTGTCTCATTTTTTTGATTTATTTGTCTTTGCAAACTCAAGTTTTCACTCTAACTTGGATTTATCCTTGATTTTTTTTTGTGTACAATAAGCATAATTTGACCTAACATATGATTTTTATATTTTTATATTTATAAATTGGATAGAATTATCTCCAGTTTGATGTCATATAATTATTTTAGCAAGAAACTTTCAAATAAAAAAGCTATTAAAATAATAATATACCATGTTCGCTAGAGGTTTGTAGACCTATTTTAGTATGAATTCAATAAAAAATATAAATATTAATCAAATATATAAATAATTTATACATTTGGAATCCTTACAATCTAATTTGTAATGGATTTTTTTGTCAAAAAAATCTATAGAAAAAGCATTTTGATTTGTGTCCAAAGTGTAAAAACTGTCTATAGAATGAAATGGCCTTGAACATTTAGGTCAAACTAGATCCAAAAGCTTAGAATTGGTTGAGCTTGAGCCATTTATAAAGCTGAACTTAAAGTAAATATAGAGGGAAACTTTCAAAATTTGCAAAATAGAGTCCTCCTCATAAAAAGTCACCATGTTCTTCAAGTGCATGTTTGAATTTTGGCTTCCTACAAACAGGGACCCAAATATGGGGCGACATTTCAAAAATAAAATGTTAACCCATTTTAAAATGGGGTAACATTTCTAAAATAAAACTTTACCCCATTTCAAAGTGATATCACACTTTTTTTTACCATTTCTTTAAAATTTTACTAAAAATTGAAATATTTGAGTAACTTAAAAAATAATGTAATCTAGTAGCTTTAACAAATTAGGATCTGATTAAGACCCTGTAAGATAGTTACTACACATTAAAATATCTAAGGACCCATTATATATTGATGAAAGAATTCTCTGATACCACTTGATGAAGGTACGCTCTGATACCACTTGATGAAGGGCCACACCACCCTACCAACTCATAACCAAAAATGCCACAATATGAAGACAAGAGATGACAAAATGCTTCAAACAATTTTATTATACTTGAAAATCCAATATTAATTACAATAACATTTCTACAAGATCTCTCAAGATCCAATCCAAACCCAAGCTAGTCCAGATCCACACTCGAGTAGAAACCTCTGAGATCTCAACTTGTGCTCGCAAGCCACCAAGCAACCTCCTTATTTCTAAACCACAGTCACTAGCTCTTCTCCAACTTTATCTAAGATCCAAGTGTAAACTGCCTCACATTCGGTGCTCTGTCTACACACTCACAACTCCATCACAATCCTGCTATAAACTACCTCACATTCAGCGCTCTGTCCACAGACTCAGAAAAACTCACTCTTCACTTCCTCCTTCTCTTTCACACCTTGAAGCTTTTCCTTCCAAAGCTTCCTTCCCCAAGCTTGATTAGAAATTATCATATGCCTTGCTTGAATAGGCACTTACCACCCAATGCATGATTTATCCACAACCTTCTAGAATTCCTCCTACACAATATCCACATCCTTCCACAATATCCACAACCTTCTAGAATTACAACTAAGCACCACCATGTGGCCCAATTAGAAAATTACATTTCCTTTATGAATCACAACAAATATTAAATGCATGATTTAAAGAACTTTCCACAAGCTTCTAAGATGCAACCTACACACTTTGATAAATGGGATGACAACCATTTTTATTTTATTTTTCTATTTACACCACCTATGCACCTCAAAAATAGAAATTCCTCTTTGCCTCTTTTTTCTATTTTCTATTTGTTTTAATTACTTTTCTTTCCTTCTATTTTCATCACTTTCTCTCTCCTCCAATTTTTTATTTTTTATTATTATTATTTTTTAAATTAAAAAAAAATTCTCGTGCAAGATACTCCTCCATCATATATCTTAAGTGTCTTATTGTTTTTTAATGGGTCCTAATGGGACCTAATGTGTTCTAATGGATCTTATTGTATTTTAATATGTATTTATGTTTCCTAATAGGTACTAAGTGGTCATAAGACCTGATTAGGACCCCTTAGGGCCCTTATGATACATAATAAGTCATAAGAGGTCCTAATGAATCATAAGTATCCTAAGGGGCCCTAATGGGATCTTATATGTTCTAATGGGTTTTGTGTTTTTCTGATGGGTCATAATGTGTCCTAATGGGTCTTAAGAGGTTTTATGGAGACTAGGAACAAGTACAACCTAATTAAGACCTCTTAGGTCTATTATTACACATTAGGATCCATTATGCATCATAAGGGTTGTAATGTGTTGTAAGGGGTCCTGACTCCTAATGAGTCAAATGGGTCCTAGGACCACTTATGATCAATTATGACCTCTTACGGTATGTTAGGACCACCCAAGATCCATTAATATGTCATATGATAGTTAAAGCATTCTAAAGGTTTGTAAGGGGTCCAAAGGTGTTCTAATAGGTCTTAATTTGTTATAATGGGTCCTAATGTGATGTGAGTGTTCCAAGGGTTGCTTGCACTACTCCTCAAGAGACTTAGCTTGTCTCTTCTAGGAACCTATCTACCTAGGTCCTTGATTGTTTTAGATGATTAACACCAATCCAAATTCCTCTCCAAGATTTTGATCCTTTGTGCTTACCCTTAGAAGAAAAACACTTTGTTTTAGTACTCTTCTACACACACACCTAGAAGAATCTAAGTGAAACTTTCTCTCTAACTTCATCCTTCAATGCAGGGTCATCCATGATCATGAGATTACTCCATTTTATTACATTTATGGCCATTTGGAAAGATCTTTAGACCTCTTCCTTAATGATTTCAAGATTTTACCTAAAAGAAGCCTATTTAGGCCTAATTTAATTAGCCCTTGGAATCTACTAATTCCTCTTTCTTGAAAAAACTCTCCAAGAAACTTGGTAAATAAAATCCAAATTCAAACACCCTTTTTTATTCTCTAAAATATTTTGTAAGTCTTGAAACCCCAAGTTATCTGTACAGGTGATTCCTATTATATAGGGCAAATAGGACTAAAAGACCTATTTCTTAGGACTAGACCACAAACTTGTTTAGAAACTCACCTAAATGGTTTGGTAAGACCTCAACCTCAACTATATGTCAAGATAGGACTATCCCCTTCCTAAAACTATACTTTTTTTGTATAATACTTCTATCACCTGCATGAAATCATTGATTCAACACTGTCAAACCACTAATTGAACCTTCCTAGCTTGCCTAGGGCTTGACATTTAAAATAGTAGTATGACTCCCCTAGACTTATAGATTTATATAAAACATGTACAAAGGCCCCACTTAAAGATTCAACCACTTATTTAGAGTTTCCATGGTTGAATCTCATGTGGGAGCCATTTTTCCTAAATCTACGTGACTGAGACCAACAGACTGTCACTGACATAAAACAATTTACTAAGCATACTAAAACTAATCTAAACCCTTAACTTATAAAATGAAAAAAAATCTAATGAATTCTAGAACAAATTCCAATCATTGCATCAATACACTTGATGGCTTAAGGTGGTACTATTCACACAAAAGCTCAAAATGTTACTATAACATAGTCTAGAATTCTATTCCTCACACCAAAATAATACAAAATAACTTCTCTACACTTCAAGATTTGAGTCTTGGCTAACATATGATGCTATCTCCATAATTATAGGGCCTGTTAGTTTAGCATATCTTCCCATAACTTAGGGAATCCAAAGTTACCCATGTTGCATGCAACGTTTGCAATAATTACAAATGTTGTCATGACAACTTTTTAGCAAAATTTGGCATCTTTACACTTATGCCTCTACCCTTATTTCTAGGACCTCTAACCTCCATGTCTTGAGGATCCAAGGCCTTTTAAGGCTAAAATAGAATCTTCACAACCATTAACAACTCTAACAACTAAGACACCTTAAAGAATCAATCTCCCTAACTCCTAACATTAAGAAATGAAAAAAAAACTAACAAAGGCTATTAGTGTGACCTTATTCATAATGACTAACTCACCTAGCCAACATTGAGAGAGACCTTATAAGGTTTAAAAACAAACTAAGCTAGGCTCTTGACTTGGCTAGAGTCAAGTACAAGCCAAAAAACAATCAAACAATGAAGGTTTCTTAGGTGTGCTCTGGCACCATAATGATTCCTAATAGTCTTAAGGGGACCTAAGACCGCTTAGGACCAATTAAGATCTTTTTAAGACCCTTTAGGACACTTATTATGTATCAAGACCTATAAGGACCCATTATGTATTATAAGGGTCCTAATGTGTTTTAATGGTTCTAATGGGATCTAATGTGTTCTAATGGGTCTTACTATATTGTAATGGGTCCTAATGTGTACTAAAAGGTACTAATATGTCCTAGGTAAACTAAAAGACAAGATTGATGATCTAAGATTTGGTAAGGAATCAATCGTGTAGACTAGTGACAATGATTATGTGGGAAATCTCTAGAAAGAAAATTAGATTTTGAAACATGAACTAAAATTTATAAAACTTAAGTTGAGTCTTAAGAAAAATGGTGGCAAGAATGAACCTAAACTAAAAACTAAGAATGTAGACCTTAGATCCTAGTTAAGTCAAGTAACATCTGAATTAGATACAATCAAGATAGAGCATGTAGAATTAAAAAGGTACAATATCATTGTGAAAGGAGAATTAACACAAACTAAGCAATAGTTAGAGAAGCTTTATTCCAATAGTGAGAAGATAGATGAATAGATATTTCACTAGAGACCTTCTTATGACAAGACAGGACTTGGTTATCTTATTGGAGAGAAATCAAAAGTAGGAAAGGGCATAACCCCAAGCATACCTCTCAAGTACTCAAATGTATCTTTAGGAAATGGCATTGTAAATATATTTTCAATCTAATCTTAACATACAAAAGTTTTCATTGGTAATCTGAAAGACAAGATTGATGATCTGAAATTTGGCAAGCAATTAATTGCATAGACTAGTAACAATGATGAAGTAGGAAATCTCTAGAAAGAAAATGATATTTTAAAACATGAACTGAGAATTATTGAGCTTAAGTTGAGTCTTAAGATAAATGGTGGCAAGAATGAACTTGAACTAAAAATTGATAATGTAGACCATAGATCCCAATTAAGTCAAGTTACACGTGAATTAGATAATATCAATATTGAGCATGCAGAATTAGAAAAGTACAATATCATTGTGAAAGGAGAATTGACACATGCTAAGCAACAATTAGAGAAGCTTTATTCTAGTAGTGAGAAGATAGATGAGCATATATTTCACTAGAGACCTTCTTATGACAAGAAAGGAATTATATATCTTATTGGAGATAAATCAAAAGTAGGCAAGCACATAGACCCAAGCATACCTCTCAAGTACAGAAATGTATCTTTAGGAAAAGGCTTTGTAAAGATGTTTGCAATTCAATCTTAAGATGCAAAAGTTTTCATTGGTAAACTAAAAGACAAGATTGATGATCTAAAATCTAGCAAGGAATCAATTGTGTAGATTAGTGACAATGATGAAGTAGGAAATCTCCAAAGAGGAAATGAGATTTTGAAACATGAACTAAAAATTGTTGAACTTGAGTCTTAATAAAAATGGTGGCAAGAATGAAATTGAACTAAAAACTAAGAATACATACCTTAGATCCTAGTTAAGTCAAGTTACATCTAAATTAGATACTATCAAGATTGAGCATGAAAAATTAGAAAAGTACAATATCATTTTGAAAGGAGAATTGACATAAGCTAATCAATAGTTACATAAAAAAATTTATAGTAGTGAGAAGATAGATGAATAGATATTTCACTAGAGACCTTCTTATGACATGATAGGACTTGGAGATCTTATTGGAGAGAAATCAGCCAAGAAATTTTAAATCAAAAGAGAACTAGATCTAGTTATTGAATCCCCTAGGGAATCTGATCTGAGTAAGGTAGAATCAAGTACATCTACTGAAGTATCAAAGGAAGTTGAATTAATTGATTTGTCAACAAAATATGATGAACCTAAGAAAACAAAGCAAGTTGATAAACCTAAGAAAGATGAACCACCCAAGGAAGTAAGATGTGAGTTTAGAGGTAGATGCTTCATATGTAATGAAGTTGGACATATGAAAAGAGATTGCACAAGTAAGTCTTTTGATCCCATTACTAATTTCTATTGTTATAATTGTCATGGTTATGGACATAAAGTAGTAGTATGTAAGAAACCTAAGTTTGATGGTAATAATGTAAATAGTAGAATATTTAGGAATACTGACCCTGCATGTAATGGAAGAGGTAGATCATAGAGAAAATTCAATGATGGTGAGAAATCTAATGGAGAACAGAACTATTCTATGTGTTACAATTTTAACAATCCTAGACACATTGCGAGGAATTGCAAAGCACCTGAGAATTAGAATGGAACAAATTAGAAAAGAAATGCACCTATATGTTAGTTATGTAATAACTTTGAACACATAGCAAGATATTGCAGAATGGGTAGAAGAAACTTTAATAGGAATCCTAATTACAGAAGGAACAACAACAGAAATGATAGAAGGACTGATAATGATAGTGATAATAGTCAAAAGGAAGCAATTAAGGAACATGTTGATGAATTCAAAGAAGCATTTGTGATAGCTAAGGATCTAGGAAGCTCTTATATAGTTTTAGGAAAAATATTTTGATGCACCTAATGAGAAGTTAAAGTAATAGATTTTTTGTGACTCATCCTACCGGAATTAAGCTATTTTAGAAGAGGTAGTGCATCAATTGGTTAGAATTGATGTTAGAGAGAGAGTTAGAAGTTGTGTAGTTAACAAAAGGTAAAGGACATAGAGAGAAAGCTATGATCAAGTGAATAAGTCTAGATATGACCTCAGTGAGCAAAAATTTAAAAAACAAGATTACAAGTAAACAGAGACAATATTTGAATTTGTGGTAGATACACATTTTATGTGTAGTCTAATTTGAAATGATTTAAGGATCGCAAACAAGATTTTGTTTACCATTTTTTCATGCAAAGTGTCTTGAGAAAATGAAGAGTGATTTGACAATGAAGAGAAGTTTGTGAAGTGCAAAGTTGTAGAAGCCCTAAAATAAAATTTTAAGGTATTTTATGAAGCTAAAGCTAAGTTTCTCAATGAATATAGTAGAATTACAATGGCTAGTCAAACCATCTATGATGTGAGTGATAGACCACGATATTTGTTCAAGAAACATTCATTTATTTCACTTTTGGATGACTTGTTGGGCACATTTTTGCAAGTTTTGGAGAATGTACTTCATGTTGAGGATATTAGAAGTTATATCCACTTTAATATTGAAAGTATAGGAGATGAAGTTATTCACAAAGATTTGGGAACCATGTGTAAGAGTAATTTATTGTTGAAATCTAAGTAAGTGTACCTGGGCAAGTTAAATTTAGTAAAATATATGTTTTATACAGAGTTTGATAATCATGATTGGACCCAAATTAATCTAAGTAGGGTACAGAGTGATTTGTTATGGCTAGGTGATGCATAAGTAGTTATTGACAATGACCTAATTCAAGAGGTCATAGGTTTGAGAAATAAGAGATGCAATCCCATAAAAGAGAAGAATCTAAGAAAAATAGTTGAGACAAACCTGAATAGTAGTTTTGATGGAAGAAACATGAAGGTAAAATCCATTCAAGAAAAAGGAGTAAAGTTATTAAGAAAGATATTAGGGTACAATTTCAACCATCGATAAAGGGTTAACTCTATACTAGCTAGATTTTTACATGTGACTTATGTAATGGAAGTTCAAGGAAGAAAATTTAATCTGTGTGAGATTATCAAACTACAATTGTTGGATAACATTGCCAACGTAAAGAAATGAAATTGCATATTTTTTTAGATTTGAGTCTCTACTGATTCACTTATTTTTCAATGCTACAAGGAAGTTTTCTAGAGTAACAAATTGGGATAGCAATGAGTGCACAATGAAGATGGTGACCCAATGCTATAGATCTAAGTTAGAGAATGTTAGAGATGATGACATTGACATAATGATGAAAAGTTTCTAGTCAGAAATGAAATATGGGTACAGAATACCTCCCTCAATGGTACAAAAGTACAAGGAAGAGATATGCTTCATGGTGGAAAGAGACAACACCTATATACAAGTTGTGGTACCAAGGGTTAAGTTTGTAGAACTCATGGGATATGAGATGAGCATCAAGATCGTAGAAGGGTATGCACAAATCATACTCCAATCAGAGAAGGACACAAAGTGCCCTAGATGGGGAACCTAGGAGGAGAAAATGAGAATAGGTCAATGAGAACTACACAACAAGGAAAGAAGAAAGAAAGTGGAAAATGTGATAGTTTCTTATTAGAAATGCTTTAGACTAATTGAGAGCAGGGGGGGTGAATCAGTTATTCAAGGTCCATATGTCCAATTCAAACTTTTTACTAAGTGTAGTGAGCTCATTCAATCATTCATTCATCCAAACTTTAAATTTCCTATTCAAAAAGTTACTATAAATCAACATGCAAGCATAACACATGAAAAAATCAACACATAACATAGTGATTTACATGGAAACCCAATTTGGGAAAAACCACCAGTAACATGCTACTCAATTCTCACTCTTCTAAAGTGATTCCCTATGAAAGGCATGCCCTATTAAAGGCTACAACACATTGTTAAATGTGACCTAGTTAAAGGATTTAACCACCCTATTAGAAGTGGGCATGGTTAGAGGACTTTAGAACATTCACTTGGAATGTCACCCTGTTAAAGGATTTATAAATGGCTATTAAACCAACCTAAGTCCATAGGATTTTCTTCTACCCTAACTAATACAATTGCTAGAGAGTAACAATAAGGGGTTTTGAGCTAATTATAGAATACAACTCAACATGTAGATTTTAGATCACTATTCAGCTCATAACATCGCCTAGCTTTTAGTCTCTGGAACTCTTGATAGCTTGTCCTCCTTTCAAGCTTTGTCTCCTTGAGTCTCCATACTCAATGTACTAGTGCAATCCTTTCTTTCTGACCACTTGTTGAAGCAGTGTCTCTGCATTTTGTTCTTCCTTCTCTTAGATGTCTTCTCCTTGAAACCCTTCTAACCACTTCATAATTTTGCACACTAGAAACTCTATCTTCTTGGTCTGTAACTCCTTAAATAGAAGTCTGGAATTCCTTTCTTGCTCAATTCTTGCCTCCTTTAATTTCAATTTGTGTGGATTAGGTAAGATTCATTGAATCTAACCCTTTTTTTTCTTCTAGAAACATCATGAGGAATCCTCTTGAATTTGCTCAAAAATGGTTTACATAAAATTCTATGCCACCAGCTCATCATCCTTATCCTCTAACTAGTTCACAAAATTCAAGGTAACCACTTTGTCAACTCAGATTTGGTGAATCTTTATCATTTCTAATAATGTAGTAGCTCGGCACTATTGAAATTCTAGTGCTCAACACATACTATGTTACTTAGCACCAACTACATTTTACTGATTCATGGCACCTAAAGTTCACTCAACACCTACTAAGATTTTCTGATGCTCGACACCTATTACTTTGCTCGGTACTTGAACTTCACTCAGCACCTAAAGTTTACTTGACACACAATAGATTTTGCATTTTCTCAGCTCCAACTAAAAATTTTCTTGACTTAAATTAGCTTTCTCGGCACCCACTAATGAACTTAGTTTAAGCTTTGCAGTCAACCTTGTCACAACTTATTCCTCCAATGTTTTTAAGTGTGGCCAACCTCTATATCTTCAAGTATGTTATCAATACATCATTTAACCATTATCTTAGTTGATCCTTGCACTTCATTACAAAACCATAACTCAACCTTTCCCTTAGGTATTCTTGTTACATCTTGTTGATTAAATCATCTTCATCAATCAACTAAGTGATAGTACTTGGATCTTATAAGCAATTTTCATTCCTAAAAATAAAAGATTTGACATCAATGACAAAACAATGATTGAAAAAATTCTTTTTAATAAAAATATCCCTTTTTCAATAAATCTTCTTCATTAATGATCTTTTCAATCATATTTCCAACAATTCCATCCTTAAGGAAGCATGCATGACTAGAGAGGAATTTAATGAAGTCAAAGGCATTATGCTAGAAATGAAAGCAAGCAGATAGTATGAAGTGATAGCAAAAACTCCTATTGTTGTTGCAGGACCTTTAGAAGATGTGACTATAGCACAACCATGTGCACAGGACCCTATTGTACCATATGTAGCAGTGGCACAAGTGCAACTAGTTAGAACAAGAGGTGATCAACCTACTAAGCAAGTAGAGGTAGAAGCACCTGTTGCACAGAGAAAGTAAGTGAGATTGGTAAAGTTTAAGAAAGAACCTACACCATTTACCAAGACAAGGGTCAAGTAGACCACCAGTGGACTAGGAAAGAGAAGGAAAGTGATGCGAGTAAGTGAATCTGAAAGTTCTAAGGATGAATTTGAAGATAGACCAGTAGTGCAAGATGCACAGGAAGGCAAAAATGTAGCTAGAAAGAGAACATGGAAACCAAGGTAGAGGACCTAAACATGCAAATTATTAATTATGACAATTTTGTATAGTTAAACAAGTATTATAATCTATACAACAATATGGATAGAAGGAAAATAGAAATGCTATTGTAAGAAACATGATTTTGAGAAATAAGAAGTTTAAGAATATTCATAATAAGATACCTAAAGACCTATATAATAGGCTAATAAACAAGAAGAAGAGAGTACTAGAAGAAGATCTGAATTTGAGGATCACAATGATAAATAAACTATGTGAAGTTGACTCTAAGGAGGAATCAAATAGAATTTTGAAGGGTATTGAGCCCTTGCTAAGGAACAAAAGAAGAACAATTTTTCTAATGGGAGGCAATTATGAGGATGTCGGAAAAGAGACAGAGGAGGAAATTGTACAATTCATGACCTCAGTGCGTAATATAAGTGTGTAGTCAAATCTTGATAGCCCAGTGTATGTGGAACCACACACACCATCCAATGATGAGGTAGAAGTCGAAGAGTAACAATAGGCACTCTCACCACCACATATTGTTATAGGTATTGAATCCATGCAAGTGGATAATACACACATAACTATAGATGCAAAGGAGAATCCTTTTGTAGGATATGGAGCAAATATTGTCGATGACATTAACAAGATAACATCATACTAGCTCTAAGGAAGATTAAGAAGAAGAAAAGAAGAAAGAAATAGAGAGGAAAGTAGAGGCTAGAAGAAGAGGAGAAGAGAAAGAAAGAAGAGGAAGAAAAGAAAATGAAAGAAGAAAGCTACAGAAGATGCAAGAAAACAAGCAAAAATATTAGAAGAAGAGAAGAAGAAAGCTGAGGAAGAGAAGAAGAAAATAGAACTGGTAGAAATTACACCTATTCCTACTATAATTCCAATCATAGCAGCAACAACAACATCAGTATTAGTTCCATCAGATGATGATGATGATTAGAAAGGATTAATGATCTCGTTGAGAAAGTTATTTGAAAAGAATAAATTAGTAAAGTCTATGGAGAAGACTCTTACTGAAGTCTTAGATAGAATGCAAAAGATAGTAACTAAATTGTAGCTAATCCAAACTTACAAGTTAATTCCAAGGATTTGGTGAAGATTTTTGATGGGGATTTGACAACTCTAGCAAAAGTAGCTTCAGGGCAATCAGAGGTGAAGCATGATGCATCACTATTGGATACAATATGCACTACTGTGAGAAATGACCTAAAAGAACTTGATGGAAACATCAAGGAACTTAGAAAACACATTGATGAAGGGAAGAAATTGTATGGATAGTTTGTGTTATCATACAAATACCTGATTGAATTTGAGATTCAAATTATGGGTAAGATGAGTGAGCTTGAATCACTCACTACACAATTACAACTTCCAGAGACCAACATTGAAGAGTCTAGAATAGAAGTGGAGAAGATCCATAGTGTGATCAGAGGCTTGGAATCTAACAAGGAAAATGTAGCAAAGAGATTCTCTAGTCTTAGATAAATTTTGTCACCTAAGATAAGTTCTTGTAGAGGCAACTAGAGGAATGTCTTGCAGCAAAGACTTCCTATGACAAGTTTGCATATACTAACTTGAGTGTAGTTGAAGTGGCACCCTATGCACTATGTACACTAATTATTATTTCTAATTTTGTGAAGGAAAACAAGAAGAAAGAAGTGAATAGGCTAAAACTTGTTTATGCAATTTGTTTCTCTAGAATGACAATTTGATCAGTAGCAGGCTACCGAGTACTAAGAATACAGTTTTTGATACCTTTGTCATTGATGTCAAAGGGGGAGTAATATGTAGAAGGAAAATTGTATGTATTGTATATGTAAGGGGGAGTACACTTTTGTACTTATATGTCAATATAAAGGAGTGATAAGGAATGTAATGATCCATCATTTTGAAACATGAATAAAATTGTTATGTTTTGAAGGCAATTTTTGTGGAGTTATTTCTATTTGTTTTGTTATGTGTGACATCATTTTGGGACTTAGTCAATTTTCCCAAATGTTTCCATCAATGTCAAAGGGAGATATTGCTGGCAATATGGTCGGTAGGTGTTTTGGTAGTTGTCATTTATGGAAACATGTACTCAACATTTTATTGATGCATTTAGACATACAAAATTGTCTAAATGTTAGATAGTTTGCAACAGTACAGAGAACAAATATGTTGTGTGTAGATGACTCATTAAGAGTTATCTTATGTGGAGTTGAGGAAAGTTCTATGACAATATCATGATGATGTGTGCCAGTGTGCAGGTGTGTATGAATAGTACAACATGATTTATGATTGAAATACCATTACAGGTATTTAACAATGTAGAACAAAGCATAAAAGTGAATTGGATTGTATAACTTGAGGAATTATTTTGGTGACAAGATAATTATTAAGTTATGATGAGCTAACTATGTGGATATTATTCCATAAGTTATTTTATAGTATGCCAAGTGTGTGAAAGCATGAAGGTCGACTAAGCAATGAATTATGAATATGAGAGGTAGAAGTAAAGATCTTATCTAGCAAAAATAAGTGTGTGACATATGTATGATCCATGAGATATTCGTGATTGATGTGAAGTTGATGAGATGATATGTGAAGTATATTTGATGTATGATCAGAGTAAGAGTGAAATACAATAGAATAAAAGTATTATATGTATATGTATTCTTGTGAAGAGTTGAATTGTATAATTGTATGTTAAGGCAGTGGGCTCTTCTTGCATACATTGTATTTGATCCACCAACTCCTGATAGGGTTGAAGCAACTCCTAATAGGGTTGAGGCTCCTAAGAAGGCCTAGTTCTCTAACAAGGATTGGACACTATATGTATTTCACAGACTCCTAATGGGGTCAATATCCTTAATATGATCCTATTGTTTAGTGAATCATCTAGTGGGTATAATCCCCAGTAGGGTTTTCCCTTGGCCAGGGTTTCTATAGTTAACAAATAATGGTGTTATGATTTCTCTATGTGTATAGTTATATTTATTGCTCAACATTGTTGGTTTACTTTCATATGCAAGTTGCAAAGTAATTTTAAACAATATTTAGTTGTGGGAAAAAGTTTTTAGAATATTGATTCACACCCCCAACACCCCCCCTGCCTTTAGTATTATCTTTTTCTAACAATTATGTATTAGGACTTCTAAGGACCCATTATTTAGTATAAGGGTCCTAATGTGTTTTAATGGTTCTAATGGGTCCTAATGTGTACTAAAAAGTACTAATATGTCCTAGAGCTACTTAGGACTATATAGGAATTTATTAGGACCCTTATGATACATAATGTGTCTTAAGAGGCCCTAGTACATAACAAGTATCCAAGGGGGTCCAAAGTGGCCCTAAAACCCTTTAAGACCCATAGGACCCATTTTGCATCGTAAGGGTCCGTATGTGTTATAATGGGTCCTAATGGGATTAAATGTGTTATAATGGTCTTTAATTATTGTAATGTGTCATAATAAGTGTTAAGGGGTCATATAAATACTTAGGACCAATCAGGACCCAATTACAATCCTTGAAGACACTTATTATGCCTTATGACCCATTATGCTTCATAAGGGTCATAAGGGGTCAAAAGGAGTCATAAGTGGTACTAAGGGGTTTTATGACCACTTAGCACTCATTATGACCCCTTTTGATATGTTAGGATTGATAAGTGTGTCATATGATAGTTAATGTGTCCTAGGTGTTCTAATGGGACCTAATGTATCATAATGGGTCTTAATTTGTTGTAATGGGTCCTAATAGGTTTAAATGGGCCATAAGACAACTTAGGAATGATGATGATCTAATTAGGACCCATTAAGACACTTATTACACATTAGGGCCTCTAAGGAACTATAATGGTCCTAATGTGTTGTAATAGGTCACAATCGAACCTAATGTGTTCTAATGGGTCTTAATGTATTGTAATGGGTCCTAATATGTATGAATGGTCCTAAGACTCATTAATAGTTCCTATGACCCCTAAGAATCCCTTATGATACATAATGGATCTTAATGGGTCCTACTTTATGTACTAAGAGGTCTTAGGATACAATAATGGGTTTTAAGAGTTCCTAGTGCTAATAGTATTAGATTACTGAGAGGGGGAGGGCGGGTAGATAGTGTTAGATACCTTGCAACTTGAAATTTACTTGGATTTCAAAACATGTCTCAAATCATCACCATCAAATCTTGCCTTATTAATTTGAGTCATTGATCTTACTTACTTCATCTTTATCTTAGAATATTCTAAAATAGTCCAAAACTTTTCTTGATGTTGTCCTTTACACAATATTTCACAAATTATTCTTCTTTTACCAAATTGTGTTCTTCCCTTTCCTAATACCTCCACCACTCAGCTAATATTGCATACGGTTATCACTATTCTCACTCGGTGACTACCCTTGCTTGCTTACAACTTCTTCTTGGTTAATAATATTCTTATGTTGACCTTTCTTCCTCTTCATTTATTGACCATTTTCTCTAGCTCAGTGCATCTCACTAATTACTTATCTTTTCACTTGCCAACTTTATTCTTCCTTTACTAACCAAAACAACTTTTTTGTGCATCATCTTAATACTTCATGAAGTCACATAAAATAATCAAGCCAACATTTTCTTCCCATATACCAATTCATCATTTTCCCAATTAATTTTACTACTCAACATCACTTCTACATCTCAACCTCTAACTATATCTTCAACTTTTCTATTCAACATCAAATCCTTTAGATGATTTTCAACTTATATGAATCAGTAATGTCAATCATCAATGACAATAGGAAAACTGATCTAACTCTTCTACATACAATTCACAACTTGGTTCTTATTTTGTATCCAAGAAATCTCCCCTTTCTTTCATCAACATTAGTTATGTCCAACAATCTCCCTATTTAGCATTGATGTCAATACATTATGAAATATACCATCCAATACCAAATTTCATCATCTTCTTATCAATACATCTCACGTATCATTAAGTCTCCCCCTTTGATCATACTTCCTTCTACTTTCTTCATCTCTTCTCATCTCATACTCTCATTCTACTCTATTCTTCTATAAATCATATTTCTCCCTTAATTGCATTCTCCTCCATTCAAGTTTTTAATGATAGATCTCGCCTTTGACAATAATCATATTCTCCAACTTTAGCTCATACTTACATACACTCCCTTCACCATATTCTCCCCCTTTGACAACAATGTCAAAGTTATCCAAAAACTTGTGTTACCAACTTACTTTCCATCATGTATTGATCACACCAACTTCTTTACATCATTTCACAATGTTAGGATTGACTAATGAGTGAAATCTTGTATCAACTAACAAATAAATATTTTGATAAATCACAAATTGATACAATCATGTAACTTCCTCTAGTGAACATTAGATAGGGGAATGACCCCTATTTTACCTCTGAGATATTCAAAGATATCCTTAGGTAATGCATTACTAAATATATTCGCAATTTGTTCCTTTGAATTCACGTCCTCCAACCTAACTTGTTTCTCCTAAACTTTCTCTCTCAAATAGTGATACTTGGTAGATATATGCTTTGTCTTTGCATACATCACTAGATTCTTTTAGATGTTTATAGAACTTGTATTTTCACAATAGATTGTTACAAGATGAGTCACTTCCTCTCGCATACTTTCCTATAATTTTTTGGTCTACACTATATTAGAGAAATTGATTATAGTTACAATATACTATGTCTCAGCAGTAGATTGTGATATACTACTTTATTTCTTGCATATCCATGTCACGAGTATTTCTCCTAAAAAGAAATCTCCACCACTTGTGCTATCTTTGTCATCCACACTACTTTCCCAAACAACATTAGTATAGACTCTCAACTCAAAATATCCATGTTACTTGTACCATAAATAATAGTCTTTTATCCCTTTGAGATATGTAAAGATTGTCTTCACAATAGTCATATGTATTAGGATTAGAAGAAAATCTAGCCACAATACCTATAACATGAGTGAGTAATATCTGATCTTCTATAAAACAACATATTATAGCTTACCGATCATAGATCTATAAAGTGTTTCATTTAACTCGATAGTATTATCTTCCTTTGATAGTTTACACATGATTATTGGTGTTCCAACTACTCTCGACTCTCCCATGCCAAATGTTTTTGAAATATACTTGATATACTTGAATTGAGTTATGTATATACCATCCTTTATTTGTTGAACTTGTAATTCAATAAAGAATTTAATCTCTCCAAAAATTGACATTTGAAACTCTTTTCTCATTTCATCAGTAGATATTCTACACATTAGTTCATGTCCTCCAAATATGATATCATAAACAAATATTGTAGCAATCAAGATCTTATCTTTATATTCACCTTTTAGGTACATATTATTGTTCTCACTAGTCCTAACAAAATCAATTCTCATAAAATGTAAATGTAAGCTTTCATACTATGCTCAGGGTGCCTACTTCAATCTAGATAAAGATTTGTATAGCTTACATACCATGTTCTTTTGATTTGGGTCCACAAATCCTTCTAGTTGATAAATGTAGACTTCCTCTTCCGAAATTCCATTTAGAAATGTAGACTTGAAATTCATTCGATAAACTTTGAATCCTTTGAAATCAACATATGCAAGTGAAATTCTTACACCTTCCAATCTAGCAACAAGAGAAAATGCCTCACCATAGTCAATTCCTTCTTTCTGTACACATCTATTATAAACTAACCTTTCTTTGTTCCTTATTATTTCTCCATTTTCATTCAGCTTATTTTTGAAAACTAGTTTGTACCAATAACATTATTGTCCTTGGGTCTCGGTACTAGTGTCGATATGTTGTTCTTCTCAATTTTACCAATCTCTTCATTTATTGCATTTATCCACTCTTCATTCTCTAATGAATATTAAACTATTCTAGTCTTAAATTCAGAAATCAAATGAGTATTCCCTCTCAACTTACTTCTTGTCATGATTCATGAATCCTTGTCTCCAATTATTTGGTTTGGTGAATGATTCCTTTTGACTTACTTTTCTAATACATGCTCGATTCTCTATTGTTCAAAATTTTCTCCACTTGGTGGGGGCTCAACAAATTTGGTGATTGATGCTTGGTGTTCCTTAAGTACTATTTTTATCCTTGGGTAGGGTTTTCAGTGCTCCCTCTTGTACATAGATAAATCTTTGATAATCTTTAGGTTCTTTCTTTCTTTCTTTATTATTATTTTATGCAAACTCATCAATTATAAAATTTGCACTTTCCACCATTTTGTTAGTAACCTTGTTCAAATATGTATATGCATTGCTTCTAGTGGAATAAGCTAGGAATATATCTTCATCACCTTTGGAATAACATATTCCATTCCTAGCATCTTTCAGAATATAGCATCTACTTCCAAAGATTATAAAATAGCTAACATTTAGTGTATGCCCATACCAGAGTTCACAAGGTGTTTTGTTTGTACCTTTCTTCATCTATACTTGGTTAAGTGTATAGAAAACAATGTTGATTTCCTCTCTCCAATATATCTATGCAAATTCCTTCTCAATCAATAGTGTTATATAGAACAATCAGCAATAGATATGTTCCTTCTTTCAGCTATACCATGTTGTTGTGGTGTCCTTAGTGTAGATAGTTGTCTCTTGATTCCATTCTCATTTCAAAAGATAGAAAACTCATTATAAATGATTTTACCTCCTCTATTAGATCATTAACATTTCAATTGCTTCCTTGTTTCTTTCTCAACTCTTTCCTTATGACATTTGAACATGTGAAATGCATTACACTTTTCTTTTTGAATCATCACAAACATCATTCTTGAGAAATCACCAACAAATGAACTGAAATATCTATTACCATAGTAACTTTATACTTTCATAGGACCACATAGATCAGTATGAACTGATTCCAATACATAATTATATGAGTAAGACTTTGTTTTGAACCTGACTTAGTCATTTTACCAATCTGACATTGCTTATACATCACTTCATTAGGTTTTCTTAATATTGGTAAACCTCTCACTCTTTTCTTCCTAGTAACCTTGATTATGTTATCAAAAATTTTATGGCATAACCTCTTGTGCCATAACCAAACATCTTTAGTCCCTTCAATCAAACATGTATTCTCAATAAAATCTAAATAGAATAGGTTACTCTTGTTTGTTCTTTAGTACCAATCAAATTTCTTACATCATCATATATCATCACCTTTCTATTTTGAAACTCCAATTGGTGACTTGTGTTATACAGTTGAGCCACATTTATCAAACTATATTTAATTCCTCGTACCTAGTATGCATTGTCACATATAATCTTATCATTCAACATAATATAACCTTTTCCTTTCATGTGACATGAGGCATCATTTCCAAGTTTAACAAATCCACCATCATAATGTTTTAGATTATCAAATTCCAATATCACTAGTCATGTAATGTGAACTATCAATAATCCATGTATCATTCTTACTAATTTTTCTTCCTCATACCTTTCTTCTCCTTAAAAATCATCATTCATTGCAATATAAACAACTTCCTCACTTTCTTCTTGATCAATAGTTTAATACTCTATGTCTTCCTCCTTTCCTAGGTAAAAAGAGTTCTTTCCTTTCTCCTTATAGTCTATGTTTGTTCAATATTTGTTCTCCCTATTTTCATTCATTTCATTCTTGTTCTTGTTAGGGAACCTAGATACAATATGACCAACTTTGTTACATTTGAAATAAATTAAAGGTAGTTTACCTTTATACTTTCATTTTCCTCTTGGTACTCTCTTTTCCAAAAATGCTTCAAGCTCTTCTTGATCATTATCTTCTTATGCATAGTCATTATCATCTTGTATGCAATGTGAGTTCTTTTCTTTTCTTGAAATTCTAATAGTTAGAGAAGACTTAAAAGTAGTTTCAATTTTAAATAAATAGCTATCAAAATTATTAAGCTCAAAAGTAGTTAGCCTACTAACTAAAGAATCAAGAGTAATATAATTACTAGTTATGGCTCTCAACTCCTTAATAACAGACACTCTAATAGTATAAATAGGTAATAGAGTCATAGGAACTTTACTTATCACATCATCTTCACTTATGAAGACTCCAGATATTTTGATAGAATTAACCACTTCCTTGATTGTGTTACTATACTGCACAATATTCTCACCTTCTGTCATTGTCATGTCATCAAAATTGCCTACCAGACTTTCAGCCTCACATTTTGATCTTCTCCATGAAAAAGTGTGATTTTTTTCCATATCTCCTTAGTAGTAGCATAATATTTTATGTCATTAAATTCAACACCAATTATGAAAGAAGCAATCTCTATCATCAAAGAGTTGTGTTCTTTCTTTTCCCTCATTTGTACAACTTTCATAGATCTAGGGGGTGGTGGTGTGAATTGATTTTCCATGTAGTATAATGCAGAATCTCCAATTCTAGAGATACAATCTTATCCTACTTTTCCATGATGGGAAGTTCTCCTTATTCAACTTTGGTACCTCTCTCTTACACATCTTTGGATCTTTATCTTAATTCTTTCAAACTTGTTCCTCCAAGCACCTCAACTCTAGTACCATTTGTTAGATAAATGAGGGGGGTGAATCATTTATCCTTGGACCCTTTAAATAATTCACCACAATGATAACAACTTAGACTTATCAACAATTCCACTTAGTAAACACAACAAACTTAATCAACTTTATACTAGTAAATAGACTTCTACTTCCTATACCAGGTATCAACTTCATTGACCAAATTACAATAATACTACCAATTTTCACATGTAAACAAAAAATAGCATGTAAAAAATTCATACACCCATTAGCACCAATATTTTTAACATGGAAACCCGATTAGGGTCTTCTGAAGTGAGCTTAGTTAAGAGAAAGGCTTGTTAAAGGTTACAAGCATACTTGCAAGATGTGACCCCATTAGGGGATTCTCACAAAAGATCATCTAGACCTTGTCACCCTTCAATGAGAGACCTATTTAAAGGACTTACAAACTTTCAATGGAATGTCACCTTACGAAAGGATTTACAAATAGAATTGTTAAGTTCACTCAGTTAATAGATTTTCAAATTCAATGGTTAGATAGTAACAATAAATTGATTTCATAAATATACAACTCACTTTTCTTGTTCAGATCTCCATTCCACACATATATTTTCTTATTGACCAACCATTACATCAACTCTTCACTCCACTTCACTTATCACTCTAGATCTACTCAATTTCAACTCTTCAACACCTTCACCACCAACTTGACTAGCAAATGGACAAGCAACATTTTCCTTCTTGTCTCTTCCTTATATAGACAATTTTTTTCCACTTCATCTTATTTATTAGGAGTTAAATGAATTCCTCTTATCCACACGATCATTAAACAACTTGAATACAATGAATGTAGCATAATTAGGTAAACCATTTTTTTGAATCTTTGTAGATGTATTTCCATGTTGGACCTTGGACTTTTCTTGGATCTGAAAATACATCTCTTCATCATCGGATCTTGCCTTATTAATTACAATTGTTGATCTTGCTAGCTGACTTCGTCCTTATCTTAGAATCTTCTAGATTAGTCCAGATCTTTGCTTGATGATGTACTTTACACAAAATTTCAAAAACTATTCTTCTTTTATCAAACTATGTCCTTCCTTTACCAAACACCTCCATCACTTGGTTAATAGTGCACTCGATTATGATTGTTCTCACTTGGTGACCACCCTTGCTCAGTTAATATTGTTCTTAATTTGACCTTTCTTCATCTTCATTCACTGACAACCTTTTCTAGCTCAGTGCATCTCACTAATTACTTACCATCATAGAATCAATGGACATGAGCTCTCCAAATGAGCTAGCTAACCCTACAAAGGCATCCTTTCCAATACTCCAATAGTAGTTCAAAAAGACTCATCCAAATCGATGCTGGGGAAGAAAAGGAATCATTGAGGTCTAAGTTAGGTGCCCATTTCTGTAGAGCCAAGAATGATTTACCAAACATCCAAGGATGCCCAAAGAGAAGATTAGAAATGTCTTAATCATTAGCATAGTCACAATGTCAACCTGCCCTCTTAGATGTCATTTCTTCTTAATGAACAACCTCACCACATCTATGTTAGCCTTGGGGCCCATAAATTTACCAACTAGAGTCAAAGTTGTTGTCAAAACATAATGACCAATCAATGGATCAGGAATGAAAAATGACAAACACACCTTTCTAAGGGTCTAAAATATTGTTTATTTCTAGAAAATAAGATTCTTTGGTAGGTCTTATCCCAAAGAGCGAAGACCGCTTACATTTATCAACCAACAAATTTCCTTTTCACTTTTAGATTTTGAAAGCTGTGTTGGCACCCTCAAGGCCTCCCAAGTAATGAGAGGCCCACCACCCTATGATTCTCCCTTGTTTGAATCTTTCTCTCTATCTATGCTCTCCGTTGAGTTATTGTTCGATACGTTGTGGGTAAACCAACAACCCACTATTGTTAGTTGCAAACTCTATTGGATGACCTCCATTGCCAAGAATCTTGCCAGTGTTGGATTTCCCGCTCTCTCCTGACATTGAACAACTTGTTATCGATGAATGTTAAAATATATGATAATGTTATATACGAAAGAAAGCTTCAATATAATTTTTTTAAAATATAAATTTAGAAACTTATATTAAAACATCTTAAAGATTTGTAATAAATGAATGACTGCATTTTTAATTTTTAATACAAAATCACAATCATAATATAAACCCATTTACAACAAGAGATGCAATGTGTCATAGTTCCTACATAACGCATAATGGTTGTAGAGGTGTAGATGAGTGAGAATAAGATTAAATAGTTCTAATTAACATTGTGAATGGATTAATTTTTGCCTAGAAATGCACTTGTGATCTGCTAGGATGGCTCATATTTTGTTGTTAAGTTCTTGTGTTATATTATTATATCTTTGGGCATTTAAGCCCAAGAATAAGAGGCCAAAGTCCCCAATATGGCATTAAGTACTTAATATCATACTATGATCAATACATATGCTTTAGACAAATTTGCACCTTCTACATTGACAACTTAAAATATGTGTAATGAGGAAAGATATCATACCAATATTTGAATTATAGAACTTGAAGAAGTCATGAAGCATTTGGAGTATCACATTATATGCTTAACCATGTTATGCATGCTTATATCCATATAATTTAATATGTACATTTGTAAATAATAAATAGATGTAATACATATAAATTTATATAAATTTGATGCTGATGAATAAATATGATTTAATAAATAAGAAACATAATATAACTATTTAATTTTAATACATAGTTTATAAAAACTTAATAATAATTTATATATCTTTTAGAATTGAATTATTTCTTTTTTGTGGTTATTTTCTTTAGTATGTTTTTTGATGTAAAATATAATTATTTATTTAATATTAAAATATATATTTAAGTTTTAAATATATTTAAACAAAATGATAAATTGTTTAAATAAGAATATTAATAATAATAAATGATATAATTTATAAATTGCAACACTTATCAATTATACATGTTACAAACACTATTATAAAATGTAATTAAAAAATAATATTGTTTAATTAATTTTTATAAAAGTAAAATAATAGTAATAATTTAACTACTTTTATTAAAAAAACAAAGTTTAAAAAAAAATAGAAATTCAAATACAAAGATATAACATATTGAAATTATATTGATATTGAGAATTAATATTGATTAGAAATGTTGTTGTGTGAGGTGGAATATAAAATGATTGAAAAAAAAATCTTATCAATTTATTACAAATGTGGAAAAGATAAAGTTGTTAGAAAATATTTATATTTTTGTTGAAGAAAATTAATTTCCTCCCAAAAATAGTATGGACCAATAGGATGAATGAAAAATGTGATTTATAAAATAATGAAAAATTAGAAAAAGATGCAAACATTTAAAATTTCGATTTGATTGATCAGTGTTAATGTCATATTATCATATTATCAGTGACACCAATTGCATAAGTATTCCTTGACATAAGTATTCCTTAATAAAACCAATCTAAGTACATATATAGGAGAAACAAATATTAAAATAGATGTAAACGTTTACAACTATACATCTAGTATGATTTAATAATGCAATGACAAAAATTATCACTGTTGAAAAATTAGGACAAGTTTAAAAGTAAGATTGTCTTACACGACTATGATTGTACATGACATAGCTTGAAATATTCATTGATGAAAGACGAAATAAAATGTTACACAATTTGAATTTGCAGATGGCAACGGATATTTGGATTGTCTTGCTTGCTTTGTTTTTGGTTTTTTTTTGTTTTTTTCATTTCTATAAGTTGCTTTTTCGGCTTTTCTTTTTTTCATGGGATAATCAGAACGTTGCTTTTTGGCTTTTTGTTTTTTAAACGCATTCAGGCAGCTGCCTATAAGATACGATCCACCTGGTTGGGGAGCCGCAACAATCGAAATTTCAAAATCTCTTGAGACAATCAAGTCGGTAGAGAAATATTGTGGAACATTGGCAAGTCACATTTTGGGCGGCTTGATAGCATTCGGTGACGTTGCAGGTGAATATCATGGGCAGAAGAAAGGTGGAGATCCAGTACAGACCTCACAAACGCCGACGATTGAAAACTTTTGTAGACCGCAAAGCCGGGCTCTTCAAGAAAGCCACTCAGTTCTCCATTTTATGCGCTTGCAACATCTCTGTTTGGATTGAATCCGAAAATGGGGATGTGTTCGAATTTGGAGCTAATGGCAGAGCTAAGGTTTCCACATCTCCAGTTTCTGCAGAGAATGACAATGACAAAGACAAAGACGCAAAAGATGAATCTCCCTCTGCACAGAGCTCCTTGGAAGATGTGAATTCGCAGATTCCTTGTTGTGATGGTCCAGTTCCTGATTCTCCCTCTGCACAGAGCTCCTTCCAAGTTGTAAATTCACAGATTCCTTGTCCTTTCTTTGAATTGGAGAACGATCCAAATTATATCCACGATGCTGCCGGCCCATTCTCCATAGATGTGAGTTCGTATTTGCCAGAAATGATATTACCTGATGACCTTCCCCTGCAATTCCCTGATATCAGTGAGTGGTATTGATATCCCTGCTGCAATTTCCCGATATTTGTATGCCTTTAATTTAATCATGCCTCTGGCCCTGCAATTTTGTTCTCTATCTTGTAGCAGGGACTGCCAATTATGCTAGGTTTACCTGTATGATAATAATTGTATATAGAGAGGGCATTTTTATTTACTACGATCTGCTTCCAACAGTTGACAAATCACACAGTTAAATCCTGATATTCACATCACAATTTGACTAGCTGTGGAAATCATCTCCTACTTATCAATTGATGAGCTTAAGGGGCTTTCTAATGAATGGTTCATAAGGCACAACACTTGGTGAAGGTTTTGCAAATGGGGTTGCAAGCTTTGGGTTTAACTGTAGAGGAAACTCCGTAGTTAAGTGCGCTCAGGCTGGAGTAGTACTGGGATGGGTGACCTCCCGGGAAGTCCCGGTGCTTCACCCCTGTGAGCATCACCTAGATCCAATGAGTGCTAAGTGTTCCATTTATTCTCATGAGAGATGGATTCATGTTGAATCACTACTCATGAAATATGGGTCATCGAGTTTGACTCAAAATCACACAGTTAAATCCTGATATTCACATCACAATTTGACTAGCTGTGGAAATCATCTCCTACTTATCAAATGTAAGTCTGTTTGCGATGTTCATAGAGTTTTGTAGGCTGTGTAAGATTTGGCAGCAGCCCGATTATGGGTTTGACTGTTTTGTATGACAATACACATATTTTGGCGAATACACAATTTCACCAAGTTTAGTTACATGATATCAATACATATCATAATTGTACATAAACAGAGCATTTCTTTTACGCTTTGCCTCCAACAATTGCCGAATATAAGTCTGTTTATGACGTATAAAGATTCTTTTACTATTTGCCTTCAATTTAATTATCAAATATATGTATTTCTGTGCTGTAAAAAGATTAATGTATCTTTGTAAGATTTGTAACCATTCCAGATATGGATTTGACCTTTTTGTATGGCAATACACATATTAATATGATTTGTTTTCTCTCCTCTTGTCGAATTTGTAACGGAAAACTTTTACGTCATATTTCAGTGATAAATTTGTGAAGCTTGTGCATTGACATATTGTTCAGTTCACAGTCCTCAATATTTATGTCAAAATGCATTAAACGCAAGGTTTCAAGCATGATATGTAAATCAGCTTCCAAAGGAAATTTTATAGCAGTATAAAGGGCAACAATTTTTTAGCCAATAGAGAATAGATTGGATAAATCATATAACTATATGCTCATTCGAAACTCACCTCACAGTAAAGCGGTTCAAGAATTATTCTATTCAAAAGGATTAATCTATATCTTTTATGGCACAGGATTTACTATTTGCAAGGATTAAGGATGTTAGAGTTCAAGTTTTTTTTAAAGATTAAGGTAACTGAGCAGTTCCAAAATCTGGCTGTTGCTCCAGGTTCAATTTTAATGCACGATCTTTCCAGGTTCTTCTAGACACACCTTCTAAACGACACAAATCTCTCATATTTTGATCCTCTTCAGGCAAGAAAATGTAATTAACCCAGCAAAAATAAAAGGGTTGAATTATCTTCAACATTTAATCTGGTCCAACTTTTAAACCGATCCTTTAAATCTATGCTAAACGGAAGTGAAGCTGAATTCATGCTTTCTTTGTTTTGTCTATTTATAATAACTTGGAATTGGTGGATGGTAGTGGAAGACATATTTTGGAACCAATTTGATTTCTCAAGATTTGTCTTACTCTTGCTTACAGAAAAAATTATTTTACTGGAAGGACTTTTGGTAACAGCTTCTGTCAATGTTGGCTTTGTTCTTTACAATAGAATACATAAGTATGATATTGACTACTATCCATCTTTTTCCTTCGTTCTTTCCACATTTCATGTTTTGGCATGAGTTGGTTTGACAAAGCATATTTGTATCATCTCACTGATAGCTAGTTTTCAACATACAGAAGTTAAAAATTTATAGATCCAGTTTGATCCAGTTACAAGTTACAATTGATCCAGTTTGTCCCATATAGACGGTTTCACTCATTAGTACTGGGACATAAATTATATTCAAGAAAGTTCGTTGTCAAGAAGGGTAAGAAATTCTAAATGTTGTTATGTGGATATCACACGGATTGATATTTTCAATATGGCATAGCTGCAATGAAATACAAGAGCACTTATATGTAGAGTCCACTGATATACACAACAATGTTTCCATTGCCATGGACCCAACATCCGACCTTGTCTAGAACGCTATCCCTAGAACTTTGCAACAGCCTGGACCCAGCATAATGCCAGAGCCTGTCCCTAGTACAATGGAGGAGCCTGCCCCTAGTACTATCCAAGGGACTGATATCAAGGAGATAAAGGTTTAATTATATACACCATTCTTGTAATTGATATAAATTGATGGGCTATTAAATTGAATCTTCTTGTCACTAACCTTTGGCTTGTCGAGGAAGGCATGAAGAGAAATGCTTTGATGGAAGTCGAGCCTTGCCAAGAGCAGCAGCCCAGGAAATTTCAAGCCTCAAGATGTGATCAGAATAGGCGATCTAATGGAGGAGGTTAGTTCAACTTGACTTGTGGAATTATGCAGATGCTAAGAAAGGTTCATATATGAGATTAGAAATGTTTCTAAATTATTTTGTGTTGCTTGAACTTTTTTTTTCTCCCTTGTATTTACTATATCATAATTTTGGACTTGATTTGATTGTCTTTCTCACTTGCATCCTTGCATCCTTCTGAAAATATAGCATCTGTGTTTGTGGATGGAACTTTTTCTTCCCATTCTTGAGTTAACAATCATTATATCTGTGATAAATCCATAGATTCTGGCACCATTATTTTTCTTTTTGACAGAATAAAAGAAAAACTCCACAGAACTTTATTGCAATTTATGTGCGAGTAAAGCAGAAAGAATGTTTGAATAAAATGCTACAGAAGGGATATCTTTGGTTTTATATTTTATTGGATAGTTTTTTTTTGGATACTTTTGAAGTGTTTCACTGCAAGGGCATTATGTCAGGTTTAAATTTATGTCGAGAGAACTTTACTGTGATTCTATTTCATTATGCACTGATTGGAAATGGAGCGAGAATGCTATTCATGTGGCTGCAATTAATCAAACAATGTGGTAATATTGACAGCCAAGCAGCCACCAACCTTTAGAGTTCCTTTTTCTTTAGCAATAAAGAATTTGGCAAAGGGAATTATGAGAGTACATTTGCATTCAAGGTGTTTTGTGAAAAGATTCTTGCATCTAAATATGTTTTCCATTTACAAGTATATTGTTCTTTAGGATTAGGATCTGATGCAATATGACAACTCACCTTTAAATTGGACTGAAAACTCATAATGTAAGACAGACAGAGACTGACTCTATTCCAGACACTCAATAGATTGTAACACAACAAATCAATTCATTTACTCCCCTACTTTTCCATTCTATGTTGTCTGCTTGAATCCAATCTCTCAGTTTTGTTAATTTCTTTATCCCATTTGTTAATCTCTTCATGTCCTCTATTCGGTTCCATTCTTCACCCCACTCCTCTCCATAATTACAAATTCTTCTATTGATAATTATTTTAATGAGCATGGACATGAATGAGGATATTGCGTGATTCAATGCCTCCCTAAAATAGGTGTTACTAACTTTCTCTCTTATTACCACTTGCTCCTGCACTGTGTCATTCAGTAGATGTCCATACCCTGTTTCAATAATCTCATTTTGGCACAGACAAGTAGGACACTCCTACATTGGACACATCCAGCAGAAAGTTTGTGAGCATATGCTCATTCTGCTGGAGTTCATAGAATCACCCTTTGAGATTGCAAACTATCTGCATTGAATTCCATCACTGTGCAAATGAAACTATTTATTTTTCCTTTTCTTCCAGCATCTAGCTGGACAAATGTCACCCTCCTCTCTCAACTCTGCTTGCCATTGATGCAAGATGATAACTGACCACTAAATCAGACTCAAAACTCATAATATAAGATAGTCAGAGGCTCACTACATTCGATACACACAATAGATTGTAACACAACAAAATCTATTCATTTACACAAATTTTGAAACAAAGTTTACATCACACGGCCTTCAATGGCAAAATTTATTTTCCTCTTGTGCACAAACTTGAAATCTGCAAATTCTTCTTGTCTTTCCCTGTTCACAGCAAGGCTAATTTCTCTCTATTATCTCAGATGGCCTTCCCTCTTTCCTCTTTGTCCCTGCATGCAATCTCCTCTTTACTGCACCCTCCCTCTCTTCCTTTTCTCACACAGCCTCCACCTCCCTTCAAAGTGTTTACACTATTCATTATATTATATCTACTAGAAAACTTAAGAAATATACAGAATTGTAAAACTAAATCATTTGATAGTATGATACTTCATCATTGATAAATGTCAAATGTCAAAGATAAATATTAAATGCCAATCGATAGTTCAAAAAGACCATCTTGTACAGCAAAATTCCCAGCGACTGCCAGTACGATTCCCAGCGGACTGCTGCATGCATTCGCATCTGATGCATGGGGCCCTTTGACGCATTTGGTAACTAAGGATATAACCCACAAATCTTTAGATCTGAGACATAAGTTCCATGCCATTTTATCAATTATAAAACTGTCTCAGTTGGCATATCTTCTAATTTTGACAATGAGGTTCTTAAGAATTTAAAATGTGTCCCTTTAATAATATGCTGTCTGGTACATTGTTGCAGATAATGCTTTCAATTCTTCCTTGGAAAGTAGTGCAATGTCTCAAAGTGAACCTGCCATGTGACAAAAGAGGTAAGAATGAAATGAAAGATTTTTAATGACATCCATGAGGCCATAAGCCTAAGGGACCCACAAAGAACTTCTCGTCAGTCTGATGTGATTTCTCCAGCCTGACTCTTTTGTTGTGAATCTACATAAGTAAAATGGCCCCCTTGAGGAGTCTTTGTCCTTCGAAAAGGTCTTTTATGTTGTTCACTTTTAATGTTTCTTTGTGTTGGCTACAAATGTCCTCGTATGCCGTACAATCCTTCAGATAGTGCCACTCTATTTCTATCACAACCTCATTGCAAAATCTACAAATTGTATCCTCCCACTCTTCCTTAGAGATCTTCCATCTACGAGTTTCACATCTCAAACGGTGGGAACCAGATCACAATTGAGCAATTAGGATTTTTGCCTTTCCTTTGATCTCGGCTCCTAAATATTCTTTGTCATCATGTTCACATATGGGATTAAATTCTTTGACATAATAGACTTTTTTTTTCTACCTAACTGATTTGCCCACATGAAAGATCTGACTTTTCCTGCCACCCATTTTTTTATTTCAGAAGAGGACTGAGGCCTTCCCTAACCTGGAGATTAGAGACTTTTGGTAGAAAAACTCAATACGAAAGCCATTATTTTCTAAGTACATCAACTTTACTTTAAACCTTGTAAGTATATAATTTCATGCCTTTGTAAAAAATTATTGAACAAGTTGATCTACTGAAAAAGTGGTCTTCATGGAAAACATATTATACGGATATTGTCTGTTATTGTTATATATATTATTTGTATTATTATCCACTAATGTAATGCACTTACTTGATTTCGCAAGGGCAGAGAGCTTGTTACAACACCAAGCATCACGAGAGGGCAGACACCTTGTTACATAGAAGACAACTGATTTTAAGAGTCATAAGGAGCAAGATCAAAGTGTAACTTCTTCAGTCATTTTTGTTTTCTCCAGAACTTGGGCCAGATCAGGTAACTGTAGTAATAGATTAAAAATGGTTGAATTCTGATAGAAAAATGCCTTGCATGAATTCCCACATTTAACATATAACAATTTACTGCACACTGAAAAATTATTAACACTTTGACAAATAGTTTATTTTGTGTGTCTCTGTGTATATTTCAAGCATTATTATAGGATTATGACACTTAATGACTACATTCAAACACTTTAGTCAAATGTTCTACTTTCATATTACCAAATAAGTTCTGTTTTTGGATTGTGGAATGCATAACATGACAAGATTTTCTATTGAAGTGGTTTGCTATCTTTGTCAAATTGAATTATATATTTTCATAATTGTTCCAATTGTACTAAGACATTCATGATTATATTAGCTTGTTCATTTTGGCTAGCATTACTCTCCATATTTCATTTGACAAAATACAACTGATTCATTAATAAGAGTTTGAATAGAAAATGTAAATTGAAGTTACAAATCTTGACATCCAAAAAATAAAAAATCTTCCACAAAGTAGCTCAACCATTTTATGGGCCTCAGTGGAAGAAATTCTACATCGATTAAGAAACCATAGCTGAAGATAGATAATTATAAGCTTGCCACCGCACCAAACAGATTTAAAGGGAAAGTTGCATGCAGGAGTTATCTGCAAGCTGCTCAGAAAGTAAACTAGAACCAAATAACCTAAGAAACAAAGATGAAGACATACATTTTACTTCATATATCCTCAGGAACAGTCCTGCAGCTCTAAGCAGTTTAGCTGTTCCATTATGCTTGAAATATTAGTTGTCAAGAGGCATATTATAGCTTGTCCAATTGCTTCTTGATTTTAAGAGGCACATTATAGTTCCTAAGCATAAGATCAGATCTGCCGTCGTGCAATACAAACTCGTTGGAATAAATGGTTATGTACATTGTGTGTTTATATTATATAATGTGTTATTTTAACGTTATCTCATAGATCTACACACTCTTCATCCTAAAACCTAACAAATTTTAATTCCAGGTTTGTAAGTAATGTGATAATCATTAGATAAGCCATACTTTATCTGAAGGTATTTAAAAAACACCATTCTGCATGCACAATCAGAGATACAATGTAGAATCAAACCACTTAAAGAAGAGTCAAAATATGATTAGTATTAGCAAGCGTACAGCTTTAGGAGCAGGAAAAACTGAATTTTTGCAAAATGTAGACATGATATATCATGGATTTCTCAAACATAAAAATATTACAAATGTAAAAATCTTAGTCACTGGATTCGCAACCCGTGCCCCTGCATCCTAGTGCTGATCCATCTGGATGCCCTGTGGCTAGGCATCTACAAGAACCCGTCTACATCCACAAACTGTGGATGAGCACTTGAACAACATCTAGGCGCATCCCGGACCAACTTTTGAAGGAGCTCAACCTCCTTTGCCTAGTTCATGCAGTGTACTGAAGTACCAAGTTCAGGAATGTTAGAATAGTCATAATTTAATTCTAGAAGACATTGATACTTAATAAGTGGCCCATATAGAAAAAAAATTATGTTATGCATGAGGGGAATCAATCATTTAGATGTTGTATACATGGATTTATTTTCCTTTTAGGCCACATTGTTAGATTGTGTCAATTAATTATAGTTTTCCTAGTCAATTTGAAAATGTTAATCCTCATTCAAGCCCACATGCTTCCATCCTATGTATCTGTTGATGTAAGTTTTGTTCAACTACAACATGTAGAATCAAATACTTAATGTTTCAAGGAGAAACACCAAACACTCAATCCTCTCTTGATGTACGATCATCTCTAATGCTAAGCTTACAACATAAGATCTTGAAATGATGCCAAGGTTCCTTCTCAATTGTGGACTTCACTCAATTTTATGGTGTGATATGTTGGTTATGACAAAGGAACTTACTCTATTCATTCAAGGGATATCAGCTTTTGCATTCGTAAAGATTTTGCTTGACAATGTGCATCGAAAATGTAGTTTGATTTTCCAACTTTTCCACTTCAAATCCAACATAAACTTACAACTTCTATTTCTTCTTCTACTTCTAACTATGAATGCAAGAAATCATGGATGAACTTGGACTTTACAAGATGTAGCTTACTCAAAGACTCCACCCATCTAGTACAAGCTTCTAGGGAATTGGAAAATAGTTTTTACATCAATATTTGAAAAATAGTTTTTACATCAATATTCTCTCTCTAATCCCATTATCTGGATATAAACCAAAGACTGAACATCAATTGAATTTAAGTATTTTCGTTGGCTCACCATACAAGCCACACATACAATCAGCAAGAGGCTAGTGGCACGGATTTGTTCGAATCAGTCAAATAAACATCCACAGATACTTTCATCCAACCAAACTATTTGAACATGAAAATAAATCTACTCCAAATGAAAGATTGAGGAAACCATGCAACACTTTCAAATCAATAACAAGTAATTCACCATGAAGAACCAACAATGAGGTTTCAATTACTTTGAAAGTATCATAGCAACAATTTGGTCAAGTCAACCTGGAAAATTACAATCACAATCTGTCGAGCCAGCCGATCTCACTGTTCAACTTGATTAATAACAACATTCTATCTTTAACTGATTAGCTTAAAGATAGAGGCATGCAGGGGGATGTGGATGGAAAAGACAAGGGTAAAGCCAGATCTGATGATGATAATACCACTGGTATCACTTTTTCTACTCTGAACTAGGAAGAACATAGGATTCACCAGCATGAGGCCGAGGAGAACCAGATGGCCCAGGAGGCTGCCTAGGTCATGCAGGAGCTGGAAAAAAAGATTGAGGATTAGTTCCTGTCTTTTTCCTTTTTGGCTAGCTTTTTGTTTTGGCTTTTGTCTGTTTCATTTGTCTTGTCTTTTTTGTTTGGCCTTTTCTTTGGCCTTTGTTTATTTGGTTGGGCCTAGTGCTTATTATCAGCCTTTAGACTTGTTACTTTTGTGGCTGGGCTTCTAACGCTTATTTTCAGCCTGTTATGTTTTAACTTTCGAGTTTCAAGATCCCTGTAAACCCTGTTTATCTAATCAAAAACAATTTGGTCAAGTCTCTCCCTTAGCTAGCCCACTTTACTCTAGCTCTTTAATCCCACCTTCTAAACTAATGAGTTACAAATGAGAAGGCCTCGACCTTTTATATTAGTTCCATTACATGAAGGGCCAAGATTGGTTGGAGAACAAGAACCAAGGTTCATCCCTACATTTACCATAATTAGGAATGCCAAATTCTCAATGAATTACATGAAAACACCACATTGTTGGTTAATAAGAAAATTACAATGATTTTGATAGCCAATGAGAAAATAGGACACTTGGCATGATTTGACTGCTAGAGCTTGAATTCGGACATGTTTCCTCCTGCCAGAACAAAATCTTTTTATTAGCTCTCTAGAATTAAAATTATTTCAATTGATTTTAATTCAAATGAATAGGCTAGAGCTTATTAATTGGTATGCTAGTGAATTTTATTACTTCAGATTTAAAAAGAGCCTTTTACAATTTTCTCAGAATCAAGAACATGAAAATAGATCAAATTATTTTTGTTAATTATATAAAAATTCACTCTCAAATCATTCATCAGAGTTTGAATAGAAGATGTAAATAGAAGATACAAATCGTGACATCAAAAAAGATAAGAGTAAAAAATAAAATCTCCCAAAAGTAGTTCAATCATTTTATGGGCCTCAGTGGAAGAAGTTGTAAATATCAGACAAGAAACCATACCTGAGGATTGATATCTCAAGCAAGTTGCATGTAGGAGTTATCTGCAAGTTGCACAGAAAATAAACAAAAACTATGGAGGAAACTCCATAGTTAAGCACGCTCAGGCTAGAGTAGTACTGGGATGGGTGACCTCCTAGGAAGTCACTGTGCTTCACCCCTGTGAGCATCACCTAGATCCAATAAGTGCTAAGTGTTTCATTTATTCTCATGAGAGACGGATCCATGTTGAATCACTACTCATGAAACATGGGTCAATGAGTTTGACTCAAAATCACACAGTTAAATCCTGATAGCAATATCACAAAAAACAAGTAGCCCAAGATAACAAATATTTATCTAGCAAATAATTGCTATGTCAGAACCATTTGCTTATTTTATTGGCTTCCACAAAATATAGAACTATAAAAATTGCTAAAAAAACATCATAGTGTGGCTATTGATCATGTTATAAATTCATTCTTAGTCCAATAAAATAGACATACATTTTACTTCATCTCTCTCCAGGAACAGTCCTACAGCTGTTTCGTTATTAGACATATATTTTAGACATAATTCAGATCTGCCATCTCACAATGCATCTGGGAAAACCTCTGCTAATTAACATCGACATTGTTTTTCCAGTCAATCTATAATCTCTCAAAATATTGCATTAATCCTTACAAGTGGAAATTGAGATTATCCATATTCCAACGAATAGAACACAGAGATAGCATATTTGTGTATTGATTGAAGTCATTGGATGCAGTGGATCAATATTTATAGGGAAATAGAGGAGAATTTTGTGAGCCCTGTTAATTTTGATTTATAACTTTAATGTAATACAAACTCGTTGAAATAAATGCTTATGTACATTGTGTGTTTATATTATATACTGCGTTATTCTGAAGTTAGCTCATAGATCTACACATACCCTTCATCCTAAAATTTGTGAAGTTTTTATTCCAAGTTTGTAAGTAATTTGATAATCATTAGAAAATGCAGACTTTACCTGAAGTTCTTTAAAAAACATAGTTCTTCATGCACGATCAAAAATACAATGTAGAATCAAACGACTTAAAACATCATACCTTATCAATGGTTGGTTATGGGTAAACTCTCATTTTTGTCCATGAGACAAATTTCGATGATTTCTCGGTAATGTAATCTTCTTGACACAACCCAATGCGATCAACTTCTATATCTAAAATGTTAATGCAAAAATATGGTACAATCAAATCCAAAGTATGCATCTCTTTGATAAAATATTAATTTTATTATTGTTAGTTAGTTGTCATGGAACCATAGGTCAATATTGAGCTTCACTTGGTTTTGAGGATAGTTTAATATTTTCTACTAATTAAGGCTAACCACGTGAAGGTGGAAGCTCATTTGGCCCTGCCCCGCCCTTCCCCCAATACCCCCCAACCCCACCCAAATCTAAATTTCCCATTAACATTGAAAATCTTTAAGAAATGATCAATCTTTAGAGTACAAGAAAAGGTCCAGACCTACAAAAGAGACATCATTTTCCGATCTTCTAGTGCATATCATTTTTCCATCTTATCCAAAATAAGATTCTACCACTTTGAATTGAAAATGCACATGCAACTATGTTTTGTATGCATGGACAATAGAAGGAGTTGAAAAATCCCATCATGTTTACAATTATTTAATAGGTCTATGCAAATCTCTAACAAAAATGCAAACTTGTTGGGTTTTTACAGCTCCACTTGATGTCGTATGCATATGAATTGAGATTGCATATTGAACTATGGTGTCCTTTTGCATTGTCTAAAACCAATAGATTCAAATAGTTAGTTGTCATACAATCATAGGTTAATGTTGAGCTTCACTTAGTTTTAAGAATTATTTAATATTCTCTACTAATCATGGCTAAGCACATGAAGGTGGAAGCACGTTTGGCCACAACCCCCCCCCCCCCCCCCACCAATATTTAAGTTCCTCATTAACATCTAAAATCTTTAAGAAATGATCAATCTTTAATGTACGAAAAAAGGTTTTAGACTTGCAAAAGTGACATTTTTCCATCTTTTGGTGCACGTCATTTTTCTATCACATCTAAAATAAGAATCTGCCACTTTGAATCGAGAATGCACATGCAGTTGCATTCTATATGCATGGACAACAGGTGTAGCTAAAAAAATGCAGCACGATTACATTTATTTAATAGGTCTATTAAGTTTTTAAAATCATGTAATGGACACCCAGGAATGCCCAAAAGCTGAACCAAGGCTGAAATTATATTAATGCTGAGAATGCTGCAATCAATTACAAAGAGATGTATTCCAAAGGCCAAACCCTAAGGGAATGACGTGTAGAATGTTACAACAAAGAATGAACGTCCTCTATTGCCAAAAAAAGGAGTGTGATTCACACATCCAAGCTCTTATCAAATGCAAGTCATAATCATCCGATGATCAACAATGAGACTTTCAGCCCTATTTATCCTTTTCTTCATCCTTCTGGAAGGAACTAAAACATTGATTAATTGCAAGAGCTAGAAGCTTCCTCCTTCCAATAATTAATGTGTTCTCTTGAAATTCCTCCCTGGCAACAATTAATTAAATCACGAGAGGTTTCTGTCCTTCCAATAATTAATACATGCTCTAGAAGCTACTCCCTTGTAATATTAAATTAATTAAATACAAAGTCACCTTTTAATCTTTAATTGAATGACTTTATAAGAAATTAATTTAATTTCTTCTTATCCTCCACTTAGACTTTGGAGAACATGAAGGCCAAAAGATGGGATCATTACAAATTATAGACCATTATGAATATTAGAACTCTAACTGCTATGGTCAAATGAATGTTTGTGATGGTCTATAACTTAAAATACCTAATTAAAGACTTCTAAGAAAAAATGCAAACCTGTTGCATTTTTCAACTACACTTGATTTCGTATGCATATGAATTGAGATTGCATATTGAACTATGGTCTTCTTCTACATTGCCTAAAACCAAGAGATTCACATAGTTAGTTGTCATGCAATCATATAAGGTTAATGTTGAGCTTCACTTGGTTTCAAGAATAGTTTAATATTATCTACTAAGTAGGGCCAACCACATGAAGGTGGAGGTTCATTCCCTCTCCCCCCCCCCCAACATCTAAATTCCTCATTTACATATGAAATCTTTAAGAAAGGATCAATCTTTAAAGTACCTAGAATGTCCTCATCGCCTCCTACTACTCTCAGGGGAACTCTATCTTCACTACTCACAAGCAATTCATCACAATTCTATAGTGATTCTCATACATCCAAGAATGTCCTCATTGCCTTCTACATAAAATGAATCCAATATAACAAAATGTCACCTATGAAATAATAGTTCGAATGAAATAAACACATGAAAAATGAGAGAGAAAAAGAGGAATGTACTTACCAATAGGTGTTTCCATTGCATCTATTGTCATGCTATGTGTTGAGTGAGTTTTATTGTTTTTCTATTGTGCCAATATCTCTTTGTCTATATACATACATACATAGACACACACATATGTGTGTGTATACATACATACATACATATATATATGTATATGTATATATACACACATATACATACATACATACATATACAGAGATCACAAGGGCACTTACATACATAAATATATATACATACATACATATTACAATGCATATATACATACATACATACATACATGTATGTATATATACAAAGAGATCTTTTTTAAGGTGCTAAGTGACTTACCTCAAGATCCTCAAAAATAACGCAGACTAGGGAAAATGGGAAGAGCTCACAAGAAATTTTACAAAAACATATTATAGCAGATACTTTTAGAAAGAAACAAGCCATAACCCAATTAAATGGGTCTAGCGCTAATTAGTTGAGTTGATTAGAAATTCTTATAGAATGGCCATCATATTAGGTACAATAAAATGAACGAGATGCAGAGATTACAAGGGCATGACAACGAGATACAAAGATCACAAGGGAACAACAATGAAGTGCAACAATCACAAGGGCACAACAATGAAATTGTAGATCTCCACTGATACATACATACATTGTATGTATGTATGTACATATACAAAGAGATATTTTTGAAGGTGCTTATTACATGTTAGCACAACAAAAAAATTGATCTAGCTGTATACATATTCCATAATCCAAATAATAAAATAATAAAAGTCACTCACCCATGCTAAGTAACTTACCTTTAAATCTTGCACAAAAATAATGTAGAGCGTACACACACACACACACACACACACACACACACACACACACACACACACACACACACACACACATATAATGTATGTATGTAGGGGAAATATAATGCCCATTAATAATGACATTAACTTTGCCCATGTTTCCTAGTTTGTATATATATACAACATACATACATACATGCATCTGCATCACTTGCATGATTTAGAGGTAATGTCATTGTGACAAAGGCTTCTACAAGGGAATAAGCCTTGTGATTATGGCATTTACAAAAACCTAATGGGGAATGATTAATGTCGTGATTTCTTTACTTTTTTCTTTATTTTATGTAGTCATCTATATGGCCTATGGTAATATATGTATTGCATCTACATTTACTTTTCCATTGTAGCAACATGAGTAGATACTTGAGATCCTCATAGGGAGAGCGTGCCAATACATGCATGGTTACATTCTTGGCTTCCATTATTGGGCTAACATATAGATCCTTTGCATCAAACCATTCATTATAAATTGGGGAGTACCCTTCATGCTTGACATTCAAATGATGCATCTTCATATGCAATTTTATCACCTTGAAAAATTGTATTTGATCCTGCTAGCTAGGAACAACTAATTGTTCATTTTATTGTACCTAATCTGATGATAGTTCTATAGAAATTTGAAATCAACCCAGCTAATCAACAACTAGACCAATTTAACTGGGTTATGGATTGTATATATATGTATATACATACATACATATATACATAAATAATAGTAATATATGTATTGCATCTACATTTTCTTTGCCATTGCTTATAAGAGTGTTTCAAGGTTGGGAACCACTTCAACATCCTTTGCATGGTTTAGAGGTAATGTCATTGTGACAGAGGCTTATGTAAGGGAATAAGCCTTGTGATTATGGAATTTACACAAACCAAATGGGGAATGATTAATGTCATGATTTCTTTACTTTTTTCTTTATTTTATGCAATTCTCTATATGGCCTATGGTAATATATGTATTGCATCTGCGTTTTCTTTGCCATTGTAGCAACAACAGTAGATACTTGAGATCCTCATAGGGAGGGCATGCCAATACATGCATGGTTACATTCTTGGCTTCCATTGTTGGGCTAACATATAGATCCTTTACATCAAACCATTCATTATAAATTGGGGAGTACCCTTCATGCTTGACATTCAAACGATGCATCTTCATATGCAATTTTATCACTTTAAAAAACTGTATTTGATCTTGCTAGCTAGGAACAACTAATTGTTCATTTTATTATACCTAATATGATAATAGTTCTACAGAAATTTGAAATCAACCCAGCTAATCAACAACTAGACCAATTTAATTGGGTTATGGATTGTATATATATGTATATACATACATACATATATACATAAATAATAGTAATATATGTATTACATCTACATTTTCTTTGCCATTGCTTATAAGAATGTTTCAAGGTTGGGAACCAATTCAACATCCTTTGCGTGGTTTAGAGGTAATGTCATTGTGAAAGAGGCTTCTACAAGGGAATGTGCCTTGTGATTATGTCATTAACACAAAACAAATGGGGAATGATTAATGTCATGTTTTCTTTTCTTTTTTATTTATTTTACGCAGTCCTCCATATGGTCTATAGTAATATATGTATTGCATATGCATTTTCTTTGCCATTGTAGTAGCAACAATAGATACTTGGGATCCTCATTGATAGAGTGTGCCAGTACATGCTGTTGGAAATATTCAAGATATGATAGGTTACTGAGAGGGGAGGGGAGAATCAGTAACTTAAAACTTTTAAAACATTTTCAGCATTTTAACCATATATACTATTCACCATTCATTCATCTAATCTATTGCATAAATGGGAGATCAAACATTCATAAAATTGGGGTGGGGATGATACCCACAAAACTTTGTTACTGTAGTATCAAGTTGGCCTGTTAAGGCTTACATTGACCACTTCTAGTGATCTACCCTGTTAGGAGCATAAAGGATTGCTAGGTCCACCTTGTTAGAGGATTTACAAACATACACTTAAGTATGCACTTTGTTAGGAGATTTATACAAAGACTGTTAAGTCTACCCTATTAAAGGATTTCAAAACTGATTCACCTGTTAGGATGAAATAGTGGATCTACTTACAAACTTGATTTGGTGATTAGATTCTTGAAGTATATATCACCTCTTGTGACTGATGTATCATTACTGCTCCTTGTAGACCTTACTGCTTATTCTGCTCTTCTATTGATTCGCATTTACTCTTCTCAAAACATTAGATACACACATTTATTTCAAATGATATAATACATTACCTATATACCATTCCAATAATTACAATTGCAAGGTCGGCTAAAACACAAGTGAACAAATATTACTGAGTCGGCCAAATAGTAAATAACTCGGGTTCACTGAACTGACTCGGTGACCTTCTGATACTTGACGTCCACTGCATTAATCGGCATCGTCATGCACTCGGTAGAAGTGAAGGCTCAGTCCATACTAATCACCTGATGTAGCTCTAAACTCAATAACCATTAGAGACTCGGTGGATATAGTATCACTCGATAAAAATTGAACCCTTCGTTTACCTTGCTTTCACTCAGTAAACATTGTGCTTCCATCACTCAGTAGACATTGTGCTTCCATCACTCGGTAGGCACTATGCTTCCATCACTTGGTAGGCACTGTGCTTCCATCACTCGATAAACACTATGAAGCTAGATGAACATTGTAAACTTAGTAGACACTACAGGATTGCACATTCATTTGGTAGTTATACTCAGCTCGATTAACACTAGAATGCTCGGTGTGAACTGCGAAGCTCGATGTAAACTGCTTAAGTGATGAATGTACAAGGTTACCATTGAATGCTTAGTATACATTATAGACTGAGTGATGAGCTCGGTAGCTATACTAATACAGATAAGTGTTCTCACTAATGGCAATAATAACTTAATGCCAACAATCTCTCCCTTTGGCATTAGTGACAAAAACACTTATAAGCCAAAACATATGTACATAGCCTAACTGAATGAATTTTGGTTTTTCAAAATTTATCTTTGTAGAACTGCTACATACAAAAATATACTTATGTACACATGCAAACTTTATTGTGTGCTAACTCCACTTTATTGTGAGCTAACTCCACCTATCACTTATAGTGATGACTGTCCTCTAAATCTCTCCCCCTTTTTGACAATAATGCCAAAGGACTGTATATATACAATTTATATGGCTACACCAAAATGAGATAGAAATTCTTGATGTACCTTAAGAATGGTTGCAAAAGTACTATCCCAAGTCTGCTACAAAATTTGACAGGTTGAGAGGGCAATTTGAACTTCTGCTAATAATTGGATCAAGTGATCAGCCACTGAGAAGTTATGATCTTGGACCAATTTTTTGCAATGTACAAGATGTTTTTGCATTGTGTCCATGATAGTAAGGATCATGTTCTGGATGTCTATGAGTGTAGACTAGATCCTTGCTTCCTCTCTCAATAATTCTGCTTGAACATCTACCAAATATTTGATCTTGGTGTGATGGGAGGTTGTGGAGGAGGAGCCCACCTTTAGCTTGGAGGCACTTGATTGCATATCAATGTCAATCTTATTTAACTTATCTTTTATTTCTTTGGTGAAGCCAGAAACATCACAAAGTTTAGCAAAAAGTGATGTTGCATTATTAAAAGAATTTTCAAAATTTCCCAAAAATGTTGTCAATTCAACTTGCTTTATTGCTATCTTTTGAGCAATATGCTCTATCACCTTATTATCAAATTTCTTTTCAGCTTTCTCAATAAATTTTTCTTGTCCGAAAGAATCCTCATTGAATTTCTGTATAGCCTCTTCTAACTAGATCAAAATGTGTTGAGTAGAATCTACTTCAACACCTATAGCATCTATAATTATATTCTTGGCATTCTCAATTATTTTGTATTCCTCATCCCTTTCAAACCTTAACTGCTTCTGTGTAGCTTTCATCTCTATTAGTTGACTAGCAAACCTCATCTCTTCAATGGTAGCATTTTCATAGTCAATCTTTGGAATTACTATCTTTGTGTCTAAGTCAATATCTTCTGCAATTTCCTTTCCAATGATCAGAAGTCTTAATGGATGCTTTTTTTTGACTTCTGTGATGACTGGTTTGACCTTAGGAACAGACACAATAGTGGAGATGGAAGGGCTAGTAGTAAAAATTGGGATAGGACTTGAGGATTGAATGCCAATAGAAGTATTAACTAGATAAAAAACTGGAATACTTCCCAAAAATGATGATACACTTGGTATAGCAGTATTTGAACTATTTGGATTTAAAGTAGATGCAAATAATGCTGACAAAATTGTAGAACTTGTTGGAATTGATGAAGACAAAATTATGGAACTTACTGTACACTTGTTGTTGATGAGGGAGTTGAGGAGGCTGGCTCGGTAGCTGAAGAAGTAACAATCAGCTTGGTAGATGTAGTGCTTGGCACATCTGTTTCAGATACCTGGAGCTAGGAGGTGGTCGGTGAAGATTGAGCAATTGATGTGGCAATTGTGCTCACAATCTCACTTGCAGAAGCTATCTCTATAGTAGATGTAACAATTTTTGGTGGAGAGTGAGGAAGGGATGCAATCACTTCTTCTGCAATTTTAACTGGATCTTCTTCTTCCTCATTTGCTTCTTCCTTTTTGTCTTCTTCCCCTTTTTCTTTCATAAGTGCATGCAGCTCTCCTAGAGTAACTGTGATGGATGGAGTGCTATCAAAATCATCACTGTCATTGCTATCATCATCCTGGATCTCAACTAGATCTTCACTGGGCTTTTGCAGATGATAGATGTTCTTCCACATGTTTGTTGCATCATTTACAACATGCTCAATGTCTTTAATTAAGATCAAACATGTGTGAAATCTAATAATCATTTTACCTTCATGGTTTTTCATTGCTTCCTTTATTTCAGCTCTAGTGAGACTCGGTAGAAGATTCTTCAGAGATTGATCATATATGTCTTTGACCATTTGGGTGGTTGAATCCCATCTCGATTGCAAACTCTCCAACAGTTCTTTGGAGATTTGAGAGGCAAGATGGTCCAGGAGTATTTCCATTTACCCATCTTATTGAGTACCGGTTCCTCAATCTGCATTTTCTCAACATTAGTTCTAGTTTCAAATTTTAATGCCTTGAAATTTGTGATGCCAACTCCTTCTTCCAATTGTTTAAGCCTTTCCTCGAATGTGGGTGGAGGCTTGACTAGTATAGGTTCCTGCTTGCCTTTTTTGGTTCTTCTGGAGAATACTGCAGTGGCTTTTTCTTAGGTTTGGTAATAGTTACCTTACTTTCTTCTTTGGTTGTTCCTCTTCAGATTCATGTTCTTTTTCTTCTTCTCCTTCTTCTTCTTCATCATCTTCTTCATCCTCACCTTTTCCCTTAGTAAGCATAAGAGGACCGGTAGCCATTTTAAATTTTTCTATCTTCCTCTTGCCTTTGCTTATGGCCTGGGGTAGCTTGATTTCAAGCTCAATTCGGGCATTTGCCTCATCATATGTTCCAAAGATTGGTTGTCTTGGGTCTACTGGCTCATTCACCAGTGCTTCAATAATATCCTTGGCCTCATCAATATTTACCTCATAAGGAAGAGGTTTTACCCATGCAACTCGGGGTCTGACTGCCTAAATGTATACCTTATCACAGTCAACCATAAAGCATACATCATCTCTATAGTCTTCAACTAATTTTGGTGGAATCCAAAACCTGTTATTCATTCTCTCCTTGAAATCTTCAAAATAATTGTCCATAATGCTATCAAAATTTTCACCCATTTCTGCTACAAACTCATTTATTTGATACAAAATTGGAATGTCTTTTCTCCATACAACTGTTCCTTTTGATGGAAAGAATTTTTGAACATAGAAAAATAGACAGATCAATAGAGAGCCAAATTTACAAGGATTATTCTTTGAAGTCCTTATAATATCCATATTTTTATTCAGTTGTCTCAACAATAATTTTGACAGATCAAATTCAAGGTTTTTCTTTACAATTTTAAAAGCCAAATCCACAGCTTCACAAAGTACACTATTCAGTCGACTAGAGCTATAGATTTTGTGGGCAATGACATGAATGCCAAATCTTAGTTCGACATCTGATACAGTGGTAACCTTTAAACCTCTACCATCCCACTCAGCTAGGGTTTGCTTTTGTAACTCCTCCCAACCTAGGGTTTTGGTAACCTTCACTTTGTTGAGCATAGGGAGACCCGTGATTTTGTCAATCATCTTCTTTATAATTAACACTGGCTACTCTAACCATAGTTTCCCATTGTGCACCTGACTCAGAATATACCTAATCCATTTGGTTTGGAAGCTTCTAGGCATATGCGAGATATGAGTCAAGCCTTTGGTTTCAAGATGCTTGTATTCGAGTTTCAAAGAGCCATCTACACTCATTTCTCCTAGGGCATTGTCCATCTCTAGGTTTCCAATTTCTTGAATAGAACATTTGAAATGAGTATGAACATCATTTATAAGAAGTACCTTAGGTGGAATTTGCAATTGAGCTCCATTCGAGTCGAGTGATTCCACAACGGCTGGAACAATTTTGAAGTTGGGCGTTTTCCATTCTGTGCCCTTTACTAGCATTTCTGAACCTCTTTTTCCCTTGGTGCCGCTACTACTTTCGGATGCCATTTCTGCTTAGTAAGTGTAAGAAAATTCTGCATAGATTTTTCGCTTTAAAAATCGCTTGAAATCGCTTGGAGTCACTTGGAATTTTCTTGGGAATCACTAAAAATTTCTTAGCTCTAAAATTTTGATGAAGAATGAAATCGAATTTTGCCCTTTTGACAAAAAATTTGCCATAAATGCTTTGTACAAAGGTAGCTGAGATGACATAGTGTTTGACACGCTGTCATTTACTTGCTCGGTAGAAGCTTGTAACACAGTGATTGAATAAAACTTTTAGTTGCTCCCGACCTAGCTCGATAAGGTCTATAATTGACTTTCCTCAGTAGATGCAACTTGGCATAAGATATGCTTTGTTTGATTCTTTGTGTATCTGAAATACTAATTTGATCATTTTACTTTCTTGCATTCAGAATTGCTCTGGATATAGCTTGATGATACAGTTCCATATCCTTTATGAATCTAATTGGAAATGATGGAGTCACCCACTTCTTGAGTGACATTTCCATCACTTGAACTATCTTGCTCGGTAGATTTTGGAATCCACTGTTGCCTCATTTGCTTCTGAATATTTGCAGCTTTAGCCTTCTTTTCATCTTCAACTCTTCCTATATTCATGCAATTTTTAGCTATATGATCGAGTTCAGTGCATGTATAACATCTTACTGTTGTATCTTTTTTCCTCAGGTGATGCTTTGAGTAGTCTTTACCAATGTGTCCATATTCTCCACAATAATGACATCTACACCATGTATTGTAATCCCATCGAAAAATTGATTTAACAAGTTGCTCATCTGGATTGAATGATTTGGATCTACATTGGAATGCCTTGTGACCATGCTGTAGGAGTTGATGAAATCCAACTCCGCAGTCGCCAAGATCACCTACATGCAAATAGCTTGCTGAAGAGAAATCGAAAGAGCAAGAGCAAATATTTCACAATAGGAAAATTAGATTGCTATGTGAATGGAATTAATTACAATGAGAGAGAGACCATTTAAAAAGGCCTCATGGAAGCTTGTAGAACAAGCTGGAAGGAGGTAGAGGACAAAAACGACAACTCAGCACATATCCTCAGAAAGTGGAATATGCTAAAAAAGGAGAAAACTCCCGAGTTGTCAACAACAACCACTACATGCATTAAATACTAAATATGCATTAACCTAAGTAAGCTTAAGTAATAGAATAAATAATTAATAATTAATTATTTACTCTAACACCCCCCCTTAAGTGCAACTTAGGGAAATGCCTTAAGCTCACAAAACTAAGATGAAATGCAAAATGGGTCCCGGCAACGAGGCCATGTTAGGTACCCATGTACAATGCAACCTCTGTAAAACGGAGAAAGAGGGAAAACCCTGTGGGAAAAACCCTCCTCCAAAAAGAGGTAAAAACAACATGCTAAAAAACATGAAGTGAAGGAAGGAAGGCCTCAACCAATCCCCCCAAGGACAACTTCCGCCAGAAATGTTTCAAGAGACTCTCTCAAAACCATAAGTACAACCAGCCCCCCCATGAGAATAGACACCAAGCCCCCCCCATAATGATGGAGTTCCTATAGAAATGATCGAACCAATGAAATTCCAATTCGGAAGGAACAAAGGTATGTAACAAGGAAATCCCTGCGCGAGAGGAGCAATTGGAAAGCCTAGCTGATGTCCAGAAGAGAATGTATGAGGAACCGAAACGGGAATTCCCAAGGCAGGTGTGATGACATTGTCATGAATGTCCATTGAAGTATCTGCAACAAGTGTACCTGGAGTCTCAATAAATGAAGCTGGAAGATCAGGTAGAGCGGAAGGAGAATCTTGTAAAGAGGAAAAGCCCTCATCTGGTTGTGGTGCGGCAGTCAAAATAGGGATCTCAGGAACAATACAAAGGTTCAAGTGTCCTGACTGCACCACACGATGCTCCTGCGAAGGAGATGGTGGACCAAAGTGTGAGAAGGTATAGAGATGAGTGGAAGGATCAACTGCCCCTGTAGCAATAAGATCTCCTGTAGCACGATCTCGAATGAAGACTGAATCAGTAGTGAACTCAACTGTCTTCCCTGATCCACTGCGTGTAATCTGAGAAATTGAGAGAAGGTTGGCAGACAAAGATGGAACATACAATACATCATTGAATATACCATCTTGGATGTGAACTGAACCTTTCCCACAGACTGGTAATGCAGTGTTATTCCCCATGAGAATGTGAGGAATAGGAGAAGCCTCAAGAGTGGAGAAGACACCTTGAGAAGATGTCATATGGTGAGAAGCACCTGAATCCAGTATCCAAGGAACCTGTGAAGAAGATGCAATAGAAGCCTGTAATGCATGACCCTTTCCAAGATCTGATGTAGATGTTGAAGAGGTGGAAGAAGCCTGAAAAGAAGACCCTTGTGAGGTAGAAGAGGATGGAGAGGAAATAGTGCTCTTCTGAAAGAGAGCGTGCAAATCAGCAATCTGTTTCTCATAGCCATCACATCTCTTCTGAAAACAACGTGCCTCATCATGAGATCCTTTCCCACAATAGGAACAGGTAGGAGTTGCGGTCTTCTTTTTCTCCTTCTTGTTAGAAGATGATGAACTAGTAGAAGAGGGATCTGATAGCTGCTTCAACTTCTGTTCCTGTGTAACCTTGGAAAGCAATACCTGTGACTGAGAACTTGAAAGTGAATCCATTTGAGTAATCTTTGATTGTTCACGGGTTAACCGATTACAAAATATCTCAAATGAAGGCATCCTATGTCTATCACCCAAGGCATCCATAGTGGAGTAGAAAGTGGAAGAGAAGATCTGATACTGTCCCTTTAACTTTGAGAGTACCAAAAAGATACACTCATCATCTGTTTTGTTCTTCCCACATCCCTACAAGAGTGTACGTAGAGATTTGAACTTCATCAAGAAGTCCTCAATGGTGGGAAAGTGATCAGGTGTCAAAGAAGTCAATTCTGCATCTAGCTGAAGTGCCCGAAACTCATTTACTTGTCCAAACAAAGTCTGAAATCTTAGCCAATAAGCCCGTGGAGTAGTCAAACCATCCAAGTGAAACAACAAGCTGTCTGAAATGTTGAGTGCAATAAGCCCCATGGCTTCATCCATCTTGTTCCTGTGTTGTAGAATCTCAAAAGGTCGTTGGAGATTGGGCTGATGCTCATCCAGACAAGACCATAGACCTCTTGACATTAGAAGTCTAGTCATTTGTGCCTTCCATGTGTGGTAGTTGTGTGGTGTGAGACGGGATATAGATGGATCCGCCATTGAGAGAAAGAAGAAGACGGAAGTAGAAGGGTCTTAACTGAAGTAAATTACAGAAAAGAAAGACACCCCCCCACAAACGTACAAAAATATCTCCCAAATACCACAAAAAAACAACTAAGGAGAGCAAAAAAACTGGAAAGGAACCTGGATTTGATGTGCAGAAAAATCCTCTACTTTGACACAAAAAATGGAAGCTCAAACGAACTCAAAATCGTGCGAAACTAGCACCAATGCGTCCGTCTCTGAGTCAGCTTTCCGACGCTTCTTTCGGATCGGAAAAAGACCTCCGTATGCTCAAGTTATAGCCAAAAAACTGACTGCTGCTCCAAAAATGCACTTGCTGGAAAATTACAGACACTGGCATAAATTTGACGGCCGTATGCCCGTCACAAACCTGTCGCCGGAAAAAAAATCCGATTACCGGCAAGGTGATGTCATATGCCTGGAAAGTGATGTCAGCACACCGGAATATGACGTCAGCAGCAGCCACGTGGCGGCCGGTGGTTGGAGAGGCCGCAGGGCGGCGGAGCAGCGGAAACCGCCGGTGGCGGTGGCGCCCGGGAGGAAAACCCGGCGGCGCCGCTGTCTGCGGTGGTGGAGGCGCTGCGCCCGGGCGGCGGACAGGAGGAGGCCGGGCAGCGGCGGAGCCGGGAGGAGCCGCGGCAGAGCGCGGGCGGCGCTACCTGCTGCGGCCGCTGCGGGCGGCGGCGCCCGAAATAAAATATTTTTTTTAAAAAAAAATTCGCGCTGCGTCCGTACGATCCGTACGGCAACGAACCCGGGATCCTCAAAAAATCGCCAAAATTGCCCTTTCTCCAAAAACGAAAAGCTTTATATGAATCCTGACTGCAAACGGCCTTCCGGATCCAATGGTGATGCCCGTTTGAGCTGAAAGTGCTCCAAAAATTCGCTCTAGCCCTGATTTGAAGAAAAAATGCACAAACAAACTAGGGTTTGTGACTTCGAATCACGGCTTCACAAATCCTTCAAACAAGAAGCAGCAGGGAGGCTCTGATACCATGTAGGAGTTGATGAAATCCAACTCCGCAGTCGCCAAGATCACCTACATGCAAATAGCTTGCTGAAGAGAAATCGAAAGAGCAAGAGCAAATATTTCACAATAGGAAAATTAGATTGCTATGTGAATGGAATTAATTACAATGAGAGAGAGACCATTTAAAAAGGCCTCATGGAAGCTTGTAGAACAAGCTGGAAGGAGGTAGAGGACAAAAATGACAACTCAGCACATATCCTCAGAAAGTGGAATATGCTAAAAAAGGAGAAAACTCCCGAGTTGTCAACAACAACCACTACATGCATTAAATACTAAATATGCATTAACCTAAGTAAGCTTAAGTAATAGAATAAATAATTAATAATTAATTATTTACTCTAACACATGCTTCTTGCACTTGTGACAATTGCCTTCAAATTTTGGTTTCTCTTTGCATTCATTAGCTTTATGACCATGCTGACTGCAATTGTAGCATTTACCATTGAATTTACCTTTTCCATTGTTCCAACACTTGTTTGATGTGTGACCTAGCTTACCATAGTGATTGCAAGTAGGTCTTTGATTCCTTTGGGCACCTTGTTTGGAGGTTTCACCTTCTTCCTTATAACCAAGCCTAGCTTTGCCTTTTTGTCTATGAAGATTTTGCTCACTTTGCTGATTTAATTGAGTTATGTCTGCTTGAGATTTCATCATTCTCTCATTGATTTGTTTTTCAGTGATCAAGTCATTTTCAAAATTTTCATTGATTTGTCTTTCAGATCTCAAGTCACTTTTTAAGCTTTCATTGATTTTTCTTTCAGTGATCAGATCATTCCTCAGGTTTTCATTTTTTGATCTCAGATTAATAATTTTTTCATTTGCATTAGATAGTTGATCTACAAGATCTTCATGCTGAAGGGATTGATTATTTCTTGCCTCTAAGTCTTCATTTGCCTTGTTTCTTTGTTCCAAAACTTCACATAGCCTGATTGATTGGATTTCTTGTTCTCTTTTAAGCTTTCTTACTTCTTCCTACAGGGAACAATTCTTTGCTAGGAGTTCCTTGATAGCCTCATTAGCTTCATCTGAACTGCTTGATGGTAAAAGGTCTTCAATCTTCTCTTCAACATACTGATGATCATTCATTTGTCTTGCAAGTTCCTTCCTTCTCTTCAAGGATTGAGAAAGATGCTCATTTGCTTCTTTGAGTTGAGTCATGGCCATTTCCAGATCTAGCTTTTCATTTTCAATAGCTTTGTCAAATCTGAATATCTCCATTGTCTTTGATCTTTTCTCAAGCTGTCAAGCTTTATCCTGAGAACCAAAATGCTCTGATACCAATTGTTGGAAATATTCAAGATATGATAGGTTACTGAGAGGGGAGGGGTGAATCAGTAACTTAAAACTTTTAAAACATTTTCAACATTTTAACCATATATACTATTCACCATTCATTCATCTAATCTACTGCATAAATGAGAGATCAAACATTCATAACACATGTACACAGTGATTTGGTGACCCAGAAACCTTCCAAATAGAAAGTAAAACTGGGGTGGGGATGATACCCACAAAACTTCATTACTACAGTATGAAGTTGGCCTGTTAAGGCTTACATTGACCACTTCTGGTTATCTACCCTGTTAAGAGCATAAAGGACTACTGGGTCCACCTTGTTAGAGGATTTACAAACATACACTTAAGTATGCACTCTGTTAGGAGATTTATGCAAAGACTGTTAAGTCTACCCTATTAAAGGATTTCAAAATTGATTCACCTGTTAGGATGAAATAGTGGATCTACTTACAAACTTGATTTGGTGATTAGATCTTTGAAGTATATATCACCTCTTGTGACTGATGTATCATTACTACTCCTTATAGACCTTGCTACTTATTCTGCTCTTCTGTTGATTTGTATTTACTCTTCTCAAAACATTCCATACACACATTTATTGCAAATGATATAATACATTACCTATATACCATTCTAATAATTACAATTGCAAGGTTCGCTAAAACAAAAGTGAACAAAATATTACTGAGTCAGCCAAACAGTAAATAACTCGGGTTCACTGAACTAAATCGGTGACCTTCTGATACTCGACATCCATTGCATTACTCGGCATTATCATGCACTTGATAGAAGTGAAGGCTCAGTCCATACTAATCACCTAAAGTAGCTCTAAAATCAGTAACCATTGGAGAGTCGATGGATATAGTATCACTCGATAAAAATTGAACCCTTCATTTACCTTGCTTTCACTCGGTAAACACTGTGCTTCCATCACTCGGTAGACACTGTGCTTCCATCACTTGGTAGGCACTGTGCTTCCATCACTCGATAAACACTATGAAGCTAGGTGAACACTGTAAACTAGGTAGACACTGCTAGATTGCACATTCACTCGGTAGCTATACTCAGCTCGATTAACACTAGAATGCTCGGTGTGAACTGCTTAAGTGATGAATGTACAAGGTTACCACTGAATGCTTGGTATACATTGTAGATGAAGTGATGAGCTTGGTAGCTATACTAATATAGATAAATATTGTCACTAATGGCAATAATAACTTAATGCCAACACATGCATGGTTACATCCTTGGATTCCATTGTTGGGCTAGCATATGTAGCCTTTATATCAAACCATTCATTATAAATTGGGGAATGTGCTTCATGCATGGAATTCAACTGATGCATCTGCATATGAAATTTTATCACCTTGAAAACTTGTATTTGATCCTACTAGCTAGGAACAACTTATCAATTTTATAAGAATTTGTAATCAACCCAGCTAACTAACAACTAGACCGATTTAACTAGGTTATGGCTTGTATACATACACACATATACATAAATAATAGTAATATATGTATTGTATTTGCATTTGCTTTGCCATTGCTTATAAGAGTGTTTCAAGGTTGGGAACCACTTCAACATCATTTGCATGGTTTAGAGGTAATGTCATTATGGTAGAGGCTTCTGCAGGGGAATGAGCTTCATGATTATGGCATTTACACAATAGCAAAACTTGCTTCTTCAACTCCTTACACTGAACTCTTCACTAAAGTTATTCTTCCAACAGTGAGAATAACTACTAAAAATTCTTGGGAGCCAAGGGACCTTGAATCTATGCTACATTTTTTGGAGACGTGGGAGGAGCTTTCATAGCATTTTGGATCATATAGTGATACCCAAATTAACAACAAAAATAGATACTTGCGATCCTCGTAGGGAGAGTGTGCCAATAGATGCATGGTTACATCCTTGGCTTCCATTTTTGGGCTAGCATATGGAACCTTTATATCAAACCATTCATTATAAATTGGGTAATGTACTTCATGCTCGACATTCAAGTGATGTATTTTCATATGCAATTTTATCACCTTAGAAAACTATATTTGATCCTACTAGCTGGGAATAGTTGATTGTTTGTTTTATTGTATCTAATTTGATGATAGTTCTACATGAATTTGTAATCAACCCATCTAATAAGTAACTAGACCCATTTAACTAGGTTATGGCTTGTATACATACATGTACACAAATAATAGTAACATATGCATTGTATCTGCATTTTCTTTGTCATTGCTTATAAGAGTGTTTCAAGGTTGGGAACCACTTCAACATCCTTTGCGTGGTTTCGAGGTAATGTCATTATGGTAGAGGCTTCTTCAAGGTAATGAGCCTTGTGAGTTAACATATAATGTCTTAAAATAGTTAAGTGCTACCTAACTATGTCCAAGGCATCTACACACTGGAGGCATACTCTACCTACTAGGCTGCCTACATACCTGTACCCATGGGATCGAGACCCTTGAACTACTCACTCTAATGAATATGTAGTTCTAGTTTCTAATTTTTTTGATGTAGTTATATTCTTATAACCACTGGTGAGCTTTACTCACCTAATACAAATCTTCGCCATCATACACCCACTCGGGCGAATCAGGCAATTTTCTAAAATTACGATATTGTAATACCCTGGCGTAACCTTTGCATTGTAGTTTTATATAGTTAATGTAAGGTTAACCTATATATGTCCTAACTCACTCCTTATATAGTTATGTTTAAAACTTTGTGAAAATAATCAATGGGTCTAAATAGACCAGTCAAGTTAATGCTGAAACTTAGAGTTTAGCCTTCTATTTTCAAAAGTCAGGTAGACTAGGTTGCATCTGCTGAAATGTCTTAAGATAAACCACAAGTACAATTTCTTCACTCTATAAGGGGAGCCTTTACTAAAATGTAAAACTTATTGAGTGTATAACTCTAGTGAAGAGTTGAGCATAAGGAGTTACTACCCTAAACCTATGCTACAAATTCTTGGGAGCCAAGGGACCCTAAACCTATGCTACATTTTTTGGAGACATGGGAGAAGTTACTGCTAGCTTCAGTACTTCATAACATTTTGGATCATATGATGATGCCCAAATTAATAGCATTAGTAAATACTTGGGATCCTCAAAGGGAGAGCATGGCAATGCATGCATGGTTACATCCTTGGCTTCCATTTTTGGGACACACACATGATGGTCTTTAGATTTATGGCTTTGGAACTCTCTGTATCCATCTAGATTCTATAAAACAACAAGGGCTTGCATAATCTAGAGATAGATGGGTGATTACATCATTGGAGTAGCTAGTTGAGATGTACTTTAATCATTTCCCATATGTTTTGACTGTGGAGATTTGTGCATGAAAGAGGGTGAAGAGATTTGAACGAGGGTGGAGAGATCTAAAGGTTAGTGGAGAGCTCTAAGCTCAAAACATTGGTGGAGATTTCATTTTTGTGCCCTTGTGATCATTGCATTTCATTGTCGTGCTCTAATGATCTTTGCATTTCATTGTTGTGCCCTTGGTGGAGATCTACAATTTCATTGTCGTGCCCTTGTGATCGGTGCATTTCATTGTAGTGCCCTTGTGATCTCTACATTTCATTGTCATGACCTTATGATCTCTGTACCCTTGCTCTATGATTTCATTTCCGTGTCGTGCCCTTGTGATCTTTGTGCCCTTTTCACTACAACATTTGGGGTCAAATTGCAACAATGGTGTAATTTGTGGTGATTTTCATGTTTTTTTTTGGTAATTTGTGGTGTTATTTGCGCCCAAATGTAGTAGTGCTTGCTTTGTGATTTTCTTGAAAGGGAGAAGAGGCACCTATATAAATGTTCTTTTCTTTTCCTTCTAAACATGTATCTCTTTATATTTCCCCAATAGGTGATTAGAGAAGCTTCTCTTTATGTATATGTATGTGTATATAAACATACACACACACATACATACATATACATATATATATATATATATATATATATATGTATATGTATATGTATATATATATATATATATGTATACATATATATATATATATACATATATATATATATATATACATATACATATATATATATATATACATATACATATACATATATATATATATGTATATATATATATATGTATATATATATATATGTATATATATATATATATACATACATACATATACATCTACATATGTAAATATATCTCTATTCATACATACATATACAGAGATCACAAGGGCATGACAACGAGATGCAGAGATCACAAGGGCACGACAATGAAATGCAAAGATGTGGAGATACATACATACATACATACATACATCTGCATATGCAATTTTATCATCTTGGGAAACTGTATTTGATCTTTACTCAATCACCAAGAGATAATTGAGCCGAGACGCTTTTTGTAGTGGAAGCAATCATCAGTGTAAATTTTTTATCATTTAAAAAAATTGACGGTCATTTGAGTGTCATGTATATTAAAATGGAAGATAAATCATATTAATAATACCAAACATTAACATAATTTGATTTAATTAATTTTGTAACTTAAACAAGAAAAAGCCATTTTTATCATTGTTGTCAACTATTATTGTGTTCCTAATTACAAAAAGGTGATCCGAATAATCATATTAAATATTTTAAATATTTCATAATAAATTTGTTATCATAAAGAAAGAATCATAGATAATACACTCATTACAATACAACTCTTAGTTTATAATATTTTTGGAGGAAAAATAGACTAAGGAAGCTTTATTCAATTCACCATTTCTTAGTCTAACATTTGCATGGATGGTTACAAGCTAGGTAGTTAGGTGTGAAAGGAATTGAAGCACCTCCACAATGGTAATTGAAGGGAGAAATGCATGAAGATTCAACAACATGTTCAACTTATTTTATTGTATATTTCAAGCAAAAATTTGAATTGCAAATATAGGCATGGTAATGAAATCACTTACCATTAATCTTGACCAAACTTGCTATGTAATTTATTTCTTAATTTAAATCATCCATGCATATAACAATCCCTTTCAAAAAGGTGATGATTGCCTTTGCAATATTCAACTTAAGTTGAAGATTTTCTTCGATTTTGTGCCAAATATGAGTATTTTAGAGTTTCAATGAAATAGATTATTTGCAGAAAGCATGTTAGTTTTTAATCATGCTTCTTTGAGAAACAAAAACTTCATTTTCATAATGATAGTGAAGGATTTTTAAAGCATATTGCCATTAATTTTGGTTTTCTAGTTTATTTCGTGTATCTAGCTCTATCTCTTTGCCCCTTTTGATTTACTTTTGATTGAAATATGAATGTACTAGTTTTTCCCAAATACAATTTCCTAACATTGTAAATCAACATTATTTCACATTTTTTTTCTAGATTTGTAAATCAACATTTTTTTATCAATGCAAAACATATCCTAAGATTACTTTATTCATTTATATTTGATATTTAAACAATGCAAACATGAACTGATTTCTGCATACTTAGTTTGGTATGAATAGTTTTGATTGAATGCAAGGATAATTGCTTGTGTGAATTCAAGACATGAATAATTAATTTAATTTAGCACAAGTACTATGCAAGTGTGTATGTATGCATGCAGAGCAATTCACATAGTGAATTGATATACATATATGCATGCACATATGCATACAATCATCATAATCGATTATCCTTGAATCTGACTAAAGCTATTATATATGAACAAGAGATGCATGTTTAGAAGAAAATAAAATAAAATATTGACATAGGTACCTCTTCTCCCCTTGAAGAAAATCGTAGAGCAAGAGCATGACACGACAACAAAATGTAGTGATCACAAGGGAATGACAAAAAAATCCTGATCTCCACTGATCTCCACCAACTTTCAAATCTCTCCACCCTCGTTCAAAACTCTCCACCCTCTTTAATGTGCATCTCTACACAATCAATCAAAACAAATGGGGAATGATCAATGTTATGTTATGTTTTCTTTTTTGTTTATAATCCACAATCCACAATCCACAAGATCTATCTATATATATACATACATACATACATAGACACACACATGTATATATATACATACATACATACATACACATAAATATATATACACACATACATACTTACTTACATACATACATAATACATGAAAACAACAATGCTGATGATCAAACACCTATGCCAAAGTTACAAAACAATGTGAAGTCGATATTAGATAAGGTAGATGTAGATATTCATAAGTTTGATAATCAAAATTTAAGGCACAAGAGTGAAGGAGAAAGAATGTCTTTAGAAAGAGAAGGAGAAGGAGTGGCTTTGGAAAGAGACTGCATGGTAGAAACAACTCCTTATAGTCAATTCTTCATTGAAGTTATTCTTCAATTCCTTGCATATGCAATTTTATCACCTTGGAAAACTATATTTGATCCTACTAGCTTGGAACAATTGATTGTTTATTTTATTGTACCTAATATGATGAAAATTCTATAGGAATTTGTAATCAACCCAACTAATCAACAACTAGACCCATTTAACTAGGCTATGGCTAGTTTCTTTCTAAAAATATCTGTTATGATATGTTTTTGTAAAATTTCTTGTGAACTCTATCAATTTTTCTTGGTCTGCATTATTTTTTTCGAGGATCTTGAGGTAAGTCACTTAGCATAGGTTGAGTGAGTTTTAATTATTTTATTATTTAGATTCTGGAATATGTATGCAGTTGGATCAATTTTTTTGTTGTGCTAAGATGTAATAAGAACCTTAGAAAACATCTCTAAATATACATGTGTACAAGGAAATATAAAGAGCTACATGTTTAGAAGGAAAATATACAAACATTTACATAGCCCTTGAAGAAAATTAAAGAGCTAGGGCATGACAAAAAAATTATAGAGAAAGGGCATGGAAGTCACAAGGGTACAACATGGAAACAAAATTGTAGAGAAAGAGCACAACAATGAAATCGTAGAGCAAGGGCATGGAAACAAAATGCAGAGATCACAAGGGTATGACAATGAAATCATAGAGTAATGGCTCAAAAATGAAATGCAAAGATCCTAGCAAAAAATTGTAGAGCAAGGGTGTGGCAATGAAATGTAGAGATCACAGCAATGAAATGCATCGATCATAAGGGTAGGCAATGTTTAGAGATCTTCACCCTCATTTAGAGCTCTCCACCCTCTTTCACGCACAACTCACCATAATCTAAAAAAATGGGGGATGATTTATGTTGCATTTATTTTTATTTTATTTTTTTTATGCTCACTTGGGCATTGCAATTACGACATCGATGTCAGGAAAACTTGCAAAAAAAACATGAAAATCACCACAAATTACATCATCATTACAAATTTTTGTCACAATTTGACCCCAAATGTTGTAGTGGTTTCTTGGTCAAGCCAATCTTGATTCTCCATGATCCTAATCTCAACACATTTGATGTCACTATCCAAGATTTTTATGAGGCACTCCATCTCTTTAAAGAGTTCAAATGTTTCATCTAGACCCTTATCAATGACTATATTCCTCCATTCGAAATTGGCCCTTTCTACATACAAGAAGTCATCATTAATACCTACATTTGGTTTCTTTGCCAATAACTTAGCCACACCATAGACCTAAACCTTACTGATATGGATAATATATTCATCCCATTCAACTTTCTCTGCTTCTCATGCATTAAGTTCGAGTTCCATCTCAAATATCACTTTGATAGTCTATGCCTTTGTTTTGATGTAATAAAAAATATAGCTTACCCCATTAGCCATAGTTGAGTTTGACATATTATTGAAAACTTGGCAACATATCTATCTCTATTCATCTTATCCAAAAAAAATTGATTAGCAGGGGATGTGACATTTACTATGGAAGCATTGCTTAAGAAGGCTAGGATTTTGAAGGGCACGAATGTATTCAACCATTAATCATATGGATTTCTTAAAAAAACTTTTATTCATCCAATATTTCCAAATCTTGTGCACAATTTTTTTATTGTTGAACTCGATGATTTTCATATCCACTGCCCTAGTTATTGGCCCAAGATCAATTCTTTCTATGGTATAATCTTGTGAAAGGATTTCATCTTTTCTCTTGTCATTAGTTGGTTTGTATACATATGCTACCCAATGCCCTAATTTTTCATCTAGTTCAAGCATAGTTTCAACCTTGGGTTTCTTACTTTTGGGTGTTATACCCATATATTTGTTGGCCATATCTCCTATAGGAATAGTTACAAGCATTAACCTCCTCTTTTTATTGACTAAAAGCTCAAACCAATTAGGTACAAATGAATTACCTTTGGTTTGAGGTGTCCGAGGCTCGAAAGGGTTTCCATTAGCTAGTGTGCTCGAACTCATAGTATTAACATCATTAGTTGCTTGTTGATTTTGCTAATCCATGACTTCAATAGGATTTCCCACAATTTTTTTTGCTATTGGTTCTTCTTGGTCCCACTTCTTATCCAAGTCCATTATATCCTCTTCCCATGCCTTCTTTTTATGGCTTCATAAATGAGTAATTTTTTGTGAATTAATGAGTTCTACTTGTAATATATATATATATATAATGAATTCTACTAGTAAAAATAATATTTACCATGGTAACATAATATTCTACTGGTAACATATATATATATTTTTTAAAATAGATTTTTATTTAATAATCTAGTGGGAAGATTAATTCCAAGAAATTGAATTTATTCAAATATAATTTACTTTCATTTTTACAAACCCTAGCTATGAATTTATATCTTGAATTTTACCTTTTCTAAATAGGATTTTGATCTTGTTTTCTCACATATGTTTCAACAACAAAGATCAATTCCTTTTAACAATATCTATGTAAGAACCCATAGATTTATATTATTTTATTTTTATTAATTATTTTATGCACACTAAGTGCCTTATATTTAGAATAATTATTTATTTAATAGTTCCCACTTGGTTTAATTTAACTTATTTTCTATGCTTCATGAGGATGCATTTGCAACCCTTTTATGCTTGTCCCTGTATTGAATACAAAACAAGGATACAAGTACCTATTTCTATCATCCCTTGTGATGTCCTAAATTGGGAAAAAAAGGTACCATCCTTGAAACTCCCAAATATTTTTGCTAGGAAATGGAGGTACAAAATCCTATACCGGGGACTCCATTCACATCCCTCAATCATCCCTTTTAGCTAACATCATCCTATTTTCCCCAGCCAGTGATAGCTAAGTTAAAAGCCCCAAAAAAATATTTATTTTATGTTTTCAATTCTGCCTAGATCCCACATGGATGTTGGAGGTTTCTAAAATAATGCAACCCTAATGTGGCTTCAAATAACAAGGGGTAAATACTAAAAGAAAATTGTTCATTTGGAGTTGTTTGCAAGTTGGGAAGAGAAAGAGGAAAACAACAACAACAAAAGAGGAGTGCATTTTGGAGGTGCAAGAGGAGGTTTTGCCTTCAGTTCTACTTCATTCCAAGTATGTTTTTTATTTATTTTTGTTTGATTCAAACTTTATTGTTGTTTGTTGTCATTTTTCAATTTTTCCAATAACATAGAGAGGGCATGTTGAATAGAACGTTGAAATGGTTTTTTTTTTCCCATAAATTGTAGTAATATAAAACATTGTAAAATCTAAAGGCAAAAACATGAGCAGTAGTGAGAGTGAGGGAAGTAGTGATAGCATGAATGTTTCCATGCAAGAAACTCAAGTGCCACATTTACAAAGACCAATAAAAAGACCTAGGGCAGCCATGGATGATGAGCCTAATATAGATGTCCCTATGGAAGATGCAATGCCTAATCCATTTGAGTGCCCTTACAAAGCCCTAAAAAAAATGCCAAAGGCCCATTCAACCCTAAGAAACCTCTTCTGCAATTTTCCACAAAAGTAGACAACAATAAGAAGAAAAATTTAGGCGGTAGTAGGGAATGTGAGTGTCATATATGTAAGAAACATTATTTTGGGAGCTACAGAAGAGTGCATTGTCATCTTTTATGGATAGGTGGGCAAGGGGTGAAAGGTTGCAAAAAATTTAAGGATGATGGAAAATGTGAGGCCAATAGGTTGTATGTGGAGGGAGAGTTATTGAAATTTGGGGGTCCTACAAGTAGCACACTCACACCATTAATTACTCCCACACTCACTCCCACTAGCATTTCTAGTAAAGGGAAGGGAAAGGCCAAGAGAGATACTAATGTGGCTGATTTATTTAACATAGAAGCAAAAGAGAGAGCTGAAGAATCCATTGGAAGATTTCTTGTTGCTCATGGCATACCATACCATGTTTCTCATTCCTCATTCTATAAAAAAATGTGCAAAGATATTTATGTTGCTAGTCCCCATTTGTACCACCAAGAGAGATTAAATTACACACCACTAGCCTTAACAAAGAGTACTCAAAAGTTAACATTTTGATGGAGGATATAATCCAACATGGATAAGTGATGGATTTTCTATCATCATGGATGGTTGGACCAATATCAAACATCGGCCACTCATCAATCTTATTGTCACTAGTACAGTAGGTGCCTATTTTCTTAGAGTCATTGATTGTTCAAGAAAAAGAAAGGATGCTATAGAAGAGGTAGGGGCTTCAAATGTTGTGCAAGTAGTCATTGATTCAACCTAGGTGTGTAAATCAGTTGGATTGATAGTAGAGAGCACCTATAGACACATTTTTTGGACCCCATGTTGTGTACATGCATTGAATAACACCTTGAAGGACTTTGGAAAAATTGATTGGATAAAGACTATGGTGTCTAAGGCTAGAGACGTGCAAATGTTTATTTACAATCATCACACATCCCTTGCATTATTTAGGATATTTTCCAAAAAAGAATTCCTTAAGCCTATGGAGACTCAATATGCTAGCTATTTCATTTTTTTGGAGAGGATGCTTTAGGTCCAAGAGGCCTTACAATCCATGGTGGTCAATGTAGAGTGGAATATATGGCATGAATCAAGTACCGCAGATGGAAGATTTGTCAAACGAAGAATCTTGGATGAGATTGGTGGACTGCAATGAGTTAAAGAACTTAAATAATTGACATCATAATTATTATTGATGATTTAATAAAAACATTTATGATTTAAGCACTTGCTAATTTTTTTAACATATGATGTTTCTCACTTGCAATTTTCTTTCATTTGTAGATACATTTGCTCCTTTATTGACCCTATTGTGCAGGTCATTAGATATGTTGATACTGACTCTCCTAGCCTTGGAGAGATTTATGAGACTTTTGATAGCATGCTTGGATAAATCAAGCAAGTTTTTAAAGAGAAGGAACCTCCTTTGGAGTCTTTTGAGGAGCATCTTAAGCCCATTGTAATGAAAAGGTGGAACACTATGAACACCTCACTTCATATTGTAGCCTATGCAGTCAATCTAAAATGGTATGCACCAAGGCCTGGGAGAATGCCTCCATCTAGTGATGAGGAGGTGAGTTTAATTTATGGTAAAGATTTTTGATTTTATAATATGTTTTTAAATTTTTTATTTTATTTGTAAAGTTTATAGACTCTAACTTTTTAATTTTTGTTTGTTCAATATAGGTGAAGGAGGGCTTCTTCATAGCCCTTTCAAAAATCTATAATGTAGAGGATGCTAAAAAAATTCGAGGGCAATGGCTTGACTTTACCAATCTTTGTGGTCCAACATTTGGTAGACTAGAGGCAAGGACTGATAGAGCTACATTAGCTCAAAGGGACCCGATTGGATGGTGGATATAGCATGGTAGAGATGCACCTAAGCTAAAAGACCTTGCCATCCATCTTCTCTCATAGGTTAAAAGTTCCTCTGTTGCGGAGAGGAATTGGTCTACATATAGCTTCATCCAATCGGTAAAGAGGAACAACCTTGCCTCTAAACAATTGAAGAAGCTTGTGGCTGTTCATAGTGTATTGCAACTATAGGAGCAACAGAGTCTTGAGTATCGATAGACTCCAACACTACGTTGGGATGTTAATCCTAAGGATGCATTGTAGATTGATGAGGATAACAGACCTCCAAGGCTGCTTGGTGTTCCATTGGATGAGAACACTCTCCCTACCCCTACCAATGATTCAGAAGAAGAGACTAACAATGATCTTAATTTAGATAGAGATTTAGATTCCTAGAGGATAGCCACATATTTGGCCTTCCACTTTGCAGATACTCAAATACATTATTGCATTTGATTATTATGGAGTTAGACATCTCATTTACACTTCTAATATTTACTTTCATTATGTCATTTTGATTTCATGCATGATGATGATACATTGATGCTTGGAGCCTTTGGGTATTTTTCTAACTATATGCGATATTTGGATATATCATATATCATCATATCATATTCTCATTTTGATTTTAATTTTGATAGTTTTCAATTTCCATGTATTCTATGGTGAATGGTTTATGAATGTTATCATTGTTATGATATGCATATTTGAAATATATCTCTAAAGAAGTATAATTCTCCATGTATAAAATTTTTTAAATCCCCTATATTTTATAGCCGTCCCCTGAGGTCGCATCCCCTAAATTTTGGCTTTGACTTGTACCTGTACTGAAAACATGTTCTTGTCCCCTAAAACATCCCCATCCTGGAAAATCCATGGAGTATAACTTATTTTATTTTTATTAATTATTTTATGCACACTAAGTGCCTTTTGTTTAGAATAATGCTTTATTTAATAGTTCCCACTTCTTTTAATTTAACAAAATGTTTTTAGGAAAATCCAAAGCCAAGATTAGTTAGTGTTATGTGTTGTTTTAGATTACGGTAAAAAAAAGTTTTGAAGGGACCTCGAAACCCTTTTACATCCTCAAAAAAGGAAAAAACACACTAACCAAAAGGAAAGAGTCCATAAACCTACTAAAAAGTAGCATCAAAATCAGGTTTTATAGGGACCTGAAACCACTAATAAAGTCTAGATAATAAATCCAGGTTTTACGAGGACCTGGAACCGACAATATATATAAAAAACTAAAATCTAGAAACCAAGACCAAACACAGGAACCAGAAGAACCAGCCAGCAAACAAGACTTGCACAAGAACCTGACCAGAAAAGAAGATCTAGGAAACTATTGCAATTTCATAATCATCTTCATAGCCTCCTTACCAATCGTAGCTGTATCCTGGATGGAGTTAGTAGCCAAAGAAGCAACATCAATCAAAGCTTTTTTCCTTGAACTCTATCTTGTCCTCTTGCTTGGGCCCTCCGAAGATATGGTTCTTTCATTAACTCTTTTACCCAGAGTTGTCGTAGCTGCATAGATGCTTGAGGTAACTTGCTCCATTTTTGTTCCACTTTCTCTGACGAGCAGTCTAAGATTTTTCTCATAGTCCTTTAGTTTTTTTGGGATATCTCCCATTTGCACCTCCATGTGTTGAATAATAGCTCGGTCAGCCTCCTGGTTATGTTGCAATGTATCCACTTTCTTCTTCAGCCCCATTATTTCATTATATACCCAAGATTTGACCTGAAGGAAAGAGTCAACTTTTTGTTTAGCAGAGTGGAGGAAGGAAAGACTAGTTTCCCTCTCCGGGGAGTCACCTGCATCATCAACAATGGTGTGTGGAATAGGGCCATCTTTATCAATATGAATCCCCCCATCCAACGGTTCCATCTCACCAGGCTCCTCTTGAGTATGGTGGCTCTGTCCCACCTTATCAAGTCCCTCAGTCTTCTTCAAAGGAGTGGAAGCTTTCCCCATGTTTTCCTCCTCACTCAAAATGGCTAAATCATTATTTTGTTTCTCTTTATCATCTCCCCTAGACTCAAGATGAGTGTCCTCATTTTTAGACTTACTCTATTCTGAATTCACCTCCGTAGTATCTTCCTCTCTCTCCTCCTCATTATTGTCTTTCGAGTCTGAGTAACCATCTAGCTTAGAGCTAAACTCCCCAGTATCTGTCCCCTCCTCTTCCTCAGGGGCCTCCTTATCAGAGCCATCAGTGCTCTCCACCTCAGTGTTCTCTTCCTCAATATGTCTTTGAGAACTAGAGGGTTTTAGTTTAACCTTTGTTATCTTTTTAACACTCTCATCCATTTTTCCTGTAATGGGATTAGGACTCTTATGTCTGGCAGTGGATGGGGATGAAGCAATGGACTTATTTTTACAAAAACTCTCAATGAGTAAAATCAGACCTTCATGTAATATGGGTCGAGACTGTTTCTTTTTATGGGCATTCAAACTTTGGAGCAAAGAAAAATGCAAATAGAAAGGGAAGGAGATTCTATCCTTTTACCTTAAATGGTACAGGAAAAAAAAGTGGAATTTGTGCACCCTTTTAATTCTACCATCAAGGATGAAATATTCACGAATACAACCAAGCACATCACACCAAATACCTTTTATCTATTGCACATCAAAGAAGTCACCGCTCTTTTCCAATTGCAGTTCTTCTTCTTCCATCTTCAGGAATTTTTTGTAGGCCATGTTGGAAATACTGGTCTGCTTCAAAAAATTGATACCTTTCATGGGTAGACCGGTGACTTCGGCAATGAATTCCTCAGTTAGCTTAATAGACACTTCATGTAGGGTAACTTTGTCATCCACCCAATTTTTAAAGAATGCAGTGGTGACATGGGGTTTGAATCCATGCAACCGCTCCAGGTAGTTGGCCACCTTCCCTTTCTGGAGAATCTTCCAAATGTCCTGCCTAGCCTTCCAATCATCACATTTTTTGGGTTCCTGCTTCCTCGGTTCACCTCCCATATTGTAGAGTAGACAAAAAACTAGAGAGACCCAGATATCAAAAGCAGAGAGAAAGAAGTGAGACCAATTTTTTGTGACACAATATCGAGAATGCCTTTTTGAGGATACGTGCAAAGAGCATATAGCCTTCACATGAATGTACCTCCTTGGGAATGTTGAACTAACAATCGTAAGGCCACTCCCACAAATCATTAAATTTCTAATCCAAGAAAATCTTTCCCACTCTAGAATGAATAACATCATAATTAATGATCACTTTAAGATTCACTTGTTTGTGCAAGTCATCGATCCACCTCATCTTTTTCCCCGTTTGAACTGTGTGATTAGCTATCCAATCAGCAACCCCGTTGGCTTCTCTATAAGTATGGGAGATGACCACCTTTTCAAAATTTTGAAAAAGAGTTTTGATTTTCATAACCGTTGCCTCTATAGGCCAAGAGGTAGTATTTTTATTATTAAGGATATTTATAATATTCAGAGAATCACCTTCCAACCATAATTTGGAGTACCCAACTCAACAGCTAAAATGGTAGTATAAAGGGAAGCAGTAGCTTCAGCAATATGATTATTCGAGTGACCAATAGGGATTGCAACAACATCAATAAAATTTCCCATATGATCTCTAAGAACACCTCCACATCCTGCTCTTCTCGGGTTGCCCTTGGCTACTCCGTCAAAATTTCCTTTGATCCATCCATTAGGAGGAATAAGCCATTTTATAATCAATCTAGGATTATCAATTTTCAACTTAGGATCTTGAGATCTTAAAGGGTGATCAAGTTGGAAGGTCTGGGTAGGCTCCCTCTAGGACAAAAAGTTTTCCTTGCATGCTGTGATAATATTTTGACCCAACACCCAACCTGGAAGATCTTTGTTTTTGAATATCCTGTTATTTCTTTCTTTCCATAAACCCAACCAAAGATGGGGGAGGGTTAGTTTCCAAAGAAATTGAGCGTTAGGATCCTTTGAGGGGCATCTCTAGCTCTTGAAAGAAAGCTCCACATTGTTTTGATGAACCCATGTCATGCCCCAAAAGCTCAAAATTTCATTCCAAACTTCTTGAGAAAAAGAACAACTCAAAAACATATGATCTCTATCTTCATAACCCTTTCTACATAAAGAACACCTGTTAACCAAATTTATACCTCTTTTTTGCAAATTATCTAGAGTCAAAATTTTGTTTTGGAGAAGAGTCCAATAGAAAATGTTAATTTTGGGAGTGATTCCCTTAATCCAAGCTAGAGTCCAAAGAGGTTGATTGTTCATTCTTAGGAGCAAAGATAGAAGAAACTTTGAAATTCCCACTAGGTTCAACAAACCAGATAATCTCATCCTCCAGACAAGGGTAAAGAGAGACAACATTAAGGGATAATTGGATATTATTGAACACTTGGCTAACATCAGTTAAATTCACCCATGAGTCATTCTGCCAGTAATGACAAACAAGAAGGCCAAATCTCTGCTTGCAATGATCAATAAAGGTCTTGTCATTAAAATCTTTAGTCAAAGGGTGATCCAAAAGCCATATATCTTCCCAAAAATTCACTTTAACTCCATTGCCAACTTTGCAAGCACAACCTTTTTTTAGAGTATTCTTGGTCCCTTGAACTGCTGCCCATATGGAAGAAGAGTGAATAACATCAAGAGAATCAAGGAAATTAGGAAGGGAGTAAGCATTGGAGAGATACTTATGTTTCCATATGGAACTCCATTCTCTATTGTCATGATACACTCTCCACCCCTGTTTGGCAAGAAGGGCTTTATTCAAACTACTAGTTTTCCTAATTCCTAATCCCCCTTCACTGCGAGGTTTACAAACTTGGTCCCAAGCAATTAAAGGCATTCTCCTTTTATCCTCTAATCCAAACCATAAGAAATTTCTTTGAATTTTATCAATTGACTCAGCAAATTTAAAAGGAATTCTAAAAAGACTTAAAGCATAAGTAGGAATGCTCTGGAGACAGGCTTTGAGAAGAGTTAACTTACCAGCTTGGCTTAAAAGATTACCTTTCCATCCAGCCAACTTTTTTCTGAATTTTTTAATAAGATCTTCCTAGAAAGCATCAGGGACCTTCAGACCAAGGGAGAGAACCTATAGAACAACCCAAGATTTTAGCAATTTTAAATTGTCTTTTTAGCAATTTTAAATTATCTGTGCTATGTGTTGTTATTAATTATTATTATTTATTAATTTCAAGTAGCTTTGAACCCAAGACCTCCTAGATAAGAGGCTTGCAATTTTACCATTGTGTTGTAGGCTCTTGCCTAGGAAAACATAATTTTCATTTTAACTAATAATAATATTTAAATATCATTATTTAAATGAAACATCTAAATTTATTATTTAAATTCACAAGATTATACTTTTAATTGAGTCTTCTTATTAACTCTTTTATTTAATTAATTAAATATAATAATATAATATATTTCAAGCAAGAGCCTACAACACAATGGTAACTTGTGAGCCTTTCATGTGGGAGGTCTCGGGTTCAAATTTTCTTAACACATAAAAAATAATTAATTACAATAAAAATAAGAATAATTAATCTAGGTTTCAACCATTTATCGATCAAAAAATAATAATATAATATATTTATCTTTTTAAAATTGCTATCTAATTAATTAATTTAATATTTCCTTGGCTAAATAATTACACTTAAAATCATAAAATACACCACATACTCCAATAAGAAAACTCAATTAAAAAGACAAAGTATGAAATCAAACACCAGGGTAAAGTTCTCAAATTCACATCACCTTGATGAATTTAGAAGGGTAGAGAAACCAACTACTTTTCCTTCATCTCAAAAAAAAAATGGGCTCAAGTTTAGGATTTGGACTTGAGAACTATCTCCCCTCTTTTACCATTGAGATACTATGATGGGGCACACTCATCTTGGCAATTCAGGAAAGTTGATGCCCAGTAACTGTAACTTGCATAAAGGTTGAGCATGTACATATGCATATATCAAATCTAAACAAACAATAGTGAGGAGTGGTACATCATGTAGATCCCAACTCATAAGTGACTATGACTCCCTCCCTCAACCACATCATATACATCAATCATAAAGTAAAACATACACATGCAAGTATGGGGTAAGTAGGTAAAATCTATATATAATCGTCATCATGAACATAATTATAATCATTATATGAAAGAATTTAAAACAACATCTTCACAGGAATAATCCTAAACCACAATAGGGTGAAAACACATACATGTGTCACCTTTTAGGACCTCTAAATTTATTTTGGTCAAATTTTATTTCTTTATTAAAACTCAACTTTTTTCAAAAACTTAAAATACTCTTTTATAGATCTCAGAGTCAATATCATCATTATAGAAATTTCATGGTGTTTTGATTAGTTATAATATGTAATAATCTCAAAATATTATAAGTAGATATTTTAACATTTCATAAGATGATCTCTCAAATAAGGAAAAATAATAGTAAATCATATTTAAAAAAAAAATTATACATATCGCTAGAGGAGAGATCCATCTTCAAGAATAATTAATTTATTTTTAAAAAGGTATAGCTTTGATAGGGAATTTTCAATAGGAGAAAAAAATGGTTGGTTTATGATAAGATCAACCTCGAGTACTTATAAAAAAGAAAATATACATTAAAAATCAATGTTTTTTTTTTGTTCCCTAGCTATACATGTCATCCATAACATATTTTCAAATAAGAGCAAAAAAAAAGATGATTTTCATATACTTTTTTGATAGGAATTACACCCTATATTTTTTGCAGTTAAGAAAAAGATTTCAATTTTTAAAAAAAAATTAATAAATTCTTACACAAAAAAATTAGGAAAATTATAGGCCTAAAATTTATCCACTTTGACACATTTCATTAGTTTACATCATCTTCAAATTCTAAACATAGATGCCATTTTTATGTCATTAATATTGAGTCGTTTGCACTCTGGGATCCTCTCTTTATGAAAGGTGACATAGGTTTGTGCTTTTGCCCAATAACACATGAAATATCTCTAGTATGAAGTATCTCATCAAATATATGATCAAATCATGAAAATAGTATCATAAACCCAGTAACCAAGTACCATTGAAACAAATCCCATAAGCATGAAAATTGGCCTAAAAGAATTTGACAATATAACTGAAAGAAAATTGGGGGTAGGCACTACATCCTTCCCCCATAGAATTAGGCTTACTCCTAGAAGCCTATTAATAACTATGGATATAAATCTTGTAATCTATATGCATCCTCCCAAGTAGTAGATGACCCATTAGTAGGGTCCCATTAGACCCTTACCTACTCTATTGTTCAACTTCTTAGGGTTAAATCCCAATACTGAAGAATGTGCACAGGCTCCAAAGCAAGTTTCTCATCCTCTACCTATAATGCATTCCAATCAAGAATGTGTATCACATCAAGAATATATTTCCTAAGAATAGAAACATTGAAAACATCATGTACACCAGCTAAGCTAGGTGGTAATACAAGATGGTAAGCAACTGGACCTATCCTCACTAGGTTGTAGTACAAGATGGTAAGCAATTGGACCTAGCCTCTCAAAAATCTCAAATGACCCCACAAAATGAGGTGAAAGATTCAAACCCTTTCCATAATGGATCAAACTCCTCTGTGGATTCACTCTCAATAATTTCTTTTCTCCAATTGCAAACTACTTATCAATCCTATGAACATATACATAATTCTTTTATCTATCCTGTGTTGTAGACACATGCTCATGGATATGCACTACCTATTGCTCCATATCTTGAAACATCTTAGGATCCAACAAGATGTGATCCTCTAAACTTTCCCAATTCAAAGGCATATGAAGAGGATGACCATAAAAATCCTAAAAGGTGTCATGCTAATCAAACTATGATAACCATTATTATATGCAAGCTCTACTAGATATTTCTAGTACTTCCAAAGAGTCTGTTAGTTCATGAGAAACATCCACAACATACTATCTAGAACATGATTCACTCTCACTATTTTTCCATCTATCTCAAGGTGATATGTTGAGCTTAATTTTGGTTTCATTCTAAAATCATGCTAAAAACAAGTCCAAAATGTAGATGTGAATGCATGATCATTATTAAAAATAATATTTTAGGGAATAACATGCAATCTCACAATGTCATGCATAAAGAATTTTTCTATTGAAGCTATTATGTAGGATAATCTCATGAGTGAAAAGTGTGGCATCTTGTTCAACTGATCAATGGTGACCATGATAGCATCATGTCACCAAGGAGTCATGGGTAATACCACAATGAAGTAGATAAATATAATATCCCACTTCTATGAAGGAATGCAATTAGATTGTAGAAGCTCTACAAGATGTTGGTGCTCTACCTTAACTCTCTAGAACTCAAGAGACCTAGCCACAAAATAAGTGATATCATGCTTCATACCTAAGAAATAGTACAATTGACATAGGTATGCATGCATCTTCTTGACACTTGGATGTGCTAAGTAAGGTGTACAATGGGCCTTAGATAGGATCGTGTACAAAGATCAGCCAATGGTGGTACATAAATTCTCCCTATATAATGCAAGAGGTCATTTGACTCTAGAACATAGACATAAGATATGACCTCCAAAGGTATACTTGAATCAATCTTAATGCTCACTTCATGATACCAAGTATCTATAGGAAGTGCCTGAAGTATACGACTCCTCAAATCCACACTAAGAGTCAACATTGATATCACATGTCTAATGTGACTCAAAGAATCATCTACTACATTCTCCTTCCCCTGAATATACATCACCTCAAAGTCACACTCACATAAAATTTCCATTCAATGCCTTTATCTAGAATTCAAATTGGGCTACATGAAGCTATACTATGAGCTATGGTTACTGCTATGAAGCTCAAAATGATATCCCAATAAGAAGTGTCTGCATCTAACTAAGGAATGAAAAACTATAACTAACTCAAGATCATGTGTGGTATAATTCACCTCATGGTCCTTGAGCTTATGAAAATCATACATAATCAAACATCCTTCCTACATAAGGACTACTCCAATCTCTTCTAGGAAAGCATCCATGCACACCATGAAATTACCTACTAAATCAAGTACGACTAGAATAGGTGCTCTAATAAAAAGATCCTTGAGCTTTTGGAAGGTCCAATGGGCCTCCAAAAGGCCATCTTTCTGATTTCTTTTTATCTTTCTTTCAAACAATTATTTTGCAAATAGTCATGAGTTAATGGTTTCGAGTATATAAACTTATAACTTTTATGTATGTGTATGTATATATATATCTCTGTGTGTGTGTGTGTGTGTGTGTGTGTGTGAAGACATGAAGTAGAAATATGGATGGTTTAAAGATGTTATATTTTCTTTAATTCATGGATAGAAATGGTATAATGAAGTAGTTATACATGCTGATAAATGTTGCCCCATATATGCTATGTTTTGGATAGTTCTCCTCCTATAGTCAGAAGACTTGTAAGAGTGTTAATTGGAGTTTTACACCTTTTCTCTAATATTGATGATGAGAATATATATATTTATATGGAAGGTTGTATGCACATTGATTATTTTGTAGGTTCTTTCTATGATTATTCAAGGATTGACATTTCAACGCTGGAGTAGTCAAAGCCAATTGTGGATTGCTAAACCTTTGCAAGCAGGGAAAATCATTTATTGATTTCTGTTATACACAACACATAGATATAGCTTTAACAAATTTCTATATTCTTGGAGGATTTATTCATGGTTAATGTTGTTTCTATTTTGAACTTTATGAGTCTATAATTGATTTTCATTAATGGAGTGATCTTAGATTTAGAAAGTACTTGTAGCATCCTTTAAAATAATGACTGTTATAACTTTTAGGGGAGCCAAAGAAGTAGAATGAGTTGATTTTCATAGAAAACCTATCGTGATACTATTTTTCAATCAAGTGTAATCTTTCTCTATGAATGAATAGAATGCACAATTCAAGTTTATATCTCTTATCTTGATTGTATTTCCTATTAACTCATCCAAGGGGCCCCACTTGGTGAGTGAATTGTTCTGTTAAGAGGAGATTTCATTTCCTTGTTTATTTGTAAGGAAGGTAGAACTCTATTGCTCCTACAACCACTGATAATAGAATTAGTGAACTGTTCTTGCAGCATAGGTGATTAGAGTAGCTTCTATCCATGATTACATGCTTTGTTAGAGAAATATCATTTACTAGTTCTAGTTTAGTTTTCTTGAAGCTCAAGCATTTGAATTCCATAGGTTAGTCTTAAGATTAAGAAAGTTTAAAGCATATACTTTGTGAATGCCATTCCAAGTTTACATTCCTAGTCAATAATTAAATGAGATTGAATAATTCATTTAGAAACCAATTAGGGTGACCAATCCTAAATAGGTAGTTCATTGCTATAGGTTTTTTATACCATTATTTAGCTAAGCATTTTTTGCATTGTTGCTGCTGATGGTGTTAATTTAAACTTATCTTAGTAGTTGCATTTCTATTTCTAATAATCTAGAGCTTAGTCTTAAGTAAGATTTTTATGCATAGAAGGACAAACCTCCTTGGGAGATTTCTTCTGCGTAATAATTAGGAAGAACCATTAGATATTTTAAATATTAAGCTTGAAGAACCTCATAGAAAGAAAGAAGAAGAAGAGCCCTTTGACAATTCATTCCCTAATGCTCAAGAACAAATACCTCCTCCTCTAAAAAATCATTGCATTTTAATGACCTTTTTGTTGAACCTGGATACTAGGAAAACCCACTTTCCCTTGTTATCTATCAACCACCACCACTAGGTCCTCCCTTAAGAATGGCTCAACCTCATCCCACATTTCCTTTTCCTATTCCTACTTAGCAAGGTAGCCAAAATTTGAAGAACATACCCGTCACTGCATTACCTAAATTCTATGGCCTCATCATAGAAGACCTTGAGACATTCCTCTTTGAGTTTGACATCCTTTGTAGGAGATATGACTATGCAACTAACACTCACAAGTTGAAGTTATTTCCATCCACTCTAAAGGAAGCTACTCTAAGGTGGTTCATGGGGTTTGGTGCCAACATTTTATTAGATTGGCCTGCAATGAGAAATATGTTCCTTTCAAAATATAATGAATACTATAGGGGATGATATTTAAAAGGGGATGACATTTTCAAAATGTCCCAAAAAGAGGATGAAACCTTGGAGGATTATGTCTCAAGGTTCATGTTTAAGCTCCAACATAATACACAACACCAGTTGAATGAGGAATCACAAAAGCATCTTTTTCTAAAGGGTGTGACTGATGAAAGTATTGAGGCCTTAGACCTTATGGTAGGACGATACATTACTCAGAAAAACTAGGCTAACATAAAGAACATATATCTAAATTATTCAAGGGCTACTATGAAGAAAGGTAGGGGACTTCGAGAGTCACCACATAATACTAATGGAGGTTCAGGAGATGAAGCTACCCAATCTTCTATCCAATTTTGAACAAGACATCATTAATGATGTAGCTACATAGATGGACACCATGCAGGCGAGAAGGAAGAAGGAAAAAGATGATGCCATGTTAGCAGAATATTGTTTATATTGCAAAAGAAGAAAAGGAACTGTAGATGCAAGTCTATTGCAAGATTAGAGTCATAGCCAATGCCCACTAAGTTTAAAGCTATTAATGAAAATGGAGAGGTGCTCTACGCCACTCAATGAAGGCCATGGGTTCAAAAACAAGATATGCTACTAGATCCTCTCCAAAATTATAATAGTAATAATTAATGGAAAAATTCTCAGAATACTAGTTTTATTGGAAATAATAATTGACAACAACCCCGGTAGGGTTGGCAACAACCTTAGTAGGGTTGGAAACAACCTTAGCAAGGATGGCAACAACCTCAAAATTGGAATAACCAACCTATTCAAAAAACTTTAATGCCACCACCTTAGTAGCAAGCTCTAATGCCTACTCTTGCATGCACTAATACTCCTCCTAAAAAGACTCATCTACCAATTCATCCTAATCCTAATTGTAACAATACCAAACAACCAACATAACAAAAAGGTTATGTTGTTTCCTTGAATGATATGCACTTAAGGCTAGACACTACTCTTCCTTCACCACAAAAGCCTATAATAGTTGAAGTTGAAGATTCCCCAACTTAACAAGTGGATGTATCAGTTCAACAAACCTCTCTTGTATCCAAAGAGCCCCTATTTCCTCATAGGTTGATAAAATAGAGTCAACTCGTAGAAAACAAAGCAATGATTGATTTTCTTAATCAACTGAAGAAAATGACTGTAAAAATACCATTACTTGATGCAACTAAGGAAGTTCCTATCTATACTAAAGTCATCAAGGAAACATGTATCAAACAACTAGGAAGAAAGAAAAAGGATCCAATAACTATTCATGTCTTAGGACAATTGTCTAATGTTTGAGAAATTGATTGTACCCAAATATTTTGACCTTGGGAGTCCTATGGTTACTGTCATCATTCCTAGGATGCAAGTTCAAAATGCTTTAGTTGACCTAGGAGCATCTACAAATGTCATGACAAAAGAGGCATTGTCTCAATTGCATATCATTGGTCTCTGAGAAACACCAAGCATACTTCAGCTTGCTGATAGCTCTACTATTAAGCCAGATGGGATGATAGAAGATGTCATAGTCCCTTAATCTCTTGGGAGTATCCAATAGACTTTGTTTTCCCCTCCCCAAAGGCTAACATGGGTGGGTATCCTTTAGTTCTAAGATGACCATGGTTAGCTACTGTAGATGCCTCTATAGCTTATCGATCTAGGAAGATGACAATATCAAATGGTATCCATACTAAGAACCTAACTTTATATTCCCCTGCTTAGCCACAATTGCAAGATGACCAAATATTATGGCCAAATTTGGGTGATGATGATCTAGAGGTCAATTCCATCTATCGACTAATGATGATAGCTCGAGAGTAATTTGTAGCTAGTCAAGAATAAGATGAGATAATTTCATCCATCCTCATGAATGAGTATGGAATAAAGTCTCAAGTGTGTCATCAAGTGAAATGTATCCTAGAAGCCATATTACCACCTTTGAACACAACTCAACATTCAGAAGCCTCCTAATTCTTTCACTCATTATTAACTCATGAGGTATATTCTTCTCTAGTTTCTTAGTTATTTTTGGCAAACAAGATCATCAAGATCGAAGTTGACCCAGGGTGAGAGCTAAATATCAACAACACTTTATCACCTTCCTACTAGAAGATTGTAATATAGCTACTATAGGAGAATCAACAAGCATTTTCTTGGGACTACATGGACATGAAGGGATTGGATCCTATGCTTTTTACTCATAACATCTACATCAATCCTAAAATCAAACATTTTCATTAGCCTCAAAGGTAAGTCAACCATATCCTGAGGGATGTAGTTAAAAATGAGCTCTAGAAGTTACTAAATGCTAGTTTTATCTACCCCATCTCTGATAGCCAATGGTTATCACCCCTTGTTATAGTATCAAAGAAGGGAGGAAAATGGAGGGTTTGTGTGGGTTACATGGAGCTCAATTCATCCACTAGGAAAGATCACTTCCCATTGCCATTTATAGATCAAGTACTAGACAACCTAGTTGGCAAGAAATTTTTTTCTTTCCTAGATGGTTTTAGTGGTTACAATCAGATACAAATAGCTCTAGAGGACCAAGAAAATAGAACCTTCATATGTTCATGGGGAACATTTTCCTACTTAGATTTTTCTTTTGGCTTGTGCAATGCCCCAACCACATTCCAACAAGTTGTCATGAGTATATTTTTGTTGACATTCCAATCATGTTTGTTATTATGACATACACTTATTTAGATTATAAGTATATATCGATCTTATTGTATAGTTAACAATGTTAACCAAGAATTTTAGTTACTACCAACTTCTACAGTTGCTATTGAGTCCTTCAGGTAGATTTTAGTTTGCACTGAGAAATTACTTCTATGATGATGATCAATAGTGTAAATCGAGCATCTCAGTTTATGTTGAGTTTACCAATGCAAACTGAGTTGTGCAGTTTTCACCAAGTTTTTAGTTGATGTGATGTGAGTCTAGTGTTAATCGAGATACTCAAAGTTAAGCAAGTCACTCAGTTTATACCAAGCTCATAGTAATAACATTGACCAAACTATATAGTGTAAATTGAGTGATTCAATTTATATGCCAAGTTTCACAGTATTTTTTGAGTCACCAATGCAAACTGAGTTCAATACAACTTGGAAGTGGTTAGTATGGATCAAGCTCCTATGTTTATTGAGTGCATGATGATGCTGACCATTAACAATAGATGTCGAGTATCAAAATCTCACCAATTCAGTCTTTAGAACTCGAGTTTCTACACTTTGGCCAACTTTTTAATATTTGTGTAAACTTGTATTATGGCCTACTTTGTACTTTTTAAATTGGATTGGTATATATGTAATGTATTTTATCACATCCAAAAAAATGAATGGAAGTAATGTAATAATCAGAGAAGAGCAGAAGAGAAAATTACAAAGGCTACAAGAGTATAAAGAGTAGCAAAGATTTATTTATCACAAGGTGATTTGTACACTTAGAGGAATCTCATTTAGCAAAACAGGTTGCAGATCAGAGATTAGCTACTGCTTCATCCTAACAGGTGGATCAGTCAAATCCTTTAACAAGGTAGACCTAACAGTCTTGTGTAAATATCTTTACCTAGTGCATACTTCATTTTATGTCTGTAAATCCTTTTGCAAGGTGGACCTAGCAGTCCTTATTGCTCCTAATAGGGTAGATCATTAGAAGTGATCATTAAAAGCCTTAACAAGCCAAATTTATACTACAATACTAAAGCTTGTGGGTATCATCCCCAACCCAATTTTACTTTCTACTTGGAAGGTCTTTGGGTCACTGAATTGTGTGTCAAAAGTGTTATGAATGCTTTGATTTTTTCAGTTACTCATGAATTCAATTAGATCAGAGTTCACATGAAGGATTAATTGCTAATTAATGATTAAGTTTTAAAATTTATTGATTCACCCCTCCCCTCTCAGTAACTTAGCCTTTAATAATAATTCTAACAATTGGTATCAAAGCTTTGTGGCTCTTAGAGAAAAGTTTAACAACTTAAGCAAAGATCAAAGGCAATGGAGGTATTCAAACTTGACAAGGCTATTGACAATGAGAAGCTAGATTTGGAATTGGCTATTGGACAAATCAAGAAAATAAAAGAGCAACTCTCTCAATCCCTAAAAAAAAAGATAAGATATTGCAATCCAAATGAATGATCCACTCTACATTGAAGAAATAATTGAAGACATGCATTGAAGCAATTCAGATGAAGCTCATGAAGCAATCAAAGAACTATTGGAAAAGAATGGTATTCTTCAAGATGAAGTAAGAAAACTAAGAAGAGAATAAGGAATTTAGTTAGTAAGATTGTGTGAAGTCATTGAAGAGGTAAAAAAGATAAGAGAAGAGATAAAAGAAAAGAACAATGAAATTTGGCACTTATCCCTTCAGTAGACAAACTTCATTGATCAGCTCACCAATGCAAATGAAGAAATCATGAATCTAAGATCAGAAATTGAAAGATTGTAGAATGATCTAAATATTGAAAGTAAAATCAATGAAAGAATGATGAAATCTTAAGCAGAAATGAATTAGTTAAATGAGAAAAGTCATTACAAACAAAAAGGAAAAGTAGGAATTTGATATACAGAAGAAGGTGAATCATCCAAGCAAGGAGCTCAAAGGAATCAAAAACCTATTTATAGTCACTGTGGTAAGAAAGGTCATACATCAAAAAAATGTTTGAGCAATGGTAGAGAAAATGAATTCAAAGAGAAACTAATATTTGAAGACAAATGTCACAAATGTAAGAAGCATGGGAACAAGTCATTAGAATGCAAAACAAAGATATTGAATCTAGTAGAATAGATTGTAAAAGCTATATTTGGTTGCAACTATAACACTTGGAGTAGATGTCATTATTGTGGAGAATTTGGACACATTGGAATGAATTGTGAGAAACATCACATGAGGAAAAGAGATACTACCAGAAAATGTTTCATTTGTATAGAACTTGGTCATATTGCCAAGAATTGTATGAATACTAGAAGAATTGAAGATGAAAAGAAGGCAAAATTTGGTAACATCAGAAAGTAGATGAGACAACAATGGGTTCCAAAATCTTCTAAAAATGTAAGTCTAAGAAATAGTGATCATGTTTCCATTATGTTGTATTTGTCATTAGTGACAACACTTATTCAATTCTAAATTCTTACCGAGCTCATCACTCAGTCTATAGTTTATACTGACCATTCAATAGTTACCTTGTAAGCTTAGCAGTTAAGCAGTTTACACCAAGCGTTCCTAAAGCTATTGAGTAAATACAAGCAATGTGAAGACAAGTAGTTTATATCAAGCTTCTTAGTGTCTATCATGCTTCACAGTGTCTATTGAGTAGTAAGTTTGTGTCATGGAGATTTAGTGTAAACTGAACATTGGAAGAAGTAGTGTTTATCAAGTGAAGCAAGGTAAACTCAGTGTGTAGTATCTACTGAGTGACACTACATCTACTAAGTCACCAATGGTTACCAAGTTTAGAACTACATCAAGTGATTAGTATGGACTGAGCCTTCACTTCTACTGAGTGTATGATGATGCCAAGTAATGCAGTGGATGCCATGTATCAGAAGGTCACCGAGTCAGTTCACTAAACCTGAGTTATTTACTATTGGGCCAACTTTGTAATGTATTTGTTGACTTTTATTTTGGCCTACCTTGAAATTTTGTAAATTTAAAAGGTATATATGTAAGGCATATTGTAAGATATCAGTATGTATGAAGAAATAGAGAAGTAAGGTGAAGTATTTTTGAGAAGTAGATACGAAGGATTTTTAGAAGCAGTTCAAGGAATACATCAAGGTCAATACAGAGGTAGAAAAGTTATATCCATCACATAAGGTGATCAATGCATAAAGGATCTTATTAGCAATCAGTTGTAAGTAGATCCATTACTTCATCTTAACAGGTGAATCAGTTTCTAAATCCTCTAACAAGGTAGACTTAACAATCTTTGTATGAATCTCTTAATTGAGTGCATACTTCATTGTATGTTTGTAAATCCTCTAACAAGGTAGACCTAGCAATCCATTATGCTCCTAATAGGGTAGATCACCAAAAGTGGTCAACGTAAGCCTTAATAGGCCAACTTTATACTATAGTAGTGAGGTTTTGTGGGTATCATCCCCACCCCAATTTTACTTTCTATTTGGAAGGTTTATGGGTCATCAAAATATTGTGTTCTATTGTGTGACGAATGTTTTATCTTTCAATACTAATGTATGTAGTAGCATAGATACATGTGTGGTAAATTTAAAGGAAAGTTTTAAAGTTATTGATTCACACCTCCCCTCTCAGTAACTTATCATATCTTGAATATTACCAACAATTGGTACCAGAGTTTTGTGGTTCTCAGGATAAAATTTTGGCAGCTTGAGAAAAGATCTAAGGACAAATGGAGATATTCAAACTTGATGAGGCAATTGAGAATGAAAAGCTAGATCTAGAGATGGCCATAGCTCAACTCAAAGAAGGAAAGGAGCATCTTTTCCAATCCCTAAAAAGAAGAAAGGAACTTGCAAGACAAATGGATGACCATTAGTATGTTGAAGAAAAGATTGAAGACATTTTTCCATCAAGCAGCTCAGATGAAGCTAATGAGGCAATCAAGGAACTCCTAGCAAAGAATGGCTCTCTGCAAGAAGAAGTAAGAAAACTCAAAAAAGAACAAGAAATCCAATCAATCAGGCTATGTGAAATTTTAGAACAAAGAAATAAGACAAACGAAGGCTTGGAGGCAAGAAACAATGGAGAACAAAATCAATCCAATCAACATGAAGACCTCATTGATCAAATCACTGGATCAAATGAAGAAATTAGAATTCTCAAAGCACAGAATGAAAGAAAAAGAAGTGATCTAAATTATGAAAGGGAAATCAATGAAATAATAATGAGAGAACTAAGATGTGAAAAAAAAATCATTGAAAATTTGAATAATGACCTAAATGCTGAAAAATAAATCAATGAAAGAATGTTGAAATCACAAGAAGACATGAATCAATTGAATCAACAAAATGAGTAGAATCTTCATAGGAAAAAAGGTAAAGGCAAGACTTGGATACAATGAAGAACAAGGTGAATCCTCCAAGAAAAGTGCAAAAAGGAATAAAAAATCCTCATGAAATCATTGTAGGAAAATTGGTTATACATCAAACAAATGTTGGAGCAATGGAAAAGAAAAATTCAATGGAAAGTGCCACAACTGCAATCAACATGGTCACAAAGCTAATGAATGCAAAGAGAAACCAAAATTTGAAGGTAAATGTCACAAATGCAAAAATCATGGTCACAAGGCATCTCAGTGCAGATCCAAATCATTCAATCCATCTAAACAATTTGTAAAGGCAATATTTGGATGGGACTACAATACCTGATGTAGATGTCATTATTATGGAGACTATGGACACACTGCTATAAATTGTGCAAGGCATCACCTAAGGAAGAAAGATACTACTATAAGGTGTTACACATGCACTGAACTCGGTCATATAGCTAAAAACTACATGAACATAGGCATAGTTGAAGATGAAAAGAAAGCAAGGGCTGACAACATAAGGAAACAAATGAGGTAGCAATGGATTCCTAAATCTACTTAGGATACAAGCTCAAAGCATGGAAGTGAAGTCACTCAAGAAGTGGGTGACTCCATCCCCTCAAACTAAATTCCTAAGAATGTGTTGGAGCTATACTTAGCAAAAAAAAATCATAAGTAGTTCCAAGAAATAAGAGGAATGAAAATGATCCAATCAGTATTCCAGATACACTAGGAATCACATAAAGGTTATCTTTCATCGAGTTACATCAGACTCCACTAAGGGAAGGTGGTTGCAGACCTTCTTGAGTGAGGTCGGTAGTAAAAGGAATTTGGTTTGTCTACCGAGTTGATACTCTTGCCGAGTTAGGTCAGTGGATGATAGTCTATCATGCACTACATCAGTATGGTACCTAACATTAATGGAAAATTTTCATCAAAAAGGGTAGAATTCAACTTCATTTTTTTCATCGTGTCTTTAGAGCAAAGAGATCTCTAGGTGCATTCAAGTGATTCCAAGAGATTTTGAGCAAATTTGCAGCTAGGGAATTTATCCAAAGATTTCCATCACTTACTAATCAACAATGGCATTTGGAAGCACCAATAGTAGCAAGGTGAAAAGAGGATCATATATGTTGGTCAAGGGTGTAGAGTGGAAAGCACCAAATTTCAAGTTAGTTCCAACAATGGCAGAGGCACTCAACCCTAATGACATGCAATCAAAAATTCCATAAAAGGTACTTCTAATTAACGATATCTGCACTCACTTTAAGTGTTCAATTCAAGAGATAGGAACCCTAGAAATGGATAGTTCTTTAGAAGAAATGCATGTTGATGGCTCATTGAAACTCAAACACAAGCATTTGGAAACAAAAGGGTTGACACACATATCACACCTGCCAAGAAGCTTTCACATAAAATGGATTAGGTATATTCTTAGCCATATATAAAATGGTTAGTTATGGTTGGAGTAGCCCATATTGATCACCAAAAATATGATTCACAAGATTACTGGCCTTCCCATTCTGAGCAAAACTAAATCCACCAAAACCCTAGGTTGGGATGAACTTTAGAAGAAAACCCTAGCCAAGTGGGATGGTAGATGTTTGAAAATTAGCACTATTACTGATGTGGAGCTGAGGTTTAGAATTCATTTAATTTCCCAAAAAAATTATAGTTCGATTCATTTGAACAGTGTGCCATGTGAGGTAGTAGACTTAGCATTCAAAGTTGTGAAGAAAAACTTGAAATTTGACCTGTCAAAGCTACTACTAAAGCAACTAAACAAGAATATGGATAGCATCAGGTCATCAAAGAACAATCCCTGCAAATTTGGTTCTTTATTGATGTGTCTTTTCTTTTATGTGCAAAAATTCTTTCCATCCAAAGGTTCTATCATATGGAGAAAGGATGTTCCCATTTTGTATCAGATAAATGAGTTTATAGCAGAAATAGGTGTAAAATTTGACAGTATAATGGACAATTATTTTGAAGACTTCAAAGAAAGAATGAACAATAGGTTTAGGATTCCTCCTAAAATTGTTGATTATAAAGATGATGTATGTTTCATGGTAGACTGTGATAGAGTATACATTCAAGCAATCAGGCCCTAAGTTGCATGGGTGAAACCTCTCCCTTATGAGGTCAATATTGATGAAACTAGGGACATGATTGAAGCACTAGTAAATGAGCTTGTAGATCCCAAGCAACTAGTCTTTGGCACTTATGATGAGGAAAAAGCCAGAATTGAATTGGTAATTAAGCTAGCTCAAGCAATCAGCAAAGGTAAGAGGAAGATTGCTATGATGAAAACTGCCACTAGTCCCTTAATGCTTACCAAGGGAAAAGGAGAGGACAAAGAAGAGGATCAAGAACAAGAAGATGATCCAATGAAGATTGTAGCAGAAGTCATTGCTTCCCTTCCTCACTCTCCACCTACAAATTTTTGCAAGATAATTGGGATAAGACATTGTCTCTTATTCTCAAGGTACACTTCAAATTTCTCTCACATTTTAGTGTCTCTATTTGAATTTATTGTATATACTCTTTGGCATTATTGTCAAAAAGGGGGAGTATGAGATGAACAAGGGAAGAGAATAGGGGGAGTAAAAGAGACTTGTGGAGAAATAAGAAAGAAAATAAATTGATATATGTATAGATAAAAGCTATGTATATATTATGCCATATGTATGGGGGAGATATGTAAGATATGTATACACAACAGCTCTATAAAGATCAATTTTGAATAATCAAAAATTAGAATTTCAGTGAACATAAGTTTTGGTTCATAATTGTTTTTGTCACTAATGCCAAAGGGGCATATTTTTGGCATTATGTTGTATTTTTAATTAGTGACAACACTTATTCAATTTTGAATGCTTAGTGAGCTCATCACTCAGTCTATAGTTTATACCAAGCATTCAATGGTTACCTTGTAAGCTTAGCAGTTAAGTAGTTTACACCGAGCATTCCTGAAGCTACCAAGTAAATATAGGCAATGTGAAGACAAGAAGTTTATACCGAGCTTCTCAATGTCTACCGTGCTTCACAGTTTCTACCAAGTAGTAAGTTCGTGTCATGGAGATTCAGTGTAAATTGAGTGTTGGAAGAAGTAGTGTTTACTGAGTGAAGCAAGGTAAACTCAGTGTGTACTAGCTACTGAGTGACACTATATCTACCAAGTCACCAGTGGTTACTAAGTTTAGAACTACATTGAGTGATTAGTATGGATCAAGCCTTCACTTCTATCGAGTGCATGATGATGTCAAGTAATGCAGTGGACACCGTGTATCAGAAGGTCACCGAGTTAGTTCAGTGAAATTGAGTTATTTACTATTGGGATGACTTTGTAATGTATTTGCCCACTTTTTATTTTGGCTGACCTTGCAATTTTGTAAATTTGAAAGGTATATATGTAAGGTTTATTATAAGATATTTATATGTATGAAGAAATAGAGAATTAATGTGAAGTATTTTTGAGAAGTACATGCAAAGGATTTTCATAAGCAGTTCAAGGAATACAACAAGGTCAATACAGAGGTAGAAAAGTTATATCCATCACATAAGGTGATCAGTGCATAAAGGATGTTATCAGCAATTAGTTGTAAGTAGATCCACTACTTCATCTTAACAGGTGAACCAGTTTCTAAATCCTCTAACAAGGTAGACTTAACAGTCTTTGTATAAATCTCTTAATCGAGTGCATACTTCATTGTATGTTTGTAAATCCTCTAACAAGGTGGATCTAGCAGTCCATTGTGTTCCTAATAGGGTAGAGCACCAGAAGTGGTCAATGTAAGCCTTAATAAGCCAACTTTATACTACAGTAGTGAATTTTTGTGGGTATCATCGCCACCCCAGTTTTACTTTCTATTTGGAAGGTTTATGGGTCATCAAAATATTGTGTTCTTTTCTGTGATGAATGTTTTATCTTTTAGTACTAATGTATGTAGTAGAATAGATGGATGTGTGGTAAATTTAAAGGAAAGTTTTAAATTTACTGATTCACCCCTCCTCTCTCAATAACTTGTCATATCTTGAATATTTCCAACATATCAAATCACTTAACAATTGGGTAACTCCACCATTTCCACTTGATTTCTTAAAAGAGAACTAGAACTAGGCTACTAAAGAAAATATCTAATATCAATTCTAGTTGATATGATAAAAGATCCATATCAAAATTCAAGATGCAAAAGGATCACTAAGTAAGAAATTGTAATCACTACTGAGTTACTATTCTTACCAAGTGAGGTCAGGTTACAGACTCTACTAATCGAGGTTGGGAGTAATTAAATTTGATGTGGTTATCGAATCATGGAAGACTCTACCAAGTATTCAGTGTAAGTGAGGTGGATGATAGTCTGTCATTTGAGTGAACAATCATACCAAGTATTTAAGGAAAAAATTGATAAAAAGGGTGAAATCAACATCATTTTTCACCATGAATTTTTGAGAGCTATTTGGGTAGAGTGATCTTTAGAGCATTCAAGCAATTTGAGTGAATCGTTACCAAATTTTTTTGTATGCTCCCAAATAATATTGAGTGAAGATGGCATCCACCAGAAGTAAGTCGAAGAGAGGTTCATATATATTGGTTTGTGGTGTGGAATGGAAAGCACTAGATTTCAAATTGACTCCTATAGATGTAGAAACCCTAGATCTAAATGGAGTGCAATCATAAATCCCTTCCAAGGTACTATTAGTTAATGATATATGTTCACATTTCAAATGTGCTATTAATGATATCAGTACACTAGAGATGGATGAATGTTTGAAAGAGTTATGTGTCAATGGTGTGTTGAAACCTGAACATCAACATCTCAAGGTAAAAGGTTTAACTCACATTCCTCACATGCAACGAGATTTCCAAGTGAAATGGATAAGGTTTATCCTTAGTCATGTGCACAATGGTTAGTTGTGGTTGGAGCAACCAATTCTAATAACTAAGAAGATGATCCATAGTATCACTAGTCTTCCAATGTTTGCCAAAGCTAAAATGACTAAAACCATAAGTCAGGTTAAACTAGAGAAGAAAACCCTTGTCGAATGGGATGGAAGGGGAATGAAGATAAACAATGTCACTAACATAGAATTGAAGTTTGGAATTCATGTCATTGACCAAAAAATCTATAGTTTGAGTAGATTGAATGGTGTATCCTATGAAGCAGTTGATTTGGCATATAAGGTGGTCAAGAATAACCTTTCTCTTGACCTTGCCAAGTTACTGTTGAACCAATTCAACAAGAATGTGGAGAGCATCAAAAATTCCAAAAAAATCCATGTAAGTTCAGTTCACTCTTGACCTATTTATTTTTCTATGTTCAAAAATTCCTCCCATCAAAAGGTAACTGTTGTTTGGAGAAAAGATGTACCAGTCCTTTATCAGATTAGTGAATATATTGCTAAAACGAGAGAGAATTATGCAACCATAATTGACTACTTCAATAAATTTAAGGAAAATATGAATAACAGATTCATAATTCCAAGGAAATTAGTTGAGGATTACAAATATGATGTTTGTTTCATCGTTTATAGTGACAAGGTATACATTCAAGAAGTCAGGCCAAGAATTTCATGGGTAAAACCTCTAGGATATGAAATCAATATTGATGAAAATAAAGACATAATTGAGGCATTAATAAATGATTCTATTAATCCTAAGGCTACTTATTTTGGCACCTATGTTGAGGCAAAGGCTAGGATTGAACTAGAAATCAAGCTCCCTCAGGCAGTTAACAAGGGCAAGGAGAGGATTGATAAACTAAAAACCAGTTCCACTCTTCTATTAATTGAAGGAAAAGGAGAGGATGAAGAAGTAGAGGATGAAGAAAAGTTAGAGGAAGAAGAGCCATTGAAAAATAAAGGTAAGGTAATCATTACCAAATGTGCTACTATGTTCACAAGGAGATCATCAAGGAAGAAAGCATACAAACAAGGAGGAGACATAATCTTCAAGAGGTCTCCATCCGCCTTTGAGGAAAGAATGAAAGAGTTAGAATTAGGATCTAGCATCAAAAATTTCAAGGCACTAAAATATGAGATTAGGACTACAGAGGAACAGAAGCAAATATGTTGATATCCAAGATGGGTAAGTGGTAGTAATCACCTGATCAACTTACTCAATAGATTCCTAGTGTTGTAATGGACAAGATTGAGCCAAGATGGGAGTGTGCCATGAAAACTATAAAAGATATATGAGTAAACCATAAGGAAACTTATGTCAAATTTGAATGATAAGGAGGTAAAAGAATCTTTGAAAAAAAATGAAGAAAAGTTAACTTGAAGATTCAACACCTGTCTTGTGTTATTAAAGGATATTGAGCATGTTGTGAAGAATGCTACAAACACATGGAGTAATGTTTATCTTCTTCAAAAATTGAGTAATTTTGTAGTTAGTATAGGTAATAAGGATGATGATGATGATGATCAGGAGAAATATGAAGAGAAAGATGATGAAGATGTGTCTCATTTTGATAATGAAGATGATGAAGAGGAATAGGGGCAAGAAGCTACCAAGGAAGGTACACACGATGTTGAGGAGATCGACCCAATAAAGATTTTTGTAGTGGTCATAGCCTCAATTCCTCATTCTCCTAGAAAAACATTGATAACACCAAGCCCAGAGACAACCTTAGTAGGATTGATTGTAACCAACACTGAAAGCACAAGCACTCAATCAATCTTTGCACCAGTCTAGCTTAGTACTTCAGTGATAGGAGTGCCAAGCACTTCATCTACTAAGTTGAAAACTCTTCCCTCTACATTAGTTTTGGCTACATTAGGTATTCCTACTACTAGTATTTCAATGAGTTTAGTATCCATTTTTGCAGCAAGTCCAACCATTTCAACAATTGTTTCTATTCCTGCTATGCAAGTAATAAGTGCAAGGACAATTGAGACCAAGCCTCAACCGAGGAAATTTTTTTTGGGCAAAGGAAAAGAAAAGGAAGAGGATATAAATATTGATGAGGATATTTTCATTCCTAAATGGGACATCTCAAATCTAAATCCATATCAGATGAAAACTTTTGGAGAACTTCTTCAAAAGAAAGCTAAGTAGCAAAATCTTAGAGAAGAGAGAAACAAGGAATTCAAAATCATTGAGGATGCTAAGAATATTTTAGCAGAGGCTCTAGGCATAGAGGTTGATACTTCACAACTACTTTTGTATCAATTGGCAGAGGCAATCCATAAATATAATGAAGATTTGGATGGACAAGATAAATTATTGTAGAAAGATGAGAAAAAGTTTGAGAATAAAGTTTTAGAATTTATTGCTCAACAAATTTTCATTCATCAAGTAGAATAATCTACTATTTTAGGCTCTCTAGAGACCTAGTGCATTAATGCATCTTTACTTTTTGGTAAACAATATGATACATCAATTTTCACAAAAGAAATAATAGATAAATTGTCAAAAAATGATGAGGATTTAAAGGAAAGTGCACAACAATTGCAACTTGACCCAATTGCAAGCTTTAACCACTTCAATAAGATCAGATATTTGACAAATATGCAAGAAAAGTTGTTGAAAGAAGAGGAAAGAATAAGATCCACATTGATAGATATTCATAACATGATTCTCCCTAACATGAATGCACTACAAAAGCACATTGCACACTCAAAAATTCTCATCCATGATAGGAACTTCTCCATTGTAGACCGCATGATAGAATTGTTAGCAAAAGTATAGGTTGCATTGCACACATCCAAGGTGTTGCAGGAGAATTGGGACAAGACTTTGGCACTTATTCTAAAGGTACTTTTAGATTTCTTGTCACATTTTGGCATTACTATATAAATATATTGCATGAATCTTTGGCATTAATGTCAAAAAGGGGGAGAAGATGTGAAGATGAAAGGGGAGAAGATTGAGATTATAAAAGATTGAGGAAAGATTAGAGAAAATTGCAAATTGCAAATATATATTATATATTAGGGAGAAGATGCATTTAAATGCATATATCAGATAGTATACTATATATTATGTATTGGGGAGCTTTACTATGTACATAAATATATCTCTTACAAAAACAATTTTGAAAAATCTCAAAAATAGTATACTCTACCAAGTTGGAGACATAAGGTGATGTATATAAGATCTTTTTGAACATTCTTGAATTCCATTTTGATTGATAAGTGTTTTTGTCACTAATGCCAGAGGGGGAGATTGTTGACATTCTAGTCATGTTTATTATTAGTAACATACACTTATTTAGATTTTAAGTATCTATCAAGCTTATTGTATAGTTAACAATGCTAATCAAGCATTTCAGTTGCTACTGAGTTCTATAGTTTCTACCAAGTCCTTTGGATAGATTTTACTTTGCACCAAGTAGTTACTACTATGGTGATGATTAGCAGTGTAAACTGAGCATCTCAGTGTATACCGAGTTTACTAGTGTAAACTAAGTTGTGTAGTGCTTATCGAGTTCACAGTTGATGTGATTTAAGTCTAGTGTTAACTAAGCTACTCGATGTTAACCAAGTGACTTAGTTTATGATAAGCTCATAGTGATAGCATTGACTGAGCTATATAATGTGAATTGTGTGATTCAGTTTATATGCCAATTTTCATAGTATTTGCCAAGTCACTACTGTAGAACGAGTTCAAGACTACTTGGAAGTGATTTGTATGGACTAAGCTTCTAGGTCTACTAAGTGCACGATGATTTTGAGCATTAATAGTAGATGTCGAGTATCAGAACCTCACCTAGTCAATCTTCAAAACTCAAGTTTCTACACCTTAGCCAACTTTGTCATATTTGTGTAAACTTGTATTGTGGCTGACTTTGTACTTTTGTTATTGGATTGGTATATGTGTAATGTATTGTATCACATCCAAAGAAATCAATGGAAGTAATGTAATAATCAAAGAAGAGAAGAAGAGAGAATTAAAAAGGCTACAATAGTATAAGGAGCAACAAAGATTTATCTATCATAACAAGGTGATTTGTACATTCAAAGGAATCTCATTCAGCAAACCAAATTGCAAATCAGAGATTAGCTATTGCTTCATCCTAACAGGTGGATTAGTCAAATCCTTTAACAAGGTATACCTAACATTCTCGTGTAAATCTCTTTGCCGAGTGTATACTTCATTGTATGTTTGTAAATCCTTTTGCAAGGTGGACCTAGCAGTCCTTGTTGCTCCTAATAGGGAAAATCATCAGAAGTGATCATTGTAAGCCTTAATAGGACAACTTTATACTATAGTACTAAAGCTTGTGGGTATCATCCCTAGCCTAGTTTTACTTTCTATTTGGAAGGTTTTTGGGTCACCAAATCATGTATCATAAGTGTTATGTATGCTTTAATGTTTTCAGTTTCTCATGCATGCAATTAGATCAAAATTCACATGAAGGATTAATTGCCAATTAAGAATTAAGTGTTAAAATTTATTGATTCACCCCTCCCCTCTCAATAACTTTCCTTTCATAATATTTCCAACACTTTTATGATATATCTTTTGACTATATGGAGATTTATAGGGAAAACCTAGGAAAGGTACTCAAAATATGCCAAGAATAAATAGTGAAAAATGTTTCATGATGGTGGAAGGAGTTGTATTAAGCCATTTTATTTCATCACAAGGCATCCAAGTAGATCCAATGAAGATTGAGATTATCAGTACCTTGCCCATGCCAAAGAAGTAGAAGGATATGTAAAGTTTCCTTGGACATGTAGGGTATTACAAAAGATTCATCAAAATTTATAGTCAACTTGCATCACCCCCTTATAACTTGTCAAAAAAGGATTCTAAATTTTCCTAGAACTTTGAGTGTACTACATATTTCTTGCAACTTAATGAGGTTCTCATTACTATACCATTTTTGAGAGGGCCCAATTGGGGATTCCATTTTCACATTCATACAAATGTCTCAGACTATGCTATAGGTTTCATGATAGGTCAAAAGATAGACTTAGTTAAACATGTTATTTATTTCATTAGTAAAAATTTGCAAGGTGCAGAGTTCAACTACATAGCCACTGAAAAGGAGCTACTTGTAGTTATCTATGCACTAAATAAATCTAGGCAATATATTATTGGATATGAAATATTTGTTCATATTAACTACTCTTCTATAAAATACCCAATGAATAAGCCTACAATATTAGGAAGATTGGTTCACTAGTTTCTACTTATGTAGGAATTTGATATCACAATAATAGATAAGCTTGACAAGGCCAATGTGACAGCTAGCTTTATTTCTTAGTTGCATGTCCCTGATGAGCCTATAGCCATTGATGAAAGTTTTCCAAATGGACATCTCTTCCTATTGTCAACACAAAATCTATGGTATGCAGATATTGTGAATTACTTAACCACTAGAAAGATACTAGTTCACTTCTTTGCTAAAGAAAGGAAGTTATTAATTGAAAAGAGCTTTAACTATTCTTGGATTTTTGGATTTATGTTTTATACTAGTCCTAATCAAGTAATGTGTCAATGCATAAGTAAAGATGAAACATATGATATCTTAAGGGCATGTCTTGATGAGCCATGTGGAGGTCATTTAACAGCCAAGTGGACAACTTTTAAAATATTGACTATTAGGTACTATTGGCCAAGTTTACACAAGGATGCAGCTCAGTACACAAAGAAATGTGATAAGTGTCAGCACATGGGGTGACCCACTAAATTAGATGAAATGTCCCTATACCCTTAGATAGTCATTGCACCCTTTGATAAATGGGGGATTGACTTTGTAGGTCCTATTGAACCCTCTTCACAAGGTAAATCCTATATTCTAGTTTGTACTAATTATGTAACCAAGTGGGCAGAGGCCAAACCCATGAAACATCCAAGGGATAACAATGTTGCTAAGTTCTTATATGAATCTATCTTTACATGGTTTGGTGTCCGTATGGAATTGACATCTGATCAGGGACTCAGTTTACATCTAATCTGATAGCTACTTTAATGGAGGAATATACCATTCAACATGGTAAATCATCACCTTACCATCCACAAGCTAATGGCCAAGTAGAGGTTATCAATAGGGAGCTGGAAGCCATTCTTACCAAAATAGTGGCACTCCATAGGAAGGATTGGGCGACACACCTTCCTAAATCGCGTTGGGCTTATAGAACCATCTAGAAATCTACAATGGGTTTTACTCCTTTTGAGCTAGTCTATGGTAGGTCTCCTATTACCTGTGGAGTTTGAATATAAGACATTAAGGACTACTTTGGATCTTATTATTACACAATAGGACCAATTTTTGAGTTTAAATGATCTTGATGAATGGCGCAAATCGGCATTGAATAACACAAAATTCATCCAACATCAATGAAAATAGTGGCATGATAAGTTTATCAAGGAAAAAATATTTTTTGTAGGAGATTGGGCACTTCCTTATGATTACAGGTATCAACACAATCTAATAAAGTTTCAAACTCATTGGTTAGGACCATATGAAATTGTTTTCATGTTTCTAGATGGAGCAGACTAGCTATCTATTATTGATCCTTTATGATTCAAGCTACTTGTCAATGGGCATCGACTAAAACTCTAAAAAAAACCAATCAGCCACAAGGAGTTCCTACAATAGTTCTAGCACAATGAAGACATATTCATTCTTGCAGCTGAAGAGTCTGCGTCTTCTACCCTTACTTTTGTTGATTCTTGATTCTATTCAAGATCCCCATAATAAATACTTTCTTCCTGAAAGTAATTTCTCTACCATCCATTCCACCTCACCCTCTCACCTCACCATCTTTCCAAAAATCCCATCACTCTATTAATGTAGGTGATCTTTTTTAGAGCACTATTCTTCTAGAACTTGCCAAGTTCATGCCACATAATGTTGTACATATTTTTTTGATTCATTCTTTATCAAGAATTTGTGTTGTTTTAATTTTATACTCTTGCATATCCTGGCCTAGTGGGACCCATGCTCTTACTTAGTTGGGGGGAAATATTCATTTTTCAAAATTTCAAATCACATGTAAACTTTGAGTTTTTGTCTTTATAAGATGATTTTCGTCACATGCTTGATGACCTATCCTTCTGTAATTGCATCATAAAGGAAATTAAGGAAATTGAAAGTTGGAGTTTAACTTTTAATGATATATTAGCAACATGTTTAGGGTGGAAGACCTTGACACAAGTGAAAATAATGAGATTTAATGCAAGTAAAGATATCATTAGATTTCATACATTAAAAACTTTTAATTCCAAGAAGCACATAGTAATTGTATGTCATTTTATTTTTCTATCTATAACATCTAGTTCCATAACATTGAGAACTTTGTTGATTCGCCATTGTTGTATTCTATGAACTCCAAGATTTTGGAAAAAGCATTTGTTCATAAAAATGGGAGGAGGTCTTCAAAGATATGAGCCAGTGGATCACAGGGTTTTTCTAGGTGATGTGTCCAATTGTGAAATGCTCAGAAGGAAAGGATGGCTAGATTACTACCTAAGTCTTAAGGGGTTTGATGAAGATGTTGCTCTTTAATTTTTAAGAACCTTGAGGGATTGATTTGCAGAGGTCAAAGGCCTAAAAATTGAATTTACAAAAGATATTGTGGCTGAAGTAACTGGGTTTCCCCAGGAAGGTGAAAAGTGGGTGAAGGATTTTGATTTACATTCGGTTAGGACATAGTTCAGTTTGCACGATGACCCTCCGTTGGACATAGATAAGAATCAAGGGACTTCTAGATTATATTTTCCCTTGGAATTAATTTAACCAACTACATTCGTATTTCACTTTTAAAGGTCGCAAAAAGTGTTTGTATGGCCTACATTTTAAAATTTTGGGCATAAGGAACAAACATCCACTAGATTTTGCATAGTTATCCCAAGAACATAAAATGTTCCTGAAACTTCTCCCTCTAGTTCTAAACCATCTAGGAAAAGAATTTACAAATTTGATGCCTCCATTTCTAGCAAGAAGAAAAGTAAACATAAAGAAACTGCTAGTGCCCCCAAAACCCCATTGTCTATAAAGACCAAATCCACCATTAGGAGAGGCAAGGGTAAAGTTGTGGAACCAAAAGAGGGAAAATTAGAACAGTAACCTTATAATGATAATAATATCAATGAAAAATTACACTCGCATGGAGAAGAAACTTTAGAAAAACCTCCTGAAGCAACTATGGAAGAAATGACCACTACTAGGGGGAAACAGAAGAATCCTCCATACTTGTCTACAACCCCTATAAGAAGAAGTGCAAGGATTTTTAAAAGTAATGGGGTTACTAAGGCTTCTATTCCAATTATTAACCTAGAATCCTTTGAGATTATGGAGAAGTCCTTTTTAGAGGGAAAATTTCAAAAAAATATAGCTAGTGACATTGAGTTCAACAACCAGAATCCACAACCAAAGGTTGAATTTAATGCTAACTATGTACTTGTTAATAATGATAAGGATTTTGAAGAGTTTGAAGAAAATCCTGTTATGCAGGACACTTTTGAAAATTTAGAAGATCTTCCTTATGAGGAATACCCAGAATTTAGACAAGAAATTATTGAAGAAGTGCTAGAAAATTCAACCAAGATGGATTAGAGATGTTGGCTAAGACAATAGGTGAGTCTGGTAAGAAGGAAAATATAGTGACAATTCTTTTTCTATGGAAGGGAGAATCCTCCATGTTACAAAGTACCATAAAATTTCCTCACCTAGCACTTGATTAGGTAGATATTCTCAGTTAAGAACCCTTGCCACCACTTGATTTGTCTACACCCCTATCTGCATGGATCAATTTATATAAAAGATTGTTGTGGGAAAGAGAATAGTGGAAGTTAGATAAATAAAAATTGAAACATGTCATTGATGAGAAAGGGCATCAATTAAAGAAAATCTTAGACCAAAATGAAATTTTGAAGAGATAGATTAGACAAATCACAGGGTTGATTTCTGATCTTATGACATGCAAATCGCCATCTTTGGTGTATGCATTATTCCTCAAGGAATAGTTTGTTAATTTAAAATTTACAAGAATTGTAGAAGGGATTAGTCCCTCTTTTTCAACTCCTCATGAATTTTATGATGCATTCCAGTCTATTCAAATGACTTTGAAAAGTTTTTTGTGTGAATTATATCTACATAACTTGGTAGTTCCAAAAGATACAAAATAGAACTCACTCCTTTATGTAAGAGATGTGCAATTGATGGAAGCTATGTCTTGGATGCAGAAGGAAATAAGAAGGAAATATGTAGTTGCACCATACAAGGATAATGAGATGACAACTCCTTTTCTTATGAGTCCTTAAGTTCAAAATTCCTAATGGATATTTCTAGATTGGTTTTCTATTCTAGGAAACCCAAGTGGAACTAATGAAGTACACCTAGTAAGAGAGTAAGCCTTTACAAATTAGAAGCAACATTCATGTCATGATGTTGAAACAATAATCATTGATTCAAGACAAAGATGGACATGGATGTCACATGACCTAAAGATAAGGGAACCCCACTCTTTGTATAATTTAATGCTTGCCACTATAAGAGTTCCATGGTATATCAATTTGGGAAGGAGTCAGCACCAATACTAGCTTCCATTAAGGTTTCAACCTCCCATACTCCTCCAGCCATTACTAGCAATGAATGACAATATAGAGGACCATGATATGTCTATAGTAGTTCAATGATGAAGAAGGCTTAGACAAAATTATGGATACTTTGATTATGTTAAGAATGAGCCTAGGGAAAAGACAACTAGTGATTAGAGAGTTCGTGCTAGAATCTAGAATTCTAAGTTGTTGGGGTGAATGATGAGCCTCCAAAAGGCCATCCTTCTAAGTTCTTTTTATCTTACTTTCAAACATTTATTTTGTGAAAAATCATGACTACACAATTTCAAGCATATGAGTTTATGATTTTTATGTATATTATGTGTGTGTGTGTGTGTGTGTGTGTGTGTGTGTGTGTGTGTGTGTGTGTGTGTGTGTGTGTGTGTGTGTGTGTGTGTGAGGATGTGAAGTAGAAATATGAATAGTTTAAAGATGGTATATTTTCTTGAATTCATGGACATAAATGGTACAATGAAGTAGTTATACATGTTGATAAAATATTTCCCTATCTATGCTATGTTTTGGGTAGTTTTCCTCCTATAGCTGTAGGACTTGCAAGAGTGTTAATTAAAACTTTACATCTTTTCTCTAATATTGATGACGAGAATATACATACATACACACACACACACATAGATACACATACACACACACACACACACACACACACACACACACATATACACACACACACACACACACACACACACACACACACACACACACACACACACACACACACACACACACACATGGAAGGTTGTGTGTGCATTGATTATTTTGTAGGAGTTTATCACAGGTATTCAAGGATCAACATTTCAACACTGGAGTAATCAAAGCCAACCATGGATTGCTAAACCTTTGCAAGTGGGGCAAATTATTTATTTATTTCTATTGTACACAACAAACAAATGTAGCTTCCACAACTTGCTATATTTCTAGAGGATTTATTCATGGTTAATGTTGTTTCTTTTTTGAACTTTATGTGTCTATAATTGATCCTCATTAATGGAGTGATCTTAGATTTAGGAAGCAGTTGTAGTTTCCTCTAAAATAATAACTATTGTAACTTTGAGGGGAGTTGAAGAAGTAGAATGAGTTGATTTTCATAGCAACACTATTGTGATACTTTTTTTCAATCAAGTGTAATCTTTCTTCGTGAATGAATAGAACACACCGTTCAAGTTTATATCTATTATATTGATTATATTTCCTATTCACTCATCCAAGGGGGCCCACTTGGTGAGTGAAATATTCTGTTAAGAGTAGATTTAATTTCCTTGTTTATTTTAAAGTAAGGAAGAACTATGTTGCTCATGCAGCCATTGATAATAGATTAAGTGAACTATTCTTATAACATAGGTGATTAGAGCAACTTCTATCTATGATTACATGCTTTGTTAGAGTAATTTCATTTACTAGTTCTAGTTTAGTTTTCCTGAAGCTCAAGAATTTTAATTCCATAGGTTAGTCTTAAGATTGAGAAAGTTTAAAGCATATACTTTGCAAATTCCATTCCAAGTTTATGTCCTTGGTCAATAATTAAATGAGACTAAATGATTCATTTAGAAATAAATTAGGGTGTCCAATCCTGAATAGACAATCGATTGATATAGGTTTTTGATACCATTATTTGGCCTACCAAGGCTTCTTCACACTTCTTCATCCAAATAAACATCTTCCCCATTATTTGGAGGTAAGTGATAGGATATGAAACTCTAGAGAAGTTCTAGATGAATCTATGGTAGTATCCAACCAAACCCATGAAGTTATATATCTTAGATACATTAGTGGTTGTAGGCCACCCCACCATATCTTGTTTCTTTGTGGGATGCACTGAGGTACCATCTCCTATAATAATGTATCCCAAAAACTACACCTTAGACTAAAAGAAGTCATACTTCAGCAAATTGGAATATACTTAATTGTCTCTAAGGTGGTGAAAGAAAAATCAGAGACATTCCTAATTTTCTTCCTGAGATCTAGAAGATGTCAATTCACCATCAAAAAACACAAGTAAAAAATGGTCAAGGTATGTACAAAATACTCCATTTATCAAACACATGAATATTGATGGATCATTCATTAAACCAAATAGAACCATTGTAAACTCATAGTGGCCATACCAAGTGTAGAAGGTTGTCTTATGTATGTTTGCATCATGAAGGAATGGTTGATGGTACTGTGACTTAAGATCAATCTTAGAGAATAGTTTGGGTCCATTTATTTGGTTGAATACGTCAATAATTCTTGGTGATGGATACCTATTTAAAATTTTTACCTTGTTTAACTACCTATTGACAATACACAAGTGTAACAATACGTCCTTCTTCTTTGTGAAGAGCACAAGTGCTCCCCATGGAGAAACAATTTGCCTAATGCAACCTTTAGATAAAAGTTTCTCTAGATGAAGTCACAACTCATTCAATTCTTGAGTGGTCATCTAATAAGGATCTCTAGATATGGGCTCTGCTCCTGGAATAAGATTGATGCAAAAGTAAATGTCCCTCTTTGGTGGCATACATAGGATCTCACTAGGAAATACATTAATAAAATCCTACAATAAAGGATGATATTGGTCCTTCCTTTTAGGTTATTCTTCATCAAGTTCACTCATAGTAACGGACAACACTTGACAACCTTTTCAAATACTTCACTTAAGATGCATTATTGAAATCATGTGGAGGGATATAGGTCTTTGGATGCCTATAGTCTATGAGTCTTTACCATTTTCATCCTTACACTTAATAATCCTATTCCTATAGTAAATGCTAGCTCCATGCAATCTTGTCCAATCCATACCCAAAACTATGTCATATGATCCAAGGGGAATAACTCAAAGGTCTATTGTAGTAGTGAATCCTCCTATGTCTAATTCACATTGGTGTACTAGAGAATAAATGCCTACCTTAGCTCCTAAAGCTAGTTCCACTTTCTAACCCATGTATTTAATACTATGGAAGGTGATATGAAAGAGTTTGTAGAATCTAAATCAATAGAATAGAAAGAGGCACACCTCATCACACATGTAGTCTCAGTCATTATACCTTGTTGATCTTCCTAGAAATGATCTATCACTACAAGAAATATATGTGATCTCCTAGTATCACCCATTGTAGCCTTAGATATTGTGGCTTATGTTCAGAATACTGAAAAGTATGTTGTGGGAAATTTTCTATAATAGGCCCAAATTGTCCACATGAAAAATACCTTATATCTCTACCAAAACCTCTACCAATTGGAGATGCACTAGATTGCTAATGGCTTCTTCTACTGGCAATAGAGGTAGTACTATAGGCTAACTTTACTAATTATGATTAACACATCACAAGAAACAAAAGTTCTTAGATTTGGAACCACCACCACTGCTCTGAGATGAAGGGAAAGATTCCCTTTACTACTGTTGTCCCTAGTTGATTGTTGAGAAAGGGGGCTTTTGAGAACTATCTTCTCCCTAGTTTTGTGTTCCCATCAACCCTAATGGTACATGTCCACTAGCAAGTGCTCACACAAAATGACCATGACCTGAAGTAATGTTATGGTCCACAAGTATGGTCTAATGAGCCACATACTTAAGGGTCTTATGCTGAAATAACTCCACACCCCCAATAATACAGTTGTTCAATCCACATATAAAGTGTTGCACCATAAGTGGTGAACTATCATTGATCCCTGTGTAAGGATCAAGCTCAAATAATTTTCACTCACACTCTAGCATGGTTAGGGTAAACTACCTCAAGTTGTGAAACTCATCTACTCTCTAGTGACTCTACTCCTTAGGTAAGAAATGATCATGAAAGTCCTCAAGGAACAACTCCCACATGACACTCTTCATGTCTAGGCATAGCTTCTTCTCCTTAATCTTCCACACATTAGTTGAAAATACCTCCAAGTGGGTAGTGGCATACCTTTTCTTGAAAATTTAGTCAAGGTCTTGCATTGCAAAATATCCATCTAATGTGGCCAACTACTTCTCCACATCATACGCAATATCATCTCATAGAAAAGGTTTTAGTTTGACTCACAAGATGTCCTTTGATTGAATGGCTTTGATAGAATCTCATCTATCCTTATTTTGACACTTGTTAGGGCTCCTAGATGTACACCTCTCATCATTCTTAGAATGATGTGACCCCTCTCTTAGATATATAGGAAATCTAAGATAGTACACAATAGCTACCTAGTACCAAGTTCCTTTGAGTATTCATGTTTCTCTCCATTGTTATTCTCCTTGTTCCCTTCTTGAATATGACTTTCATAATTAGTTGAATGAGGGATAATATGTCTTCCCCTCCCATGGCCTCTACCTTGGTCTAAGATAGAACCCCTCATAACTGATCTCATTTCATCCACCATTGTCCTAGAACCGTCCAAGCATTAACAATGACATACCAACAAAATCAACAAACACATGGTATTCTAAAGGATAATTACATGAATATATGTTTGAAAACAGAAGTTAAGGGTTCTATAAGTTTTTAGCTTGTTTAGGTTTGAGTATACAAGTATGAAGTTCAAGTTCTTCAAGTTGTAGTAGATAAGTATTTTTGTTTAAGTATTGTTATAAGTTAATTACTTATCATCTAGCGGGCATGTACTAATATTTCCAAAGCTCCAAATTTAGAAATTGGGCTCTAATACTTAATGTAATGTCCTAATAGAGAAAACAAGAGAAATTGACCTCTAATGTTACTAAGTTCACTAAAAAATTATTTTGAAAGATTAGAATAATTAAAGAGATAACAAAGTGGAAGCAATAACTCAAATACACATTACATACATTAGAAATACAATAACAATTACATCTCGCAAGATGTCCACAATATTGTTAGACACATGAGTTTAATTAAGTTTGATAAATAAACAACATCCATGTCATAGAATAACTACATGTATAAAACCATGTAAAAGAATATACAAAGTACATAAGATGTTACATGGAATAATCATAATGCATACTCATCCTCTACACATGTCATAGGGTATGAAATGCTAAAAGAACATACATCATGGTAAGATACAACATCCCATATGATCTCAAAGAACTAAAGCAAAATATACCATAACTTGACCACTTAACATAATTACAAATCTCAAGTCCCAAATAGATAACAATCCAAAAGTCATAACAAGAATCTTAGGTAAAGGAATCCTCATAGCATTCTATCTCAAAGTTACCAAGTACATAAAGTAAACATCTAATCCTAGAGGAAAAAAAAGAAACATAAGAAACCTAATATGGATATGGGTAAGTATCACACCACGAGCTAACTCTAATATTATCATGGTAGTCTCTCTAGACTCCACCCCCCAGTGACTCTATGTAGCATCAATATTTTAATTCATTTTAACACATTAATGCAATTGCTATCACTTATTAAGACAACTAAAAATGAGTCATCTTGGCAATGTCTTTAGGGTTCCAACCCCAATTGCTAGCCACTTCCCAACATATAAATAGATAACCTATCTTAAGCTCACAAAAGTACATCTCATAAAGTCACATTAATCACCTCAGTCCTATATGAGTAACTAAAACATGGCACTAGTTCTCACACCAAAACATTGAAAAAATGCAGTTTGAAAATCACAACACATGAGCTTCACATAGAAGAACTAGATCTCATAAAAAAAAACATAATTAAAATTAGTCTTGACATAAGTCACTAGAAAATAATACTCACAAAATGCCACCTACGGTATACTTTCTTGGTTTGGCGAACTACAAGGGTCTCTCAAAAACCATCATAAGATAAAGTTATAGCATCATAAAAGACATTTAAACATGTGTTTCTTTCAGCCATATAGGTTTCAGTATAATTCCATAAAGTTCAATTTGAATATAAGTTGGGGTTCTTGTTCGCATAGGTTTCCCAGATGATATAGTTTTATAAGTTTAGTTGGTCACAATACAATTCCATTTTCATAGTTTTAAAAAATCCGCAGTTTTTAATAAACCATGTTTTCATTTAAAATAAAAGAATAATAATTATATTCCCTTCCAAAATAATAATAATACTATTGAAAATATAAAAGCCATTATCTTATTAAAGGAAATATTTTTAAAATGTATAAAAACCGTGATTTAATATTCCTTTATATTTAAATATAATAATATTAAAATATAACTAAATCTAACAAATAGAATTTATTCTAAACAAAAATTAAATCTAATAATATTAAATTATAATTACAATTCAAATAAAATAAAAATTAATATAAATAATATTATATTTTAAACGTTTTTAAAATAAATTTAAATATATATTTTTAAAACTTTTAATAAAAAATTTAAAACACTCTAAATGAACAATTTATTTTTTAAAGCCCATTGTAGGTTTAGTTGCTATAAGAATCTATGGGCCTACTAATAGTTGCTAGTCACATCACTCATAGCTACCACAATAGCCTTAGGATGTAGCAGTAACACGTGAGTTGTTGCATCGAGATTAAAGCTATTGTGGGTAAGGTAAGGAGGTGGGAGCCCTATTTAATGTAATTTAATTTAATTTAATTTTTAATTATAATATATTAATTTTACTAGTAAAAGTAATATTTACCATAGTAATTTTTCTTTTCAGTAAGAGGCTGAAGCCAAGATTCATTAGAATTATTATTTATTATGATTAATTATTATTATGTACTAACTTCGAGTAGATTTGAACTCAAGACCTCCCAAATAAGAGGCTCATAATTTACCATTGTGTTGTAGGCTCTTTCCTTACCATAGTAATCTTTATTTATTTATTTTTGATTGGTAAATGGCCAAGGCCTTTTTATTATATAGAAAAATAAAATAATATTAAAATGGTTCTCCATTCAAATGGGCACTGATAGGAAAGAATAGAGAAGGAAACCTCCAATCTTGCCTGGGACTTTCGTCCTATACAAATTACACTTTAAAAGGGGCATACCCTAGTTCATTTAAAAAATGATTGATACATTACAATTTAGAAGTTATAGTTTTTTGATATTTTTAAGAGATTTCTTAGTTTCTTAGGAGAGAAGTTGAGATGATCGATTTTGCCTTCCTTTACTTGCTAATCTATTTCTAAAACTTAAATGAGATATTAGTATTATGAGAAAAAAGAATCAAAATTTAGTTCCTTAGTTCCATTGATTTTTGAATTTCCAATCCTAGTTTAATGACAATAGTCTTATTTTATTTTAGGCTTTAGTGTTTGATTTGTATATTATTCATACTACCCATTAAGATTAAGATCTAAAAGAATAAGTTAGAGCTCAAAAACCCTTCAAAAAATAAATTTGGGGGGATATATTTTAAACATCTTATAATACCATTAACACAAAAAAATTGAAAAAAGTCTCCAATACTAGATACATGGGCCCTCTAAGATAACCCAACCTTTGATTTGAAGAAATGAAAGATCTATCTACTTTTAATAGATAATACCAAACCTAAACCAGATTATGGTCCTGCATGATAGTCACTCAAAAGGCAATGATTAGTGTTTGAATAGGGGAGAAGGAGAAACCCTCAAAAAAAGATAAAAAGGAAATGATGAAAAAAACTCTATTTACAATTAACAGATTGTTCCAAAAATGACAGAATAGAAACAAAGATACACATCAGCAAAGAATACCATATTACACTATCACCCATGATAAACTATACAAGATTAAAAATAGAGTTGTATTATATATAGACAAATATTTACAATATGAGATAACTAGTGGAGGAAGAAAAAAATGTCTATAAACTGATACCAAACCCTGATAGAACTAAGAGTACTATCAACTATAAATAGAGACCATATAACCCTAGAGTATAAAGGAATTGTTTATGCAAAAGATACATAATAGATATCTAACATAAATAATAATAGGATCTAGGTAAAGAAAAACAAAAAAGCCCTAGGATCCAAAGACCTAATTCCAAAAAAGCCACCAAAACATCTAACTAATATACCATGCATCAAAGGTCTAATCCTCATTCTTCTTCACACAAACCATAATGATTTCTGATGCTTCCTTAATATTTGACACCATACACCCTGAAGGAAACACATAAGTTGTCTTCTCTTTACAAGACTTGAATAAGTTGGGGAGAATAAATTCCATATTTTCCAGATTGTCTAGTTCCACCTCTGGCTTGATGTATGTAGAGTATATATTTAGGTAATTATGGAGCCATTCCACATTCAACTCCTCCATGATCCCTCTCTAGCACAACAGAAAGTTAATATTGGCTTCCATTTTTGGACAAGCTTGATAAAATAGGAAATTATGTTGAAATTACAATAGGAAAGGTAAAATTTTGAGGGGGCAGGGTGGTGGGTGAATCAGTAGTTTAAACCCCATAAAAACTTTCACCACACATCCATCTCATGCATTCAATAAGTAAACTGAAATAACATGTGCATCTAAATCATGTAAACAAGTAAACATTCACACATGCATGACACCATATATGATTACCTAGAAACCCTCCAATAAGAAGGTAAAACTAGGGTGAGGATGACACCCACAAATCTTCACTAATATAGTAATAAAGTGTATTTGATGAAGATTACAATGTTTTGATCATGAGAGATGATCTATCCTTTGAAAGGTATACCCTATTAAAGGCTTACAAATACAGTTAGGTCTCAACCTATTAAAGGATTTCAACACCCAATTAGAAGTGTGCCTTACTAAAGGACTTTAACTCAAAATTAAGTAAGCACCCTATTAAAAGATTTCAATATAACCTATTAGGATGAGTAAGAACCCTATTAAGGGATTTCAATATAGCCTGTTAGGACTACTCTGTTAAGAGATTTGACTAATTCACCTACTAGAATGATTCAAAAATGATCCTGTGATTAGCACTTGATTGCCTGATGATAGGTCACCTCTAAACTGATGTATTCTCAATCCTTCTTGATTAGATGTCTCTTTGCTATATGCTCTTCTCTTCCTCTATTCTCCTTTAACTAATTTTGCAATGCAATCTTAGGTCATAACTCCTTAGCCACCATAAATGTTCTATTTACACATGCAAACTTCTCTTTTTTCTCCTTCATACACCTTTTCACACTCTTGAGAGTTTAGGGTTTTTCCTCCTTAAGAAGACTTAGGTGACTTAGGGTTAGGTATGATTCAATGATTGTTATTCATCCATTTTGTTGCTTAAAGCTTCCCTTCACCTAATTGGTTGCATGTAATTGTGTTGGGAATCCAACTTAAGATTTGTCCTAATCTCAAAAATCTCATAATTCATCTAGCTCAAAAATGGTTTACATAGTCATTTGTGCCTTTACAAAAAACTATGTGAAAACTATCTTACTCAACATCTAAAGTCTCTGATGGTTGACATATACTATCTTCTATACTATGACTCAACATCTATATTACTCAGCATGCACTACTTTCTCAACTCCTAAATCACTCGACATACACTGTCGACTTGACACTTGAGTGACTTGGCACATAAGTGGCTTGACACTCATTGTGGACTTGGTATGCTCTATTATTTACATGTTATGCTTAGGATTTATTACTTTTTTGGCATGAACTAAGTAAATGACTTAAGTGCATAGATAGTCACTTGTCAAAATCAATCTGAGATCAACAATCTCCCCCTTTGTAATGAGTGTCAAAAACACTTGGTCATGCATTGATATACTTAATCTTACAAGCATAACATATCCCTTATTCAGCATCTGTACAAAACTTCAAAATTTCAAAATTTTGTAACAACTTATACCTCAAAATTTGATAACTCCCCCTGAGTTGATAAGTCTATTATGTATCCAAAATTTTGTACTCATACTAAGTAAGTATGTCTCAACTAATGATTTTTGTGCTTCATGTCATTCTTTTCTTGCTCTCCCTTAGCTTATTCTATCTTTTTCTCTGTCCCTTTTCTTACTCTTCCCCATTCTTCTCTATCTCTTCTCTATCTCTCCCAAAATCTATATCTCCCCTTTTCTTACTCTCCCCCTTTTTTGACACTTATGTTAATGAGCTATACACTAATAGTGTGTTTGTCCAGAAAAGATTTATGGACCTCTAGTATTATCTTGGGAGTTTCATCCCAATTGTCACATGCTACATCCAAAGACTTGATTTGGATGGCTAGCTTGGCAGCAAGGTGGATTAGGCTGTCTAATGTTGAAATATTTGGGTCTTTCTTCATAAGTGTTTCAACATAGCCTTATTCCTTATGCAAAATTTCCATGTGTGGGGTGAGTATTGTTTGGATGCTAATCAATTTTGCCATTATATTGGCTTCATTTTCTAATAATGTAGCTAATTGACTCTGGTTTTGTAGCAAAGTTTTGAAGTACTTCACACTTTGAGCTAGTGTCAAAGGTAATTTGCACCTGATGCATTAATCTAACTTTCAAAACTCAAAATGTGACTTCTAGTTTCTTGTGTGAAGAGTGTTGGATTGCAAAATTTAGTGTATAATCAGGAAACGTTCTCAAGTACCTTCTTCACACTTTCTACCTTAGTTACCAATGCAACTTGTGTGAGTGCTATCTCACTTGATATTTTCTCATTTACTTTTCTTTGAAATTTCTTTTCTGGCCATTCTAACAATTTAGCATTTGTGTCAAGGTCTAGATCACTAACTTTTTCCACTATGTTTTTTAGTTGTTCAATGAGTGGCTTGGTCTCATCTAGAGTAGGTAGATTAAACGCATCTAAAAAGATGTCTTTGATGTCCAACAATGCTTGTGTTCCTTTTTGAGTAGTTCTTGATGCTTCTTTCTTGTTAGGGCTTCCTAGAGTATGCCCATCTACTCAATTGTCATTGTGTCATAATCATACTTGGGTAACATAATCTCTTCATCAAGGCTTACATCTCCATATTGTATTACTTCTTCATCCTTTGATGAGCTTGGACTCAACACTAAGATCTAATATTGCATTACATCTATGCTCAGCTTCTGAAGAGTATGACTTGAAGGTGTGTTAGATTCTAGTAAAGTTACCAAACTTGAATGGCTACTTGCTCCTTCACCTTTGGTGTCAACTCAGTCTCTTCAGGCTTGTCCTATTCTACAACAATACCTTATAATGCACCGTGTACTTTTTCTAGAGGTGTAGATAAGATTATCTGACCTATTTGACTCTATTCTTCAATAGTGGCCTGAGTTTCCACTTTATCTGCTTCAACTATAAAACCTTCTCAATTGTATTAACATTTTTTGATGTAGCTTAAGGTAATTTATCCAAAGATTGTACATGAGTGACTTGAGGGATGCTAGTAGGTGGTTCTTGTATATTCACCTCTTCTCTTGGAGTATTAGTCACTATTTTTTGTAGTTCATCTACACTCACCAAAATAGGATTATCACATAATTTAGCCTGTAGTGTAGACTAATCAAGTATCTTTTTGAGATTTTCCTCTATAAGGGGATTGATGTTCTGAGTTGTGACATTAGAAACATCCTTCACTATTACTATTTCAGTATTTTCACTTGTTACATGTTGAGGGTCGACATTAGGCAATTATGTATCTAGTACACTTTGATATTCTTATTACTTTGCCTCAACTGTTGCCTTGTCATCTAATTTCATTCTTGTTCCTCCCTCAATAGTGTCTTCATTATTATTAGATCATCTTCCTCATCATCTTTAACCTCTAATGGTTCCTATTAACCTTTTTTCACTGTAGCAAGCCCATATGTTACTTTGCACATTTGTGTGGACTTCTTTACAACATATTCAATATTATTTTTCAAAATGCTAAATGCTCTATATTTAGGTACAAACCTAATTGTATATTTCTTCATAACCTTAGCAATTTGTGCCTTACTAAGTTCAGGTCACTTGTGCAAGTGAAGTCTCCCTTATTTGTCTTTCCAAGTTCAAACAATAGTGCCATTTTTTCTCAAATCTCTCATATAAGCTTTTGGGAATTGAGTTGGAAATCTCTAGTGGGGCTTTCTTAAAGTTTTCCATCATGGAACATATAGCTTCCTCCACTTAATTTTTCTCAACTTTACCAAGATTGTCAAAATCAATATGAGAGAATCTTGACAAGTCTGCATTATTCTTAACATTTTCACACAGATTCTCTAGATTTGACAATGGATTGTGACTCACCACTTTTAATTGGGTATTTTCATCTAATTTTTTTTTCTCCTCATTAGATTCAGCTTGTGCAATGTATTTCTCCTTGGCTTTTTCTATACTCCTCCTTCCTGTCTTGTTGGTTTGACTTTCTTTTTCCCTTTTGTGTAGTGACATGTGCACTAACCCTTGTAGTAGGTGTTGTAGGCTTGGGTTGGCTTATTTTTGTAGCCTTCTTAGCTCTTTTTACTAGTTGTGCTTCAACATTTCTCTTCTTTTGATCAGTGGGAGTAGGTGCTTCCTCAACTTCTTCTCACTCGGCACCTTTAGTAACTTTTGTCTTCTCCTCTTCCTAATCTTCTCCCATTCCTTCAGTTAGTGCAAGTGGTACTTGTGCTTGGATGTATTCTTCCTCTTCATCCTCTTCTTCTTCATCCTCTTCCTACTCAACACCTTCACCAAATTTAGCTTTCAATTTCTTGACCAACTTATCCTTCTTCTCTATAATAGAGGCAGTCTTTTGTTCCATAGTGATTTTAGACTTAGCCAACTCATAGTTTCCAAATGCCTTGACATTTTTGTCTACCTCTTTTGTAAGTAATGCAGCAATAGTTGCAAAGGCTTCATCTACATTTATTTCATATCTTAAGCGTCTCAACCATCTTACCCTTACTGTAGTAGCTTGAACAAAAGTGTAATCAACATCTACTAGAAAAAAAACATCATCATAATGATTTTCCACTAAAGATACAAGTATTCTCAATCTTTTCTTTATTGATTTCTTAAAGTCCTCAAAGTAACTTGTCATCATAAACTCAAAATTCTTACCTAATTGTTTAATGAACTCACCAATCTGCACTGCCACTAACCTATTTGTTTTCCATGAAACTATGCCAAATGTGGGAAAAGTGTTTTGAACATAAAAGAAAATGCATATCAAAATAGAACCAAATTTGCATTGAACACTTTTACTCTTTCTTATTGCTCCTAGGTTCTCAACCAATTTTTGTAGTTGTAACTCTGCAAGATCATATGTGTGATCTTTCTTAGCAATATTATAACCAACATCCATTGTAATATAGTGGACACTATTTAATCTGTTGGATTGGTAATACTAGTATAAAATAACCCTTACTACAAAGTCTATCAATGGATCAGTAATGGTGTCAATTTTCATTCCTCTCTTGTTCCACATGGCTCTTGTATTCTTCTCAATAACCTCTTTTGAATCACTCCTCAATGTCTTAGTTTGATCTAGGGTTAGATACCATATTACCCTATGAATTATCCTTTTAGTTATTGTTGTCACTTAGGTTTGCACCCTTGTTCAAAGCCTATGCATGAGGACAATCTAGTGAAACATGGAAACAAACTCCAAGCTATGGGACTTGAACTGTGAGGTTGAGTCTCCGGAGAAGGTCGGCTTCCTCTTACTATCAAGATGCACCTAACTACTCTTGGAGAGGAAAAGAGAGAAGGAGAGCATGAAAGAAAATCTACCTAATCTGATCTAAAGAGGTGATGTACCAAAATAGAGTGTTCAGACCAAACTCTGCCCATATATGCACTATTTAACTAGAATGAAACTAAGGATATACACATTCAGACTTTCTTTAATCTAATAATCACATGCTGATCAGAAGACCAAGATGAATGACACAAGGAAAGAGAGATTCACTTATATTATCATTCATAGGCCAAGGAGATATAGTCATACAGATCATAGATCTCTACAAAACACCAATAAGAGGCAAAGAGTTCTTGCACTTTCATACCAATGGCTGAAAGAGATAAGGTAGAAAATCATATAGTTCAGAGGCACAAGGGAATTTACACTGAGAATCTGTAGAGCAGTAACATAGAAAATAGAGAAAGGTCGATAACCCTTACAAAATTCACAAAAATTGCCTTTATAACTTAGGCATAAGTGAGATGTCCTCTCCCTGCAATTACTTCATAACAACCTGCCATTAAGTCCTATAGAGAACAATCATGGAGAAAATCTGATCTGGATATAGATCCAGATGCAATGATATCTGACCCTCTGTGTCCAATAATTCCTTGAGAAGATAGAAATGATTCCATTAAGCCACTCTGACCAGGTAGATGGATTGGATCGGGGGGTAGAGTGTTCCTCTTTGTTTCGTATTTACTCCAAGGTGGTTGGAATCAATCATAAGATCAAATTATGCAAAAAATCTTGGTATCCCTTGTTCCTAGTTCATGAACTAGTGTCATCAGTAGGTCAACATAACCCTGGCATCGAAATGAGCCATGTGGGCCAATGATCTCTTTTCAATTTTTGACCTCACAGCTTTCTTACATGGTTGACCATCTCTTTTCATTACTAATTGCGCCATCCTTTCAAACCCCAACTACGACGGTCACATTAACTGTTAGTTGCTAATTGTTACTGCCTCCATCAAACCCACTGGGGCACATGTCATCGAGGTGCTATGTCACTATGCATATCCTTTGAGCAATTTCCCATAGCAAGATAGTGCCCACTGTGGATTCAAACTGATCTAACGATCATGAAGACTCGCTGTATTATTGCGCTCTACCCTTAAAACTTCTAGGCCCATGAACCAACTTGACACACCTAGCATTCGACTTGGCTTGAACTAGTACCATCCCTATAGTTTCATAACACTTGGACCTACCCTGCTAGGTGTCACTGAGGTGCTATGTTGCTATGGGCAATATTCTCACAACTTTCCATAGCGAGATAGTGCCCACCATTGATCTCCACGAGATCAACGATCGTGGAGTATCCTCATAATACTGTGCTTGCCTCCATAAAGTTTTTGGTCCATAAACCCACTTGGCAATCACCTGGCATAACTTGGCATCCTCATCTTGGTGAGATCTGGCCCACTGATCCATGTGGCATAGTGGTGCTATGTCGCTATGCGTAACATCCTTGTAGCTTTCCATAGCGAGATAACACCTACTGTGGATTTTCTTTAGATCTACGGTGATCAACAAAATTGTACGACTACACACTGAGTTGGCCGAATGGACTAATGAAAAACCACCATTGTACTGTGACCCACCTGAAAACTGCCATCGAGGACAAGCTATAATATCTCTTTGGAGAAAGGAAAGCCCATTATGTCATCTATGCCATGCATTGCCAAGGTGCTATGTCACTATGGGTAATATCGTGATAGCTTCCCATAGCATGATATCACCCACCATTGATTTTTTGAGATCTGGCGGCGAGTAAGATGAATTTGACCTATTAGTATGCCAACCAATAGAAACTAGCCATGTGCCAACCTATCTAACAAGTTCTCATTTGTGGTCTGTCAAGTGAAGCAGGACCCACATTCTACATAGTCATACTTTAGCCAATGAAAAAACTGACCAACTACCAACGTGTCTAAAAAATTTCCTCACTGATATCCAATGGGGCATACTTGGGACCCACCTTCCTTCTGATGTCATTGTAGTATCATTTTTGATATGGGCGCTATGTCACTAACGGCAAGGAACATAGATTTTTTGATAGTGCCATAGCGCCCATTGTGGAACTAGCAAAACTCGATGCCAGAGAAATAATTAGGGTAAAGGGGGACCCACTAGCCACGTGGCCAAAAGGTGCTATGTAACTATGGAAAAACAACATGCAACTTCCCATAGCGAGATAGTGCCAATCGTAGATGTATTTCAATTCAAAGATGGGGGACCTACGTGCTTGCAAAAATATACCTAGGAAATAAGGAATATCATAAGGTTTAAGGTTTTAATTTTTTTGATATTCCTGGGAATGTTTAAAATAACATTAAACTAGGAAGTGACTGTTGGGCGAGCAGTATGTAAAATTCAAATATTTGGCAGGGGGCACAATATGTAACATTTTATGGCGACTCACAAGGTATGCTAGCCCACTATACACAAGACCACTGGCCTAAAGCATCCATTGGGCTATAAAGTTGAAAAGATGTAGATCTTGTGTACATTGTGAAACTCTAACCCTACCTCTGAGAGGAAAACCCTGAAACCTCTATCTCTACAACTAGAACTAGAGACAAAACCTTCTTTCTACAACCACAAAACTTCAAAACTTGCTATCTCATAGAGATAATCCTGTGCTCATGCACTTCTTGGAAAAGTAGGGAACAAACTAAAAATGAAACTAAACTAACTATGTACATGGAATCTCAAACCCTAAGTAACATGGCTTGAGATAGATCCCATTGACTGGGATGGGCAAAATTTTGCCACTAGGCCTGCTTAACTAAAAAGCATTGGCCTATTTGCCACTGACAATTAGATAGGGGCCACTCCACAATGCATCAAACTTTAAGTGTCTTCCTAGTTTTTCTCTATCTACATGCCATTTCAGAACTGAATCTCCCTCCCTAAAGATTCTGACCTTAGCCTTCTTGTCAAAACTCTTTTTTACCTACTATTGGTGTGCCTCTAGGGTCTGCATGGCTTCACTCCTCTTCTCTTCCAGCTCCATCAGCTTTTCCATTCTTACCATCATGGCATCATCTTCAATCAACTCTAGCTGATGAGCTAACCCTAGGGATGGGAACTCCAATGAAATTGGAAGCCTTGCTTCTTTGCCATAAACTAACTGATGGAGATACAACCCAAGCACAAAATGGACACAATAGGAAAGGGAAAATTTTATTAACTGTGAGAAAATGCTAATACATTAAGTACAGAGAAAATAGACTTCAAAACATGCCCTAAGGGCTTACAATAGTATAAATCTGGAGATAATTTCTCTTTTCAGTACCTCCTCTCAAACTCCACTTCGAATTGCTTTTTACAATGCCAAAAATGTTCTTAAATAGACACCGAAGGGTTAAGGATTAGGAATACATTCTAGAAAGTGCTAGTTGGCATCCACCAGCCAAGTAGAAGGCTCCAGTAGCTATGTTAGAAGTTGAAAAAAATCTAGAAGAATCTAGAAATGGTAATCGAACTTTTGAGAGGCATAACTTTTGAACTGTAGCTCTGATTGACGAACTGTTTACATTTTTGAAAAGCTCTTGAAGCACTCTATAGCCCTATGGATCAGCTTCACTCGTCTCCCATTTTTTGGCCCTTTTCGAGGTCATTTAATGCCCCTAACTTGACTTTGAAGCATTCTTAGGAGGTCTCCAAAGACTAAAAAATTGCGATAACTTTCAAACTGTGGGGCCTTTTGACCTGATTCTTTTTCTGGAATGCTCTAAATTTCAATTACATTCATTTGGCCAATTTACACCTTTTAGTTCACCAAAATGATAGCTCAATTACATACTCCTATTTTTCCAACATTTACATGTATCCCAAGGTTTTCAAATACTCTATCCTAGAACACTGATAGTGGAATTGTGAGAGTTGGAACCTTTATTTGACCCAAATGGGTATCCAAAAATGAAAACACATGAAACAAAAACTAAGTTTAAGTACATTTTTTGTATGACACAGGATTGCCCTTATACCTTTGGATGCTCCTGCATTAGATACCCAGGGTAGATTGAAAAGTGACCCTGTCACTTTATGAATGGTAGAGTAAATCCCAAATGGGAAACCTCAGCTGCTAAAATCCAAGTTGAGTCCTCTATTGGCCATCCTTTCCACTTGACCAAATACTCTTCATACTACCTATTTCTAGTACTCTTTCCTACATGATGATCTAGAATGTCTTCTATCTCCTCCTTCTTAGAAGCAAGAATCGGACATGGCTCTAACATCGACTCCTAATTTGCACCATCATCATGATACTCTATTAAGTCTGCAATGTTGAAAATAGGAGAAATGTGAATACCATCTGGCAACTCCACCTCGTATGCATTTCCTGAGTCACATTTCTTAAAAATTTTGTAGGGGCCAATTTTTTTCATTTTTAGCTTGTTGTAAGTATCGGCTGGAAATCTCTCCTTTCTTAAGTGTACCATGACCAGATCCCCTACTTGGAATTCCTTATGTCTTCTCTTTTGATCAGCCCTAGCTTTATACTCTTGATTGATCTTGGTAATGTGTGCTTGAACCTCCTCATGTAGACGCTTGATATGATCAACAAATTCTTCAGCTTCAACACTTGTCCTCTCCCCTTGCTCTATCCTTCTCAATTCTGGTGCAGTCCTTGGGCTACTTCCATATACAATTTGGAATGGTGATCTACCAGTACTCTTATTTATAGAGTTATTGTAAGCAAACTCCACTTGTGGTAGAACCAAATCCCATCCCTTGGGCTTATCCCCAACTAAACATCTCAGCAAATTGCCTAGACTTCTATTTACCACTTCTGTTTGGCTATCAATCCGCAGGTGATGTGTGGAACTAAATTTCAAATCTATTCTAAACTTCTTCCATAATGTTCTCTAGAAATACTCCACAAATTTAGTATCTCTGTCAGAAACTATACTCTTTGGGAGACCATGTAGTCTTACCACCTCTCTGAAAAATAAGTCTGCAATACAGACAACATCATGAGTTTTGTGGCATGGAATGAAATGTGCTATTTTGGAGAACCTATCAACCACCACAAATATTGAGTCATTACCCCTTTGTGTCCTCGGCAATCCAAGAACAAAATCCATATTTATGTCCTCCATGGCTTTGATGGAATAGGCAATGGCTGATATAGTCCAGTATTGTGACTAAATCCCTTGGCAACTTGACAAATCTGACAACTCTATACAAACTTCTTCACATCCTGTGAAATCTGAGGCCAAAAATAATGTTCTGTAGGAATGGAAATTATCTTATCTTGACCAAAATGTCCTACCATCCCTCCACTATGTTTCTCCTTAATTAGATTTTCCCTCATTGAACTCCTTGGAATGCATAATTGACTATCCTTGAACAACATACCATCCTAAATCAAATAGTCTAGCCACTTGGTTCTATCTATAGCAACAGGCTCTTTACAATATTTCCAAGCTTTAGCAAAGTCAGGATGATTAGCGTATAGATTTTTGAGTTCATCAAACCCAACTACTTCAACCTACATTACTATAAGAAACAACTATCTCCTACTTAGTGCATCTGCAACCCTGTTAGATTTTCCACTTCTATGCTTCAACACAAATGTATAGCTCTACAAGAACTCTACCCACTTCATATGCCTCTAATTCAATTTACCTTGGCTATTTAGGTACTGTAATGCCTAATGATCAGTATACAAAACAAATTCCTTTGGCAATAAATAATGCCTCCGTTTCTTTAAGGCCTAAACTATTGCATAGAACTCTTGATCATAAACATAATACTTCTTTTTTGCATCATTCAATTTTTCACTAAAATATGCAATAGGCTTACCTTCTTGGCTTAATACAACCCCAATAGCACTGCCATTAGCATCACAATCCACTTGGAAATTTTTTCTAAAATCTGAAAGTCCCAACACAGGTTGTTCTGTCACCTTCTTTTTTAGCATTTCAAAACTTCTCGCAGCTACCGCAGTCCATTTGAGCTCTTTTCTATCCCCTCTTATTGTGTCAGTCAGGGGTGCACATATGCCACTAAAATTCTTAATAAACTTTCTATAAAAACTAACTAGACCATGGAACAATCTTACCTAAGTAGCAGACCTTGGAGTAGGCCATTCCAAGATGGCTTTTACCTTCTCTAGATCCATTTTGAGACCTTGAAGTGATATAACAAATGCCAAGTAGACTAACTCCCTTTTTGCAAAGATACACTTCTTCAAATTAATTAACAGTTTCTCTTCCCTTAACCTTTCAAGGACACTACGAATATGCAAAAAATGTTCTTCCAAAGTCTTGCTAAAAATTAAAATATCATCCAAATAGACAACAAATTTTTTTCCCAAGAACTTCTTAAGTACCTCATTCATAAGCCACATGAAGGTGCTTGGGGCATTCATCAATCCAAAGGGTATGACTAACCACTCATAAAGACCCTCCTTGGTCTTGAAGGCTATTTTCCACTCATCTCCTTCTTGAATCCCTATCTGGTGATAACCACTCTTGAGATCTATCTTTGTGAAGTACTAAGATCCACTCAAGCAGTCCATAAGATCATCCATTCTTGGCAAACGAAACCGATACTTAATGGTTATCCTATTTATAGCTCGAGAGTCTATACACATCCTCCACTCTCCATCCTTCTTTGGTGCTAGTATTGCAGGTACTACACATGGACTTAGGCTCTCCTGAATCAAGCCCTTTCTCAATAGCTCCTGCACCTGTCTGTTTAGCTCCTTAGTTTCAGTAGGAGCCATCTTGTGAGTAGCCTTGTTAGGAAAACTAGCTCCTAGGATTAAATCTATCTAATGACTAATTTACCTTATTGGTGGCAATCCTTCTAGAACATTATCAGAGATAATATCTCCAAACTCACCTAGTAAATCTGAAACTTCAAGTGGTATTTCACTACTACCTTCTTTATCTTTCCTAGGAATCAAAGCATAGCACATACATTGATGTTTCATGCCATCTAAAAACTTCCTTCCATCAACAAGAAAAATCCTAGCACTGCTACATACCTTTTCACCTTCCTTTTTCATGGGCTTTAGTTTGTGGTGAACTCCATCCTTTGTTAGGGAGTATGTGTTTGCATGACCATCATGTACTGCATGCCTATCAAACTACCATGGTCTTCCCAACAATAGATGGAAAACATCCATTGGAATAACATCACAAAAAACTTCATCATGGTAACTCCCAATTTTGAATTTCACTAAACATTGTTCACTTACCAAGACCTTATGATTATCTTTCACCCAAGAAATTCGATAGGGCTAGGGGTGTTTCTCCCTCTTGAGCTTCAACTTAGAGACCATCTTCTTTGATACTAAATTATCTGTGCTACCACCATCAATGATCACAACACAACATTTATCCTCACACTTGCACTTGGTATGAAATAAACTCCTCCTTTGTCTTGGTTCAATCTCTGATGCAGAGCCCTCTATATTTATCTTCAAGGAATCTTAGTTCAACTCAAGGGATTCAAAGTAGGCTGGTACACCCTCAAGGAACCAAGAACATCTCAAATATTACAACAAAGAACCCTGACATTAAACACCGATAAAGACAACATCTTCACTCACACAATCAGATTGCTATGTCTGATTCCATTGTTCATAACTTCTGTTCTAAACATCTTCTTGAAAAAAACTTTGGAGAAATTGTTCCAAATTAGTAATTATAAAACATATCCAAATATGAGACCAATAAAATAATCAAATTATAAATTATGTACTCTGAACCAAGACCCATATTTTCTATCATAAATCAGAAACAAAACTGGTAACCCTGCCTAGGGCATCAAATATATTTCACTATTTTTTTTTTAAATAATCTCAAACCAATTCCACATCATCCATCTATGATTCTAGTTTCAAAATCTGTAAGACATTTATTTTTCCCATTCATATATAATTTTTCAAGCACAAATCCATGCCTTCATCTTGAATGGATATATCTAAAAACCAGTTTTCACTCAAATCATCATAACTTTTCCAAATATAAATGAAAATGATTGAAAACAGTTGGAAATGAAAGGTAGTTCACATATATTTCCAATGAATATCATTAGAGATCTTGAGTCTCCAAAATATGTCTGCATCAGACGCTGTAACATGTCTGTATTCAGCGAATCTCAAATCTGCAAACATCCGCTTTCACCAAAATACCCATAACTTATTCATTTCTTCATAAAATTGAACCAAACCAAAAGAATGAGAAGAAGGATTCATCATACTATATATCAATTACTATATTACATGGTTTCCAGTCTGTAAATGTCCGTACAAGTCCTGGAAACTACTCTAAAACTAAAAAAAAATCAAAACCACAACAATAAAATGCACCAAAAATGTATCAAAATATTTCCTCTTCTCCAAATTGATTTGGTTCGACCATACAATGATTTTTATATCCATTTGACAGTTATAAACCTTCCTAACTACCCCCAAGACCAACCATATACCTCTTTACATCATTTTTCTATTATTAACAACTTTCTCAAAGTTACATTTTACAACTTTTTACGCAACTTTTACATTTTTGACAAAAAATGGCTTCATAGCCTTTACAACTTGACCCAAATACAATACAAATGACTCAAATGACTTTAGATGGATTTCAATAGATCCATTCACCAATTAAATAAACATTTTTACATTATTTATCATATTAAGACCTCCTTTGACAACTTATTACAAATGGCTTCTCTAGCTTTTATATCTTTGTCTTCTTGAGATTTAAATTGCTCCTACACCAATCTCACCATTTAGTAGGACCCTTTCATTCACAAAAGTCTCTCCTCTTTCTACATCTTTTGAATGTGATGATTGTGCATCCTCATCCACATGAGCAACCCTAGCTTGACCCTTAGCTCTCCTATTTTTCCTTCCTTGTCATTGAGGGCATTCAAAGGCATGATGAGCTTCTTCATTACAATGGAAATAGGTACCATGAAAGCCTCCTCTTCCTCTTCCTCTCTGATTTCCAAAGTCTTGATCATGATAGCAGTTGAAACCCTCATTCCTTTGGTTCCTGCTAGTACCCACATCTTCATTTTTCTTTTGAGTTTCATTTTGGCCTCCAGATGACCTACCACAACCCCTTCCTCCTTGACCATGCCCTTTTTGTCTCCCTTTAAACCTCTTATTTAGCTTCTCTTCAACTCGTAGGACAAACTGGTATGCCTCTTCAATGCTGGTCATTCTTACCAAACTTAATTCCTCCTAGATGCTAGGTCACAACCCACTGATATAACAAGCAACCTTCTCCTTATTTGCTTCTACATGCCCTGCTCTAATCAAAAGTTGGTAAAACTCCTCTATATATTCCTAGACTAATTTTTTTGCTTGCTTTAACCCATGCATCTTCTTAAACAAATCAAGCTCATAATCAATAGGAATGAATTGCTTCTTCAATTTGTCCACCATACGATCCCACCTTGTGATCTTCTCCTTTCCTCTTCTGTTTCTTTCCAATTGAACCTCTTGCCACCAGATTTTGGCATGTCCTTTCAATTTGGCCTTTGCAAACTTAACCCTATCTAGGTCCTTGATATCCTCATACTCAAAGTATTCTTCTAGTTCATTGATCCAATCGATCAACTCATCTAGTTTCAAATTTCCTGAAAATACACCCACATCAATTGTAGGTCTATTTCCAAACTTAGTAATGGCCCTAAAAAGTCTTTCCTCTGCCTAATTTAGAACTTCCCTATCAAATTCCCCTTTTGGTCCAATTTCTTCTTCTTCATTGTCATCCTCACTTTCGTCGCCTGCGGCAACATTTGTTCCTCTACAGAGCTCCTCTTGCAATGCTTGTACCTACCTTTGGAGGGCTCTAACCTCCTCAGGATTAATAGCTCTAGCCCTTCCACCACGCTCTCTTCATGGAGGCATCTTCTTAACTCAAACCCGCAACCACATAGTCCTGGTGCAAACTACCTCACAGTCGGCGCTCTATCTACACACTCAGTAAAACTAGCTCTAATACCACTTGATGGAGATACAACCCAAGCACAAAATGGACACAATAGGAAAGGGAAAATTTTATTAACTATGAGAAAATGCTAATACATTTAGTACAAATAAAATAGACTTCAAAACATGCCCTAAGGGCTTACAATAGTATAAATTTGGAGATAATTTCTCCTTTCAGTACCTCCTGTCAAACTCCACTTCGAACTACCCTTTACAATGCCAAAAATGTTCTTAAATAGACACCGGAGGGTTAAGGATTAGGAATACATTCTAGAAAGTGCTAGTTGGAATCCACCGACCAAGTAGAAGGCTCCAAAAGTTGTGTTAGAAGTCAACGCAAATCTAGAAGAATCCAAAAATGGTAATCAAACTTTCAGGAGGCATAAATTTTGAACCGTAGCTCCGATTGAGAAACCGTTTACATTTTCAAAAAGCTCTCAAAGTACTCTATATCTGTATGGATCAGCTTTTCTTGTACCCCATTTTTTGGCCCTTTTCAAGGTCATTTAATGCCCCTAACATGACTTTGAAGCATTCTTAGGAGGTCTCCAAAAATTGAAAAATTGTGATAACTTTCAAACCATGGGGCCTTTTGACTTGATTCTTTTTTTGGAATGCTCTAAATTTCAATTACATTCATCTAGACAATTTACACCTTCTATTTCACCAAAATGATGGCTTGATTACATACTCCTACTTTTCTAGCATTTACACGTATCCCAAGGTTTTCAAATATTCTATCCTAGAACACTGATAGTGGAACTATGAGAGTTGGAACCTTTATTTGACCCAAATGGGTATCCAAAAATGAAAACACATGAAATAGAAACTAAGTCTAAGTACATTTTTTGGATGACACAGGATTACCCTTATACTTTTGGATGCTTCTACATCACTAACACAAATGGTGAATTCCCTATTGACCTTTTAGGCATTATTCTGTCAGCCCATAGTGCAGTCTTTAGTTTTTTATGCCAACACCTCTGGTTATCTTTTATTTTCCTTTTCATGATTCTGATTAGATTCTTGTTGGATGACTTAGCCAGGCCATTGCCTTGAGGATAGTAATTTGAGGATTTGCTCAAGTAAATGTTGTAGTCCACTACCCATGCACAATCTGAGCTCCAATAAAAGACTTTGCATTATTTGAAATAATGGTTGAAGGGGCACCAAACCTGGTGACAATTCCATCAAGGAACTCAACAACTAAAGATTTAGTGGCATCCTTCAATGCAACTACCTCTGTCCATCTGATAAAGTAATCTATAGCAGCTAAAATCTATTTGTGACTAGAACTAGAAGAAGGATTGATAGGGCCTATGAAATCCAATCCCCATTGAGAAAAAGGCTGGTCCACTTGAATATGATGAAGGGGAAGAGCTGCAAGTCTTTGTTTGCCAAAGAAGAAGGCACATTTTTCACACTTCCTTACATACTTATGATAGTCATGAAATAGAGATGGCCAGTAATAACTAGCCCTCATGATCTTCATTGTAGTTGTCCTTGTTGAGAAGTGGCCACCATCAGGACCATCATGAAGTTCTTTGATCATTCTTTCAACTTGGTCTGTATCAAGGCATCTTAATAAGGCTCCATTAAAATATTTTCTAAAGAGGACACCGTCAACTATGACATAAGGAATTGACTATAATCTATACTGTCTCCTTTTAGTTCTATCTAATCCTTGAGGGTATCCATTGCCTAATAAAAAATTCATCAAATCATCCATCCAGCTCCTTGGGTCACTATTTCTTACCTCTTGTTGCTCTGTTAGTATCATAGCAGCTTCCTCATCAGGCTCTTGAGATGATAACATTTGTTTACACAATCCTTTCCCTCTTACTAGCTTGGTAATTTGAATGTCAATATCATATTCCATCACTTTAGTAATCTAGCCAGCTCTTTTCTCACTAATATCTTTGCTCAAAAGGAAATCCTTCACACTGGTGTGGGGCACTAATAAATGAATCTTATTATGAATCAAGAGGTGTCTAAATTTCTTTAAGGCTCTGATGATTGCAAGGGCTTGCTTCTCTACATAGTTGTATCTATCTTCATATTCTTTAAGCCCTTCACTAAAGAAAGCTATAGGCTACTCATCACCTTTATCATTTCTTTGAGTCAGGACAAGAGAAATGCTTGAATCACCACCTAGGGTATAAAGGATGAAATCTTTCTCAAAATTTGGATTCTTGAGAGTAGGGGCTAAGGCTATGGTTGTCTTGATCTCTTCAAAACTTTCCTTCCCTTCCTTGGTCCATGCAAAGTCCATACCTTTCTTGAGCATAATTGTAGGAGGTTTCACCATGGTAGCAAGATTAAGGATAAATCTTCTCACAAAATTTATCCTACCTAGGAAACTTTGCAGCCCTTTCTTGTGTTTAGGAAGAGGGAGGACAAGTATTTCTTTTGTCCTCTCTAGATCAATGGTTAAGCCATTCTCAGATACAATATGTCTTAATAATTTTCTTTGGTTAGTGGCAAAGACACACTTGCTTGGGTTAAGGGAAACCCCAAACTCTCTACATCTTAAGAATACCTGTCTTAGATGATAAAAATGATCTTCTACATCCTTTGAATACATAGTGATATCATCAAGGTAAACTAAGAAAAACTTGTCAATCAATCCTTTGAAGGCCATCTTCATTGCCTTCTGAAATGCAGCACCTGCATTGGTTAGCCCAAATGGCATCTTACAATAAGCATAGGTACCCCATTTAGTGGTAAATATAGTCTTGTACCTATTGAACTCTTTAACTAGCACTTGATATTAGCCAGAAAATCCATCAAGAAATGAAAATCTTTTTGAACCACTGACCTTGGACAAAATCTGCTCCATAGAAGGGAGAGGATGGTGATCTTTAAGGGAAGTTTGGTTAAGGTCCCTAAAGTCCACACACAATCTAATTTCTCTGTTCTTCTTCCTAACAGGGACAAGGTTCGCTACCCATGATGAGTGTTTGATGGGAAAAATTATATTGGCCTCAATCAACTTGGATAGTTCCTTTCTCATTAATGGTTGAATTTTAGGATTCACTAGTCTCTATTTTTGTCTTACTAGTTTTACATCATTAATTAAATCTATGGTATGCTAAAACAACCTTGGGTCAAAGCCCTTTAAGTCATCAATCCAAGCAAATACAACATTAAATTCTTGACATAGATGAATAAAATTTTCTTGTTCAATTTCAGAACATACCTTCCCCATGTTTAAGGACTTTCCATCAACAATCATGACTGGAGTGTAGTCATCTTCATTAGCAGCTAGGTTCATGGTCCTACCTCTTGCTTGATCATTAGGATTAAAAAAACTCTCTAAGGTAATGAGACCCTTAGGCAATTTTTTAGAATTGAGATGAATGATTTGATCACCATACTGATCCTGCAGTCTCAACTAGTTCCTGCTTGAAAATTTTGCCTCATTCTAAAAGAAACTGACAATTTGCTCATCAGACTCAAACACTTGCCAATGGATGTTGTTATTAGGGATAGTAGGCCTTACTACCACTCTGATTTGTTGCTTCTTCTACTCCTCAAGATTCCTTGGCACATCATAAGATGCACCTATTGCTACAAGTCTATCAGCATATCTGTTTTCCTTTCTAGGGATGCTTTGAATATTAAATGCATTGATACCTTCAAGAAAATCCCATACCCTATTTTTATAAGACTTGATCAAACCATTCTTGGTTGTATTTTGATTTCTCACTTGATTAACCACCAACTCATTGTCTCCATACACCCTTAAGGCTTGGATTCCTCTTTTTGAGCAAGTAGGAGGCCTTGAATCAAGGATTCATGCTTGGCTACATTATTAGTGAAACTGAACTGGAGCCTAAAGGAGAAGTAGTACCTTACTTGTCCTGGAGAAATCAACATCACACTAGCCCCTGATCCATTTTTATTCCTTGAGCCATCAAAGTATATACTCCATATCCCACTCATATCATCTTTAGTCTCCACAAGATTGGGAACTAGAGCATCTTTCTCCAATATACAATATGTACTGAGACTTGTCTCAAGTGTCTTTGATAGAGGGTCAAATTGATATGCTTTAGCCCATTCATCCAAGAAAAAATTAGGTATCTCCACTAGGGGAGTGGTGGGCTCATTCACTATGTCATTCTCATCCATCTCTAGAATAGGGAAATTCATGTTGATGAGATAAGGGGTGTAGGTTTCAGTATGATGGATGGCTTGAGGCTCTACTCTAATTGAAGCATTAGATCCATATCTCATTTTAAAAGACATATATGACAAATTAGAAGATATGAAACCACCTATTTGGGTAGTAAAGTCTCTTGACAGACAGATGGCAAAATATGGCTTGACCTCAGCAACAGAGATATCTTGGGTTACAGTACAACCAGGGAACACATGTAAGGCCATCTCCAAATTCCTAAGGATCCCTACAGTCTTGATAGTCCTACCATCCAACTGTAATACATCCCTAACAATGGGCTCATATTCCATTCCCAAAGTATCAGCAACACACCTAGGCATCACTGAACTACTAGCCCTTGAATCAATCATGCAACTATGGACTAGTTTTCCCCCTATAATTAGAGAAAGATAGAATGGAGGAGGTCTAACCTTTTTACTTATTTCTACCTCCCTTGATGGTTGTACTAGGCTTGTGGCACTTTCCATGTTAAGTGGTTGATCCTTTGGTTCAATTCTTTCCAATTCTTGCTGCAGTAACCTATTTTGCATAGGTATAGTAGCAATAGCATCCCACATGGAGATATTCACATTTGTCTTCTTCATTTGCTCTACCACACTGAATGGCATAGTAGGTATTTTGGTAGAACCTTTGGGAGCTGTGATTGTATGAGGTTGTGATGGAACAACCCGAGGATCACTTGTATCCTTTCTGCCATGATTTTGCCTTTGCTATTGAAAGGTACTGGATCAATTATTTTTTGCTTGCTCATGAGATATTGCACTTGAAGTTGAGGCCTGATTGGGAGGAGGGTTAGCATCTTCCATAGCTCTTCTTTTGCTTCTAGTGTTATGAGCAATGGAATCCTGGTTTACATTACACTGCTCCTCCATCTGATGATTCATAAAAGAGCAATCACCCTGTCTTTGCATATCTAAGACATCTTTAAATTGGTCCTCCTTGTATGATTTTTTTGCTGTAGGTTCTTGGACTATCAAAGCCATAAAAGATTCAACCTTCTGACACATACAATAGGCATAGGAGTAGTTACAAGAGGGACAAAAATCCTGATCTTGAGCCATATTGTTTTGAGAGACTATGGCCCTACTTTGGTTTACTTTTGATGTTGAAGCATGGCCACCTTGGCTACTCTAATCAAAAGAATTGTTCCAGTGATTAGGATTTGGAGGCCTACCACTACTTGGAGTTTGATATTGCAATTGATGCGGCTTACTTCCTTGAGCTTGTTGTCTTTCTAAAGTCACCATCTTGTTGCTTACTTTTTGCATCATAGAGGAGTTATCCTCCAACTTCTTCCCATAATCTTGCAATCTTTTATCAAGGTTATTCTCTCTTTTATCCATGCTCTACGTTAGAGATTACATCATCTCTTTGATTTCATCTATCCCATTTGAAGATGTGGAAGCTTGAGGGACTGGAGTAAGGGATTGTGATGTAGAAGTTGTGGGAAGAGGAGCCATTACTGGTTGATGATTTGGAACATTAGGGAAGAAAGGCATAGGAGGCCTTAGAGCTAGCTTACCTCCTTGTATTAGGATGTTCTCTAATTTTATTGCTATGTTATAAGCATTAGGCAAGGTATCTCCTCCCATAGTTTGGATTGTAGTGGCAATATCACTATTAAAAGCTCTAAGGTAATGCAAGAAGGCATTACCAGGGGTAGGCTTCACTAAAGTAGGTATTCTATCCCATGTCTTTTGAAATCTATAATTAAAATCAGTCATACTTTCATGGGGGGCTCTTTTTATAGTAGTCAACTGCTCTAAAAGTGACAAATAGTCACTTTTATCCTCAAAATGTTTGCACAATCCTGCTCTAATCCAACCCAATCTATTATAGAACCATGAGCTAAACCTCTATACCATTGTAGTGCTTTTCCTTTCAAGGATGAGGCTAGGAGCCTAACTACAATATCATCCTCTGTAATACCATGGATATTGCAGACATTTGCAAACTCTTGAATATGTTCTGAGGGAGAGATAGAAGTCTCACCAGTAAACTCTAGTATACTTTTGAGGGCAGCTACTAATATGTCATGTCTTTGGGCTAATAAGAGAGGGATCCCACCATTAAAGGTGGTAAAAGTACGAGCTCTAGGAAATGCCATATAGACAAGTGATCTATTGATAAGTATTGATGGTAGTCTAGGATGAGATCTAATAGAAAGAGGAGTAGAGATAGATCTTGTAGGTGTATTTGTTACTATTTCACTCCTAACTGGTGATAAAGATATTCTAGTCTTCCTTCTTCTAGGGTTTGAAAATGAAAGCTCTTGATACTGGAACTTACCTCTAGAAGATATGCTTGTTTCAACTCTAGGCATGAATCACTACAACTTTGGTCTGGAACTAGATATGTATTTGAAGCTTAGAGTCACCGAGTACTTTGAAGAATGAGCCTCTTGAAGGCTTAAACATTGAAGCCAGTACTATCTCCTCGGTATTGATCTTGAAATCTTCCCTTTGACACTAGTAGGCTTGAAATTTTCTAAGATGTTGTCCCATTGGGTGTGCCAAAAAATTTTCTCACTTAGGTTTGCACCCTTGTCCAAAGCCTATGCATGAGGACAACCTAGTGAAACATGGAAACAACCTCTAAGCTATGGGACTTGAACTGTGAGGTTGAGTCTCTAGAGAAGGCTGGCTTCCTCTTACTATCAGGATGCACCTAACTACTCTTGGAGAGGAAAAGGGAGGAGAGCATGATAGAAAATCTACCTAATCTAATCTAAAGAGGTGATGCACCAAAATAGAGTGTTCGAACCAAACTCTACCCATATATGCACTATTGAACCATAATTAAACTAAGGATATACACATTCAGACTTGCTTTAATCTAATAATCACATGTAGATCAGAAGACCAATATGAATGACACAAGGAAAGAGAGATTTACTTATATTATCATTCATATGCCAAGGAGATACAATCATATAGATCATAGATCTCTATAAAATACCAGTAAGAGGCAAAGAGTTCTTGCACTTTCATACCAATGGCTAAAAGAGATAAGGCAGAAAATCATATAGTTTATAGGTACAGGGGAATTTACACTGAGAATTTGTAGAGCAGTAACAAAGAAAATAGAGAAAGGTCGATGACCCTTACAAAATTAACAAAAATTGCCTTTATAGCTTAGGCATAACTGAGATGTCCTCTCCCTGCAATTACTTTGCAACAACCTACCATTAAGTCCTGTAGAGAACAATCATGGAGAAAATATAATTTGGATACAGATCCAGATGAAATGATATCTGACCCTTTGTGTCCAATAATGCCTTGAGAAGACAGAAACAATGCTATTAAGCCAATCTAACTAGGTAGATGGATTGGATCGGGGGGTAGAGTGTTCCTCTTTGTTTCGTATTTACTCCAGGGTGGTTGGAATCGATCATAAGATTAGATTATGCAAAAAACCTCGGTATCCCCTGTTCCCAGTTCATGAACTAGCATGGTCAACAGGTTAACATAACCCTGGCATCAGAATGAGCTAGGTGGGCCAATGATATTTTTTCATTTTGTCACCTCACAACTTTCTTACATGTTTGACCATCTTTTTTCATTACTAATTGTGCTATCCTTTCAAACCCCAACTACGACGGTCACATTAACTACCAGCCGCTAACTGTTACTACCTCCACTGACTCCACTGGGACACATGTCACTGAGGTGTTATGTTGACTCATCGTATTACTGCACTCTGCCCTTAAAAATTTTGGGCCCACGAACCAACTTGGCACACCTAGCATTCGACTTGGCCTGAACTGGTACCATCCCTATAGTTTCATAACACTCAGCCCCACCCTCCTACATGTCACTGAAGCACTATGTCACTATGGGTAATATTCTTGTAGCTTTCCATAGCGAGATAGTGCCCACCATTGATCTCCACGAGATCAATGATCGTGGAAGATCCTCATAATACTACGCTTGCCTCCATAAAGTTTTTGGTCCATGAACCCACTTGGCAACCACCTCACACAACTTGGCATCCTCATCTTGGTGAGATCTAGCCCCACTGATCCATGTGGCACAATGGTACTATGTTGCTATGCATAACATCCTCGCAGCTTTCCATAGTGAGATAGTGCATGCCATGGATTTTCTTTAGATCTACGGTGATCATCAAAATTGTACGACTGCACACTGAGTTGGCTGAATGGACCAATGAAAAACCACCATTGTACTATGACCCACCTGACAACTACCACTGAGGATGAGCCTTAATATCTCTTTGGAGAAGGGTGGGCCCATTATGTCATCTATGCCACACGTTGCCGAGGTTCTATGTCGCTATGGGTAATATCCTCATAGCTTCCCAGAGCGTGATAGCACCCACCATTGATTTTTTGAGATCTAGCAGGGAGCAAGATGGATCTGACCTATCAGTATGCCAACCAATAGAAATTGACCACATGCCAACCTATCTGAAAAGTCCTTGTTTGTGGTCTGCCAAGTGAAGCAGGACCCACATTCTACACAGTCATACTTTAGCCAATGAAAAATTGACCAACTGCAAATGTGTCTGACAAATTTCCTCACTGATATCTGATATGGCATGCTTGGGACCTACCTTCCTTTTGATGTCACTATAGTATCATTTTTCATCTGGGTGCTATGCCTCTAACGACAAGGAACATAGATTTTTTGATAGCACCATAGCACCCACTATGGAACTAGAAAAACCCAGTGCCAGAGAAACAATCAGGGAAAAGGGGTACCCATTGGCCACGTGGCCAAAAGGTGCTATGTTGCTATGGAAAAATAACATGCAACTTCCCATAGCGAGATAGTGCCAACTGTAGATATCTTTTGATCTGATGATGGGGACCTGTGGGCCTGCAAAAATATACCTAGGAAATACGAAATATCATAAGGTTTATTCATTTAATTTTTTTGATATTCCTGGGAATATTTAAAATAACATTAAACTGGGAAGTGACCATTGGGCGGGCAATATTTAAAATTCAAATATTTGACAGGGGGCACAATATGTAATAGTTATCTTGATGGATCTATTATCCAACCATAGTGAACTATCATGCATCATACTCAATACTATCCTTATCCATTCAATTTTGAACATATTTAGGAAATCTAGGGCTTGTGTTAACCATTTCTTTTCTACAATTTTTAATTCTTCTTTTAGTATACCATTCTCACAAAGTCTATCATATTGCTTGATCTCCATATCACCAATGCTACCAATTTTATAGTTATAACATTTCCTAACGTCTTGAACCATTAAAACATTCAGGGGTATCATGGATAACACACTAGAGGGGTCTTGTTTGTAGGCAATGTTAGGGATGCCTTTGAATATTGGTTGCTTAACCTCATTACTAACCAGTTGAACATTCAAGACCTCCTTACCCTCTACATTCTTTGAACTAGATTCCATTATGTGAAACTAGAGTTTTCAAAAATATAAACAACATAGCTTGACACTTGGTAAAAACCTTGCGAGATCTGAAAAAATGATGTTGAATCACTACTCAAACCTTTTGCAATTACTTTTGATGGATTTCTAGATTTCCTCTTACTCTCCTTGCTCTTTCTCAATTTCAAAATGTTGTAAAATGAGTTAAAATTGATCAAATATCCTTTTGAAACCTTGCAATTAATTTTGAGTGCTTACATAGTTGTAAGCTTGACATCAAAAAATTTAAGACTCACTCAACATTCATTAACATTTCATTCACTCAGCAACCATTACAAGCTTGGCATCAACTAGCCAATTTTTTAGCTCGAAATCCTCTATCATTTCACTCAAACCATACAGGAAACTTTTCATGCTCAGTAGTAACTAAAAAAACTTAGAGATTTTTCTTGGATTCCTAATAACATCTTGCATCTTTGTTCATGCTAATGTAATCTTTTCAGTACTAAATCCTTTTGGAACTATTGTGTGATATAACTTATGAATATCAGTCCCACATACATCTTGATTACTTAGTTTGATGAGGTGTGATCACCTAACCCATTGGATGAAGTGATCTCTTCTCCATTTGATGTGTTATAATCATATTTCTTCTTCCATATCTTGTTTATTTCATTTATGACATTTTCAACATCTGCCTTGCATTTTCCTTTATCAAATTCACAACTAGGTTCCTTTGACCTTTTTGGGAAATATCTATTGATGTGACCAATCTTTAAATAATAAAATATGTGGTTTGACTCAACCACCTCTTGTAGTCACCTCTAAAGTGTATCCTACTATAATTCTCAGAAACATGTCCATACTCTTGAGAATAATGACAGTTATATCTTGCATTATAATCCCAGTTATAAGAGTCTCCATTGTTCCTTACCTTTGTTTACTTATTTGATGACCACATGGGTTTGGATCTACATTCAAAATCTCTATGTTCATAATTATGACAATTATAAACATATCCTTCAAATCTTTATGTGTGCATGGTCATGTTTCTACATTCATGTGCCTGATGACCTTGTTTGTTGCACTTATGCTAGTGAACCACGTTCTCATGATTGACATTCTTATTTGTAGTTCTACTCCTACACACATTAGCAACATATCCTTTCTTACCACAATTATGACAAGTAGATTTAGAATTCTTACCTTTGTTTCTCCTTTCTTCAATACTTTTGGATGATTCTCTTTATTCAGTACTCATGTATCCCAGTCTAGATGTGTCATTATTGGATCTAGGGGATCTTAATAACTACTCAAGGTATTTGATGGCTTCATTAGGCTTATTGAAACTTTCAAGAAATTTCTTTTCTCTTTTTATGTCACTTTACAATTGCTCATTCTATAACTTAAATGTTGTTATCTCAATGTCCTTGACATTCAACTCATAGTTGGAATTCATCATTTGACTTAAAATATCCAATTGCATGTTGAAAATCTTAGTTAGCTCTGATGATTTCTCTTCCAACCTATTAGCTAAGACTCTTATGTCTTCTTCAAAAATGGCTTTTTCTTCCATAGATTTCTTCTTCTATTCAGTCACCTCACATAGTAGTATGGCTTGTAGCTCTTGCTCTAACTTGAGATTTCTAATTTCCTCAACTTGGGCTCTATTATTTTCCATTAGATTTACAACTTCTACATCAAATTCATTAGAGTCTCCATTAGTAAATAGCTTAGTAGTGTCCATCTCTTTGTATTGTGTTTCATTCTCCACAATAGCAATTTCCTTCCTTCTCGTCAAAGATTTCCTTAGTTCTTCTCTTGCTTCATTTAGTTGATGTAGAATGAGTTGTATTTAAATTCCTTGATTCTCAATGATCTTTCCCAACTTGTAGACTTCCATTTCAAGATCTTTCCTCAAAGCTGCGAAGCTTCTCTTTTAGAGAACAAGGCTCTAATACCAATTGTTGGAATTGCAATAGAAAAGCTAAACTTCTGAGAGGTGGGGGGTTGTGAATTCATAGTTTAAAATTTGACCCATAAAAACCTTCACCATACATACATCTCATGCATTCAATAAGTAAACTCAAATAACATGTAAAGCATGTGCATTTAAATCATGTAAACAAGTAAATATTCACACATGCATGAAACTAGATATGATTACCCAAAAACTCTCCAATGAGAAGGTAAAACTAGGGTGGGAATAACACCTAAAAATCCTCACTACTACAGTAATAAAGTGTATCCAATGAAGGTTACAATGTTTTGATCATGAGACATGATCTAACCTATGAAAGGTCTGCCTTTACTTACAAAGACTATTAGGTCTCACCCTATTAAAGGATTTCAACACCTTGTTAGAAGTGTGCCTTGCTAAAGAACTTTAACTCATAATTAAGTAAGCACCCTATTAAAGGATTTTAATACAATCTATTAGGACTAATCTATTAAGAGATTTGACTGATTCACCTACTAGATTGATTCAACAATGATCTTGTGTTTAGCACTTGATTGCCTGATGACAGATCACCTCTAAACTGATGTATTCTCAATCCTTCTTGATCAGATGTCTCTTCGTTGTATGTTCTTCTCTTGCTCTATTCTACTTTAACTAATTCTAAAATGAAATCTCATATCATAACTCCTTATCCACCATGAATTCTCTATTTGCACATGTAAACTTCTCTCTTTTCTCCTTCATACATCTTTTTACACCCTTGAGACTTTAGGGTTTTTCCTCCTTAAGAAGACTTAGGTGACTTAGAGTTGGGTATGAATCAATGGCTATGATTCATCCATTTTTCCACTTAAACCTTCCATTTACCTATTTGGATGGCTATAATTATATTGGGAATCCAACTTAAGATTCATCCTTATCTCAAAAATATAATAATTCATCTTTAAGTTGGCTAAAAAATAGTTTACATAGTAGTTTGTGGCTTTATAAACAACTATGTCAAAACTATCTTACTTGGCATCTGAGGTCTCTGATTTTGGGCATATACTATTTTCTATATTATGACTCAATATCTATATTACTCAACATGTATTGCTTTCTCGGCTCTTGAATCACTCAGCATACACTCTCTACTTAGCACTTGAGTGACTCAGCACATGAGTGGCTCAACACTCACTATGGACTTGACATGTTCTATTATTTGCATGTTGTGCTCAATGTGTATTACTTGTTTGGCATGAACTAAGTAAATGACCTAAGTATGTAGACACTCACTTGTCAAAACCAATCTAAGATCAATGTATTACCCCTAACTATTAGAATAGGACACCTATAGACCTTAGCTTTCCCTAGACTACCAAGCGTGTGGCTCATATAAATCTAAGGAAGAGGAATTCTTTTTTGATGGTTAATACTAAAAACAACATGCTCTATGCCCTCTAGCCAAGTAGGATCCAAAACATTTTGACAAAGATTAATAATCTCAGCATGACCTATGTTTTCCCTAACCAAGCAAGCAATGAAAGACCCAATTATTGAGCTATTGGTTTTCCAAGTAAAATCATAATTGAAAAATTTCTCGCATAGGTGTTAGAAATAATAGTCCACCAAGATAGCTAAGAGGGGGGGGGGGGGGAGGTGAATTAGTCACCCAAAAATTAAAAAAATTATCAACCTTAAATAATATTAACCATTCAACCAAAGTAAACAACAACCATACTAAGATGCACATACACAATTACACTAGATATGTTGACAAGGGAAACCCTTGATCAGAGGGAAAACCCTAGTGAGAATGATGACCACAAGATGGTGTACTAATATAAATATTCTCCGTTAGAGGATGGACCTTGTTAGGAGTCTATTACAACATTTAGTATATATGAGTCCCTATTAGGAGAATTTGTATCCTTGGGGATTACAACCCTGTTAGGAGTTCTGCCAACCTTTTTAGGAGTTGTAGAAGATAGAATGACCCACTGTCAAAATAGCTTCTGGAGAAAGACCACTAAACTCACTATCCAACTGATCTCTCAACTATTCCTTGTAGAATAATTTTTTGTACTATACTTCTTTCCTCTATCCTGTCAACTAGACCAATCCCTATCAGACCTTATAGACTAGGTCATGAACCTTGGATCCAAATATCAAACCTTGGATCATCAAATGAAACCTCTACAATAAAGGCCTCTTCAACTTGGCTCTAGTCTTCTTATCTTTGCATTCTATTCTTCATGCTACTTAAAATCATTCACTTACTTCCATACATGATAAAGGAAAATATCCTTCCTTTATACCAGATCCATAAAACAATTTCTCGAGTCAGTTGTTACACATTCTCAATTAATTATTTTAGGACCTCATTAAGAACATGTTACACTTAGTGATAACATTAATCTTTTGCCTTGTAACTTGAATAAATTTTTTTACGTGTAACATTATGATGAGCAAGCTTAGCCATGTTATCTCCAACATGTCTTCAACACATCTTTACTTCAACTTCTTAGAATAACAAATCTGTTAAGAGATATAACAAGTTTACAAGAATATGCTTCTATAAACTCTATCTGAGAATAGTCTCCACTGAAACTTGCATAACTTCTTCCAAACTTAATATCTTATGCTTTTGAGCTTACCTGCATATACTAGAAATAGTACTATCTCTCTTTATCCTCACTATTGAAAGTACTTAATGACCTAGTTGTACCAACTTGATCTTTTTGTTGTTCTTCTATCAGATACCGCCAAAAAATACTATGTTGACATTAATGACAAACACAATCATGAATGTAGCATATCATCATGATAATGATCTAATCATGTTTCTATAATACTCCCCCATATAAGTATCATCAACATTCATGGTTCCAACAATCTCCCCTTTTAACATTGATGGCAACATAGATGAAAAACATCTACTTCCAAAAATACCAATTGTAAAAGACTATTAACCTTTCTTTTCAAATCCTCTTCATCAATCATTTTTAAATCCTCTTTATCAATTATTCTCCCCCATTAATATACCTCAATGTGCTTTTCTTCAATTTATCCCTTCAATGTACTCTATATCAAACCATTTTCATGTTGTAATCTCTCCCCCATTGACATCAATGTCAAATGTTTCAGCAACCATCAATCTCTACAACAATTGTCTCTAACAAGCTCAAGTGTCCAAAGAAACTATTCAAAATAATATCCAACAAGAGTCATAAATGACTTTATCCATCAAAGATAATCCCCCATACAGTAAGCATCAACATTCAGTCTAGACAAACAATAGTGCTCTATTACACTAGACTGATGTACTCTTACATCATCTACTCTGATGTAGGAAGGGGCATAACCCCTAGCACACCTCAAAAATACTCAAAAGTCTCATTGGGAAGAGGTTTAGTGAAAATATCTAAAATCTACTCTTTGGTGCTTACATAATCCAATCTGATTTCCTTTTTTGCAACTTTCTCTCTCAACATGTGATACTTGATAGAAATGTGCTTAGTCTTTGAATACAACACTAGATTCTTTGACATATTCACTATACTTGTGTTATCAAAATGTATAACAATAATTTCACTAAATTCTATCCTTATATCCATTAGCATCTACTTCATCTAGACAACTTGATTACAATTGTTTACTACTACAACATATTATGCTTCTGTTATACTCTATGAGATAAAATCCTGCTTCTTGCTTAACAAAAAAACCAATCTTCCTCTAAGAAAGAAGGCTCCACCACTGGTGCTCTTTCTACCATCCATACTGCCTACCCAATAAACATCAATATAAGTATATAAAGTGAAATCATTAGATCTATCATACCACAATCCAAACTCTGGAGTTCCTTTAAGGTATCTAAATGTCCTTTTAACTGTTGCATAATGTGCTTCTCTAGGATAAACTTAAAATTTTGCAACAATTCCAACTTCATTTGTTATATCTAGCCTTGTGTGATTCAAATATTACAACCTTCCAATCATATATTTGTACTTATTTTCAATAGTAGGTGTCTTAACTTGTGTCTAGTTACCATAGGTGTTCCAACTGGTTTACATGTTTCCAAACCAAAAAATTTCAGTAGATCTTTCAAATGCTTATTCTAAGAAATAAAGATTCCTTCTTTGTTATGTACAATTTGAAATCCTAGGAAGTATTCATCTCTCCTATCATACTCATTTCAGATTCCTTCTTCATGTCTTCTGCAAACTTGTCACTTTCATCATCATCTCCTCCAAAACATGATATCATCAACAAATACTACCAAAATCATCAATCCATCATCTATTTCTTTCCAGTATAGATTATTTTCTATCATACCTTTTCTAAATCCAAGCTTTGTCAAATGCTTTTCCAACCTTGCATACCAAGTTTTGGGTGCTTGCTTCAAGCCATACAATTCTTTCTTCAATCTGCATACTATGTCCTTTTCATCCATTAAAGGAAAACCTTCAATTTTTTTATGTATACCTCTTCTTCAAGTTCTCCATTCAAAAATGTAAACTTGACATCCATTTGATACACTTTGAATTTCTTATGTGCTACATAGGCTAGGTATAACCTTATTGCTTCTATTCTTGCCACAAGAGCATAGGTTTCATCATAGTCTATTCCTTCTTGTTGTGAGTAACCTTTACATACCAATCTTTCTTTGTTCCTTACAAATTTAACTTGTTCATTCATCTTGTTCCTGAATACCCATCTTGTTCCTATCATGTTTTTGTCTACTAGTCTAGGGACCAATTCCCATCGCTCATTCTTCACTATCTAATCCAATTCTTCTTTCATAGCTTACTTCCAATAGTCATATTTACATGCTTCATTTACATTCTTTGGTTCAAATTGGCATATCAAACATAGTTCTTCATTGATTATGCTTCTTGTTATCAGACCTTTATCTCTGTTTCTGATGATCTGCTCTGGTGGATGGTTTTTTGTCATATTCTTACCAAAAGTAGGACCCATTATCTCATCCATTAGTTCTGTTGAATATTTTAAGTTTTTTTCATGCCTTTTCTCTCCTTTATTCTACAAGTCATTGTTATTCTCAAAGAATACTTCATCATTCAATAGCTTAGTAACAACATTCTCATCATCAAAATTGTAATCAACTACTCTTTCTTGTTTCATGAATTTCTCATCAACTCTTACATTTGAACTCTCAACAATAGTCTTAGTTCTCATATTATAACATCTATAAGTTCTTATTTTCAATGAATAACCAAGAAACATACCTTCATCACTTCTAGCATCAAATTTACCAACATCTTCATCTCTTTTAATGTAACAGTTTCTACCAAAAATTATGAAATACTTAACTATAAATAAGTGACCAAACCATAGCTCATAAGGGTTCATGTTTGTGTCTTTATTGACTTTAACTCTATTTATAACATAGTCTATTATATTCACAACTTCTCTCCAAAACATCTTGGATGCTTCATTCTCAGCTAACATAGCTCTTGCTGATTTTGTTATTGACCTGTTTCTTCTCTCTGTAATGTCATTTTGTTTAGGGGTTCTTGGAGCTGATAACTATCTTTTGATTTGATTAGGTTCAAAAAAGATGTTAAACTTATTTGAATTAAACTCTCCTCCTCTATCTAATCTTAAACATTTAATCTTCATACCTCACTCATTCTCAACTTTATTCTTGTAAACTTATCAAATGCCCTGGATTTTTCTTTAAGAAATGCATCCCACATCATTTTAGCAAAATTATCAACTAAAATCATGAAGTACCTTTCACCATAGAATCCTTTAGTCTTCATAGGACCACTAAGATTTTGTATGTACAATCTCTATTTTTTCTATAGTATGCTTTTCCAATAAACACTCCTTGCAAATTGTGTTAATAGGCTTAACAATCTTAGGCAAATCTCTAACTACAACTATACTACTAGTTTTCACAATGCTATCAAATATTATATAATGAAATCTCTTATGCCATAACCAACTATCATCTACCTTAGCAACTAAACATGTCAGTTCAATTAGATTTAGCTGAAATACACTACCTCTAGATCTAGTTCATATTCCAATTACCTTTCCATCTTTGTCTCTGATCATGCATGTCTTCTCTATGAACCATAACTGATAACCTTTATCCACTAGTTGTCCAACACTTAGAAGATTTTGTTTCAAATTATAAACAAAATATACATCTTCAATGTTAGTCTAACCATCAAGAGTTATAGATCCAACACCTTTAACATGGCACACTACATTATTTCCAACTCTAAAAATGCCTCCATCATGCCTTTTTAATTTAACAAACTTGTTCATATCACTAGTCATATGATGTGAACAACCACTATCAATTATGCAATCATATTTTTTTTCAACCTATGATACCTAAGCCATTTCCTTTAGACTTACTTCTTTAATTTTTGTAGATCCTATTTCATCATCACTAGCACTTACTGCTTGTTCATCAAAATCATGTTCTTCATTTGTATACAAACACTCTCTATCTCTTTTAGGTTTGAAATTTCCTTTATAAATTTTCTCTCTTTTAGGACACTTAGATGCATAATGACCAAACTCATTACAAGTCCAACATTTAAAAAAATTCTTACCATCCTTTTCTCTTCTTACCAAAAGGGCTACTCCTTCCTATCTTTCTATCCTCATTAGATCTACTACTACTAGAAAAGTCTCCTCTAGAACTAGTGTTCCTTAATAAAATAGGTTGAATATTTAGGGCACTAAAAGTTGTTTCTATTCTAGTCAACTCTTTGGATTTTCTAAGCTCATTGTCAACTACTTCAAGTCTCCTAAATAATCTCTCAAGAGATCAACAACTATATCATTTTAACTACTTAAATAGTGATGTTAAGCTCTTCAATATCTTCTAGATCACCTCAACATCTTCTTTGGATCCTCCTTGAGATCTAATACCTGTAGTAATTTCTAATATCCTACCTACATATGTTCTTATAGATTTATCTTCCACCATTTTAGCATCTTGAAATGCACATATCCAACTTTGTATCCTCAATTTCTTAGAATGTTCATCACCTTCAAAACTATTTTCCAAATCTTTCCAAATCTTATGAGAATTATGTTAGGAATAAGGTGTCTCAACTTTGTATAATTCCTATCCTTATTATTTGTTTTGTAAAATGTATTTCTTGCAAATAATGTTGATGTGTCGACATCTTGAATTGTGTGTAAGGAGATCATGACTAAAACGGTTATGATGGATTCCTATGACATGTAAGAGCTATGTTAGGAAGATTCAATGATAGGTGAAGACATGTGGCAACTAAGATATTTTTTGGGGTTCCTATTTTCTCGGAGAATGGTTAAACCCTAATACAGTTTACCTTTTGGGAGTAGCCCTAAAGTGAAGCACATGTTATAAGCATTTTTTGGGTTGTGAAGAGATGCGATGCGAAAAAGGTGTATTATTGGTACTGCAAGTAGCTACTGGAGTCTTCTGTTGTTGATGTTGAACATGCATTGCAAGTGTATTGTAACCTCATGTTGAAGATAATACATTGTACAGGTTCTGAAGGGGTGGGGTTATTTTACCGAAAGGTTTTTCCCCACTGGCAAATCCTTGTGTTATGTGTTCCTTTCTCTGTTTATTTTCTGTATGCATGGTTGGCTGCAATATTTTTGTTTACATGATATTGAATATGTAAGTGTAGAAGATTTTAATAGGATTTGCATCATACTTTCCTTATGAGATTAGTGTAGGAAGCTATTTCTGCACCTGAGTTTCCTTACAAGATAACACTTGTAAGGAAACTCAGGTGCAAAAACAACTTCCTATAAACTATCAAGTGATTTTACATAATTGTACTCAATTTTAGGAAGTACAGACAATAGTACTTCTCTAGCTCTCATTTACACATGAAAGGTTATCTCTCACCCTCACTAAAAGTCTCTAATGAACTTGTAGTATTAATTATCTTTTTTTATTTTATCAAGATCCAATATCTTAGACCCATACATAGTAGATGTGTCTTCATCTTTTTTTTCCAGCTGTCATAATTTCTTCCATCAAACTTTAGTCTATCCTTTCCAAATATATTTTCCATGGATCTCCCAAAGTTGTTAAACTTTATCTTCAATGACCTAATGCTCTAATACCAATTATTAGAAATAATAGTCCACCAAGATAACTAAGAGGGGTAGTGAATTAGTTATCCAATAATTAAAATATTTATCAACCTTAAATAATCTTAACTATTCAACCAAAATAAACAACAACCATACTAAGATTCACATACACAATTACACAAGATATGTTAACTAGGGAAATCCTTGATTAGAGGGAAAACCCTAGTGGAAATGATGCCTAGAAGATGATGTACTAATATTAATATTCCTTGTTAGAGGATGGACCCTATTAGGAGTCTATTACAACATTTAGTACATATGAGTCCCTATTAGGAGACTTTGAATCCTTTTTAGGATATTCCAACCCTATTAGGAGTTATAGAAGATAGAAGGACCCACTATCTAAACAAATTTTGGGGAAAGATTAGTGAACTCACTATCCAACTAATCTCTCAACTATTCTTTACAAAATAATTGTCTATAATGTGCTTCTTTCCTCTATCCTAAAAATTAGACCAATCACTATCAGACCTTGTAGATGAGGTCACAAACCTTAGATCCAAATATCAAACCTCAAATCATCAAATAAAACCTTGACAATGAAGTTCTCTCCAACTTTGAGCTACTCTTCTTATCTTTGCATTCCACTCTTTGTGTTGCTTACAATCATTCACCTACTTCCATACATGATAAATGAAAATGTCCTTCCTTTATACCAAATCCATAAAACAATTCCCTGAGTCAGTTGTTACACCTTCTTAATTAATCATTATAGGACCTCATTCAGAACACATTACACTTAGTGATAACATTAATATTTTTCCTTGTAACTTGAATAACTTTATGTATGTGTAACATTATAAAGAGAGAGCTTAGCCACATCATCTCCAACATGTCTTCTACACATCTTTAACTTTAATTTCTCATAATAACAACTCTGCTAAGAGATATAACAAGTTTACTAGAACATGCTTCTATAAACTCTATCCTAGAATAGTCTTCACCAAAAATTGCATAACTTCTTCTAGACTTAATATCTTATGCTTCTGAGGTTAGCTGCATATACTAGACACTTTAATCTTGCTAGTAAAAGTGCTCAATGATCTGTGCATACCAACTTGATCTTTTCAATGTTCTTCTATTAGATACATTGACATCAATGACAAGCACAGTCATGAATGTAACATATCATCATGATAATGATCTAATCATGTTTCTACAATACTCCCCCATAGAAGTATCATTAGCATTCATGCTACCAACACTAAGACCTTACTAACTACTACCTTGGATAAATCATCCATTAGGTTCAATATTATGTTCCACCTTTCAGGCTTGACATTGCCCCTAAATGCCATCGTTCTAGTTTTTGGGGCATAAAAAAAACTACATTAGCCTTCATACTAACTTAAGACATATAGCCAAGAAACTATAAAAAAAGAGATAGATAATGAACTAAAGACAATGGTACTGAATTTATAGAGGGAGTTAGGATCAAAAGATGTAGAAGTTCTTGAAATAGTAATGATTAAAATTTATTTATGATTGCGGCCTTTCCCCACTAATATTACCAATAACCTATTATGATATTGGTAATGATTATTAATTAAGTTCCTAAGGTTAGATGATTCAAATGATTAGAATTGATTAATAGATAAATATACTAATGTAATGAATAATATTATGTCACGAGTTTATAGGTTTTGATATATTAATATATCCTAACCATCTGCTCCTTTGTTTGCTAGATAATCTTCTTTTTTATTACCTTCTTGGAATATATGTTGAATTTTTGTTTCTTCAATAAGATTGATTTTTTTAAAGAACTTCTTCTAGTTTTGAATTTAACACCCAATTTGGGGTATTCCTTTTCCTTAATGCATTGAGCACAATTTTGGAATCCCTTTCAATTATTAGTTTCTTAATACCTAAACTTAAACTTAATTAAAGTCCCTTTTGAAGGGCTTCTAATTCTACTAAATTATTTGTAATACTTCCCATAGGTTTGGCTCTATTAGTGATCCATTTTCTAGAATTCATATTAATGATACATCCTAATCATGATTTTCCTGGATTACCCCTAGATACTCCATCAAAGTTCAATTTTGACCATCCTCTTGATGGCAGTTCCCATTTACATTTTTTCCTTTCTTCCTGATTGTTCTTGTTATATACTAGTTATGGATTGATAAAATTTCTCTAATTTATTTTCATTTTGTCATCCCATTCTATACAGGATCTTTCCTCTTTTATTGTTTTCCTTAAATGAGTATTCATGACTTCTACTATACATGTTTCTATTTTGTTAAGTAATGATGTGATATTCATTTCTGACTCATAGAAAATCCACCTATTCCTTTCTTTCCATATCTCCCACAGAATGAATGGGCTAATGTTCCAAAGTTTTTTTTATAAATGTTATAAGAGCTACCATTAGGCCAACCTATCAAGTGGCTCTCAAGTTTTCCTATCTCAAGAGATGTCTAGCAAAGATTTTTTCAGAGCCATTCTCGACATTCCTTTACATATGAACATTGAAATAATAGATGTTCTATAGACTCACTTTTTTTTTCATAAATGACATCTTAAGGGTCCCTCAATACCTATTTTCCTTAGACTATATGTTCATAATTTCCTTCTTAAAAGAGTTTCCCAGAGGAAAATTCCTACTTTTGGTAGGCAAGTTGTGTCCCAATAGAGTTTGAGGGGCATATTAATAGTTTCCCATCTTTGTGATTGTGTTATTAGGTTATATCCTTTTTTGATAGTGTACCTTCCATCTTTGGAGGCTCCTCATATGAGTTTTTCTCTTCTTTCCATTTGGTTAACCTTTCATTGTCAAAGTATTCCCTCTAAAGTCTCCTTTTCTTTGAGGTCCAACTCTATGTTTTCTAATGATTTCCAAACCCACATATCTTTCCCAATTTCTTCTCGTAGATGTTTATAATTTCATAATTTAGTCCCCCATAAGTTTACTATTACATTTTTTATATTAGCTAGTATTCCTAAGCTATCTAGGGAGGGAAGACCATCCCATGAATCTTCTTAGAATAGTGCTTCTTCTTTGTTACCTATATCCCAAGTAATATATTCACTAATCAAAGATCAAGATCTTACTATGAAATTCCATATTTCTAATTCTTTAGGTAAATTGTACATTCTAAAGAGGGAAGTAGGATCAACTTCATTTAAGTACTTGTTGTATAGAATTTCTATCCATTTTTGTTCCCTTTCTTGATATATTCGCCATACTAATTTTGCTCCTAGAGCTTCATTCTACCAATTGAGGTTTTTAATACCTAAACCTCTTATCTCCTTGGGTTTGCATATGTTATCCCATTTTATTAGTGCCATTTTCTTATGATCTTCTGCATCATTCTAGAAAAACTTTTGAGCTTTCCTTCTAGCCTTTTATTCACTTTTTTAGGGAGTAGAAGGCATGATAATTGATATGTGGGTAGAGCTGAAAGTATTGCTGTAATTTTTGTGAATTTGTGTTCTTTTTTTAGCCACTTTCCTTTGCAACTTCCCATTTTATTGTCCATTATTTCTAGAATATTATTCCAACCTTTATTGTACCTATACCTTTTTCTAACTCTATACCTAGATATTTACATGGAAATGATCCTTTTTTGTATCCCATAATGTTGCATATCTAGTTTTCTAATTTAGGCTTGGTATTGATGAAGAAAATTTCCAACTTGTTTTGTGTTTACTTTTTTATGAGATGTGATGCAGGAGCATTGAGCTTGGATTTTGGTAGAGTTGAGGTTTTCATGATTAGGGATGTGTTTGAGGTATATTGGGGAGCCTTCTCTCATGTGTGCATGGGGATTGGATGGATCATGTTAAAGTTAATCATAGTTGGAGCCCTATTTTTTGGTTTCCGCATGCTACTTGGGGGGGTGTAACCAATTATCCTAAATGAATAAGAGGATGCACCTTTAAGGGATTTAAGAGGGCCTAGCATACTAATTTTTGAATAGATGCTTCCATATATTGATGAAATATAGTTTTGAAGTTTTGTGCTTCTTCCAAAGAGCTATCTCCTAGTAGAATTGTATCATCAATAAATTGTTGATGAGTAATTTTTGGAATACTATATGTAATAGTGATGCCCTTAATTTTGCCTTCTGTTTGATATTTTTTAATTGTCCTTCCAAAATATTTTTCCATAATTATGAATGGGAATAGAGACAATGGATCTCCTTGTCTAATACCTCTTGAAATATCAAAATGTCCTTCTAGGGTTCCATTAATGAGGAGTGATATTTTAGGAGTTGATATACATTTGAAAATAAAGTTGATCCATTGGCGAGAGAACACGAAGGCTTCTAATGTTTTCCATAAGAATCTCCAATCCACCATATCATATGCTCTCTATATATCCAACTTCATAAACATACTTGCCCCTTTATTCTTAGTTGTAGAATGTATCATTTTTGAATAATGATTATGCCATCTAAAATGGATCTTTCAGGTACAAAACCTATTTGTTTCTCTACTATGAGTTTAGGAAGTCTCAATTTAAGTCATCTAGTTAATTTTTTTGAGAGGATTTTAAATATTATATTACAAAGAGCTATAGGTCTAAAATCCCTAGGAGGCTTCAAATCTAATTTTTTGGGTATGAGAGTTAAGAAAGTATGGTTAATCTCTGCTAATATCGATCTATCATTTCTTGATACTTCAATAGCTTTCCATAAATCTATCCAAATAATATCCCAACATTTTTTATAGAAAAAAGCATGAAAGACATCTAGCCTTGGTAATTTATCAAGAATAAGGCTAAAGAGTGCTGACTTAACCTCTTCTATGGATAGATTTTTGTTAAGAAATTTATTATCTTCTATAGAAACCAATTTTGGGATAGATTTTAACATCTTATTTTGAGAAGACTTATTAGAGTAGTCAGAGTTGTTTAATATGTTTATGAAATAATCTACAAATACTTCTACTATATTTGTAGGGTTATCAATAATATTGCCTTTTGTATCCTTGATCTTTGTGATTTTATTTCTAGATCTGTTAAAAATAGTGCTATTATGAAAAAAATATGTATTACAATCCCCTTCTACTAACCATGTTTCTCTAGATTTTGTCTCTAGAATATCTCTTCTTTCGCCAATATTTCTTCCTATTTTGAAAGTAATTCCTTTTCTTTTAGGTGATTCTCAGTATCCATTCCCTTTTTATCACTTATTGTTTAATGGTTTTAGGTTTTCTTCATTATCTAATTTTTCTTTAAATATGTTATTAAAGTGTGATTTGTTCTATTTTAGTATATTTTCTTTGATCATTTTCATTGTAGACACAAAGAAATACATTTTTAACCCTTGGAAGTTTCCTTGCGACCACCATAATTTAATGGTTTCCATGAAACTGTTTTCTAGAAACCACATTTTTTTCACATTTAAAGGGATTTCTTAAAGGATTTTTTTTTTTCCAATTAATTCAAATCTTATGGGATAATGATCTAATCCTATTATTGGTAAGACTTTTGACTATAGTACTATTTCTATATCTCTTAACTCCCCTTTGAAGAAAAATATATCTAATTTTTTTGCTATGTAGGTGAAATTTTTCCTTCTGTTGTTCCATGTATAAGTTCCATTATTGGTAGGTATATCTAATAAGTTGTTTTGTTATGTCCATCTCTTGAAGTCTATAGAAGGTTGTGAGATATGTTGCATGCCCCCATATTAATCATTTAGATTTAGGATAACATTAAAATCCCCACCTATTAGTATGTATTTATTACTATAGTCTCTAATGAATATGCTTATTACTTCCCATAAGTGTTGATTAAATATAGGGTTATCTTCCTTGGATTCCATATCATGCCTAACCCTCCCAAAGCTTCTCTTGATTCCTGTAGAATTATATTCTAACTACTAAGTTTCCTTTCTAATTTAATTCCTTCTTCTTTATTGAGTTTGGTTTCTTGTATTAATATGATTTTGGATTTAAATAGTGATATATTTCACTTTAGTAAGTATTTTTTGCTAGGTGCATTAAGGCCCCTAACATTCCATGTTGTTATACTCATACTATCATGGGAAGGCTCTTCTCCTTCCCTACTTTTAGAATTTGGACTATCTTTTGTTGTTCCTTAGCCTAGTGATCTGCTTCTCTTAATTCTTTAAGTGATTTCCTACCTCGTTTTGAATTTTTCTTGCCACATTTTAGATTCTTTATGCCTTCTAGTTTATTAAGATGTCTAGGTGTTTTAGGTTCTTCTAGGCATTGTTGATGCTTGTTGTATGATTTTCTCCTTCCTTATTTTCTTTTTCTCCTTCCAGTTCTTTGATTTTCTGTTCTACTAGATCAATCTATGTGCTCTCTTCATCTACTTTTTCATTTACATTCCTCTGTTCTATATCCATTAGGATTCCATATTCTTCCCAATTCTGCCATATACCTTTCTCATTATCTTCTACTAAATCTTGACAGATTCTCTATTATGGATTTCTTAATATTGTACCTTCTCTTGTTGTGGTAGAAATTATTACTTTGTGTATTCTTCTGACTCATTTCTTTCTAAGTTGGGTTATATTCAAAAGGGTCGGATCTATTTGTTGGATTTTTCTAGAATTTATAACTCTTTTTTTTGGCCCTTTTCCTTATGGTGATATTGTTCCATTATGTTGAAGATGCTGGTCGAACTAATCCTTCTATATTTTTTTCATCATTTCCTATTGTATTTGATTCCCAATTATTATTTTTGTATTCCTTTGAGACTAATGGTTTTCTAGATATCCCTTTATGTAGTATTGGGGTTCTCATATCCAGCCTTTGATGTTCCTCTGTATTGAAAAGCCATAAATTTTATTTGTCCTTAATAGCTTGTATCCTTGTCTGTTCATGTTCTAAGTCCTCTATGTTTTTGTTCTATAATATCCTATTTTTTTCCTCCTAATCTTGATCCTTTTTTAGCTAATGCTTTTCCTTTTCTTTTCTCTTTTTAAGAACTCTTTTCTAATCCTTTGTTCTTTTTTATATAGATTTGTCTTTATTTGATTTTTCATTAACCTCTTTTAGTTTTAGGATATCTATCTAATCTATGGTATCATTGATTTTGAGTGTGACTTCTTCATTAAGTAGCTTAATACTTCTAATATTCTCCTCTAGTTCCATCACTTCTATTCATGGTTTCTCCAAATCTTCTTTTAAACTTGCTAATTTTTCACTTGATGAATTAAGGAGACTTATTCCTTCCCTATATCTCCTTTGTGTGATCTGATTGATGTCTTCTCCCTCTAATTTTTTAGATTTATTTTCAATACTCTTGAGTATGCTTTGTATGATCTCGGGTTATGTTATCTCACCTTCTTCAAACTCCTTGTTATTCGCTAATATAAGACTATCTATTTTGTTCTGGGTTCTGATCTCTCTTTTGTTGTTGTCCCATTCCTTTGTAACCAACTCTAGATGTTGTTATTGTATGTTATTACCCAATCTAATTTCTTCAAAATCTAAACTATTTGGAGCTTCCATTCTCCCTTCTTTTAGATATTTTACATATCTAATTTTTCCTAGGTATATGGGAAAGTTGATCTTACATAATGACCTATTTGTAATAATTCTAATTTGTTCTTTGATCATAGATTTCTAGTTTCAAGTTAACTGAGAGTTTTACTATTGTGGATTTGGAGTGATGCAATTCATAACTCTTAATTCCTCCTAGTTTCTCTCCTATTTAGATGAAGATACTAATATCACATAATTTAGCTAGGATGTTATTTAATGATACCCATATTGGTAGACTATGTGATCTCATTGCAATTTCTTTAAAGTTGGGTTTCCATTTCAAAAAATTTAAACTATATCCATTTATGATCTTAAGATAATTTTTAAGCAAAAAAGACCTAGAATTTAAATCTATGCAATGAAGATACACTAAAGAATATGAAAGGAAAGAGATACTTACCTGTTTGGAATCTATAGATTTGAAACATTTGACCACTTTAGATCTTTCTAATTTTTGTCCTATCCATACAACATATCGACCATTTTTTTCCCACTCAAACCATTTATCTTCATTGTTTTTTTTTTTCTGATAATGATTGTGGTATTCATCTTAATTAGCATTGATAAAATGTTGTCAATTTATTTGTGTGGATAAATTTTGATGAGGGTATTGAATGGATACCAAGGTGAGGATTAATAGGGATTCTATTGGCTTATGAATCATTACTGGATTTCATGATTTTTTCTTTCTTAGAGGATGCTTTGATTGCTGTGGTACTCTTCAATTGTGTAATCCTTGCATACTTGGTCTTCTCAAAGAAAATAACTTATTTTTCTGTCAATCTTTCTCTCTTTTTCCATTATTTTGTAACATTCTACCTTGGTTTCCCTTGTTGGTTTTTTGCATTAGATATATCTATTTTTGTGCCTCCTTTTGTGGGCAAACTTGCTTCTATCCATCTTCTTCTCCATTGTTTCTTTCATTATTCACAATTTCAAGCATTTGAGGATTAGGGGTTCTATGTTGGTTTCCTGCATGTCTTTTGATGATGTTTTGCTATTTCTCTAATTCATTCCTCATATCATTTGTATTGGAAATATTATGATAGGCTAAGTTACTGAGAGGGGAGGGGTGAATTAGTAATTTTCAAAAGAAATAAAATCCTTAAATACCAATTGTTCTTTATGTGAATTCTGATCTAACTGCATGCATGAGAAACTAAAAACATGAAAGCATACACAACAATTTAACACACAAGATTTGGTGACCATTAAAACTTCCAAATAGAAAGTGAAACTAGGGTGGGGATGATACCCACAAGCTTTAGTAGTGTAGTATAAAGTTGGTCGGTTAAGGCTTACATTGATCACTTTTGATGATCTACCCTATTAGGAGAAATAAGGGCTACTAGGTCCACCTTGCAAAAGGATATACAAATATACAATGAAGTATGCACTTAGTAAATATATTTACACAAGACTATTAGGTCTACCTTGTTTAAAGGATTTGACTGATCCACCTATTAGGATGAAGTAGTAGTTGATCTGTGATCTGCTACTTGGTTTGTTGAATGAGATTCCTTTGAGTGTACAAATCACCTTGTGATAAATAAATCTTTGTTGCTCCTTATACTATTGTAGCCTTTGTAATTCATTCTTCTACTCTTCTCTAATGATTACATTACTTCACTTCAATGATTTTGATGTGATACAATACATTACATATATACCAATCCAATTGCAAAATTACAAAGTCAACCATAATAAAATTTTACACAAATATTACAAATTTGGCCAAAGTGTAGAAACTTGGGTTTTGAACATTGACTCGGCAAACTTTTGATACTTGACATCCACTATCAATGCTTGGCATCATTATACACTTGGTAAACATAGAAGCTTCATCCATAGTAATCACTTCTGAACTTGGTTTGCACTGGTGACTTAGCAAATACTATGAAACTTAGCATATAAACTAAATCACTTGATTTATACTACATAGCTTAGTCAATGCTATCACTATTAGATCGGTATAAATTGAGTCACTTGGTTAGCACTAAGTAGCTTGATCAACACTAGACTCACATCACATCAACTACAAACTTGGTAAGCACTACACAACTTGGTTTGCACTAGTAAACTCAGCATACACTAAGATGCTCAGTTTACATTGCTAATCATCACCATAGTAGTAATTTCTTGGTGCAAACTAAAATCTATCCAAAGGACTTAGTAGCAACTATAGAACTCAATAGCAACTGGAATGCTTGGTTAACACTGTTAGCTGTACAATAAGCTCAGTAGATACTTACAATTTGAATAAGTTGATGTCACTAATAAAAAACATTATTGGAATGTCAACAATCTCCCCCTTTGGCATTAGTGACAAAACTAAATTCAAGAATATTTAACAACATCTTTATCGATCACCTTATGTCTCCAACTTGGTAGAGTATATTGTTTTTGAGATTTTTCAAAATTGATTTTGTAAGAGATATATTTTTGTACATGGTAATGCTTCCCCATACATAATATATAGTATACTACATATTTGATATGTGTATCTAAATACATCTTCTCTACTTTATTCAATATACATTTTCTTTAAAATCTTTCAATCTTCTTTCAATTTTCTCCTCCTTTCTCCTTACATCTTCTCACATCTTCTCTACTTTAGTTTCTCCCCCTTCTCCTTACATCTTCTCCCCCTTTTTGAAATTAATGCCAAAGATTTATGCAATATGTATTTACAAAATAATGCAAAAATGTGACAAGAAGTTTGAATGTACCTTTAGGATGAGTACCAAATTCTTGTCCCAATTCTCTTGCAAGATCCTACATGTGTGCAATGCAATCTGCACTTCTGCTACCAATTCTATCATGTGGTCTGCAATGAAGAAGTTGTTGTAATGGATCATTATTTTTTAATGTGCAATGTGCTTCTATAGTGCATCCATGTTAGGGAGAATCATATTCTAAATATCTATCAATGTAGATTATATTTGTATTTCTTATCTACACAATCCTACCTATATGTCTATCAGAAATCTAATCTTATTGAAGTGGGCAGAGCTTGAACTTGGGTCAAGATGCAATTATTGTGCATTCAACTTTAGATACTCATCAATTTTTGATAGTTTATCTCTTATGTCTTTTGTAAAAATTCATGTATCACATAGTTTACCAAAAAGTAAAGATAAATTGATGTATGAGGTCTCTAGAGACCCTAAAATAGTAGATAGCTCTACTTGGTGAATGGAATTTTTTTGAGCAATATGCTCTTAAACTTTATTCTTAAAATTTTTCTCAACTTTCTGTAATAATTTTTCATGTCCATCTAAATATTCATTATATTTATGGACTACCTCTACCAACTGATACAAAATTGGCTGAGAATTATCAACCCCTATGCTTAGAGCCTCTACTAAAATATTCTTAGCATCCTTAATGATCATAAAATCCTTTTTTCTTTCCTCTCATATCCTTTTCTACTTGGCTTTCTTTTGAAGAAGTTTGCATCTAATTTGGGTTTAGATTTGAGATGTCTCATTTAGGAATGAAAGTCTCCTTATCAAGATCTATATCCTCTTCCTTTTCTTTTCCTTTACCCAAAAATTTTATGCTCAGTTGAGGCTTGGTTTCAACTGTCATTGCACTTATTTCTTGCATACTAGGAATGGAAACAATTGTTGAAATGGTAGGACTCTCTATTATGATAAAACCACGTAAAAAAAATAGTTAATGCAAATATAAACAATATCTAAAAATAATAGATCACATAGAAATGAACAAAAGACACCAAGATTTAATGTGGTTTACCCAATCCCTAGGCTATGTCCACCAAATAGCAAGTTTGATATTATTACGATCCAGTGATTGCAACCTGATTACAATTTGTAATCCCTTATAGCTCAATACCACTGCAAGAACCAATTTTTGCATCACCACTATGAAACAATCCCTAACCCTAAGTCCCTTTATACAATTATTTTTACTGCTTTAGGGTTATAATTAATAATTACATGTCAGCCCAAAATCTTGATAAAATAGGACCCAAATTTTTTTTTTGGGGGCTCCACCCTTGAACCCCCAAATAGCCATGGCCTAATAGCCCCAACTGCATTGAGGAATACTACCCCCAAACCCCCACTTAGGGCCTAGCCAAGCCCCAAACCGCTGCGAGGAATTATGGAGTATGTACAATTTTTCCTTGATCAGTCACCACAATCTAACACTTGCTATAAAAATGGATACTACACTCATTGAAATACTAGTAGGAGGAATACCTTATGTAGCTAAAATTGATGTATAAGGTAGAATTTTCTACTTGGTAGATGAAGTGCTAGGCACTACTATTAGTGAAGTACTGAGTTGGACTAGTGCAAAGATTGATTGGGTGCTGGTCACAGTCAATCCTGCTGAATTTGTTTCTAGGCTTGATGTTATCAATGTTTTTCTTGGAGAAAGAGGAAGTGAGGCTATGACCACTATAGCAATCTTTATGGGGTTAGTCTCCTCAACATCTTGCACATCTTCTTCAGTAGCTTCCTACCCCTATTCCTCTTCATCATCTACATTATCAAAATGAGTCACCTCTTCATCATATTTCTCCTCTTGATCATTATCATCATCCTTATCACTTATACTAACAACAAAATCACTCAATTTGTAAAGAAGATAGACATTCTTCCATATTTTTGTAGTATTCTTCACAACATATTCAATATCTTTCAATAGTATAAGATAGGTGTTGAATCTTAAAGTTAACTTTTCTTCATTTTTCTTCAAAGATTCTTTCACCTCCTTGTCATTCAATTTTTTAATAAGCTTCCTTAGGGTCTTCTCATATATATCTTTTGTAGTTTACATGGCATTCTCCCATCTTGGCTTAATCTTGTTCATCAAAGCATTATGAATCTACTGAGTAAGATGATTAGGTGAGTACTTACACTTACCCATTTTGGATATCAACATATCTTCTATTTGCTTTTGCTCCTTTGTAATATTTGTCTCATATTTTAGTGCCTTGAAATTTGTAATGGTAGAACCTAATTCCAACTCTTTTATTCTTTCCTCAAATGTGGGTGGAGACCTCTTGATAATTATGTCCCCTCCTTCTTCATCTATTTTCTTCTAGGATGATCTTCTTGTGAACACAATAGTGGATTTCTTGGTAGGTTTGATAATGATTAACTTACCCTTCTTCTTCAGTGAATCTTCTTTTTCTAACTTTTCTTCATCATCTTCTTGTTCATCCTCATCTTTTTCTTTAGTTAACAAAAGAGTAGAACTAGTTTTCAATTTGGCAATCCTCTTCTTGCCCTTGTTAACTGCCTGAGGAAGCTTGATCTCCAATTCTATCCTAGCCTTTGCCTCATCATAGGTGCCAAAGTAAGTAACCTTAGGATCAAAAGGCTTATTTATTAATGCCTCAATTATGTCTTTGGTTTCATCAATATTGACCTCATATCCTAGAGGTTTTACCCATGCAATTCTTGGCCTAACTACCTAAATGTATACCTTGTCACTATCAACCATGAAACAAACATCATCTTTATAATCCTCAACTAATTTTCTTGGAATCTAGAATTTGTTATTCATTTTCTCCTTAAATGCATCAAAATAGTTGTCCAAAATACTTATATAATTCTCTCCCATTTCAGCAATGTACTCATTAATCTGATAAAGAACTAGTACATCTTTTCTCCAAACAATGGTACCTTTTGATGGGAAGAATTTCTAAACATAGAAAAATAAAAATGTCAAGAATGAACCAAACTTACATGAATTTTTTTTGGAAGTCCTGATGCTCTTTATTTTTTTGTTGAACTGGTTCAACAGTAACTTGGCAAAGTCAAGAGAAAGGTTATTCTTCACTACTATATAAGCCAAGTCCATAGCTTCACATGACATACTGTTCATTTTGCTAGAACTATATATGTTGTGTGAGATGATGTAAATGTTGAACTTTAGCTCCATGTCACTCACGTTTCTTATTTTCATATCCCACTTGGCAAGGGTTTTCTTTTCTAGTTCAACTTCACTTAGAGTTTTGGTTATTTTGGCTTTTGTTAACATGGGGAGACCGGTGATCCCATGGAATCATCTTCTTTGTAATCAAAATTGGTTGCTCCAACCACAAATTACTATTATGCACATGATTAAGGATGTAACTTATCCACTTAATTTCAAAATCTCATGGCATATGTGGAATATGTGTTAAACCTTTAGCTTCCAGATGTTGGTGTTCTAATTTCAACATGCCATTAACACATAGTTTCTTTAGGGTTTCATCCATTTTCAAAGTACCAATATCCTGAATTGCACATTTTAAATGAGAACGAATGTCATTGATTAAGAGTACCTTTGGTAGAATTTGAGATTGTACTCCACTTGGATCTAAGGTTTCTACAATGGTAGGAGTAAGCTTGAAATTTGATGCCTTCTATTTCACACCTTGAATCAACATGTCTAAACCTTTCTTCACCTTTCTATTGGTAGTTACCATCTTTGCTTAGTAAGGTTTGAAAATCTTTCAACAATTCACTCAAATCACTTGAATTCTCAAAAATTGCTTTGCACAAATAGCTCTCAAAAATTCGTGGTGAGAAATAACTTTGATTTCACCCTTTTATCAAATTTTTCCATAAATGCCTGGTACAAATTTTAGATCAAATGATAAACTATCATCCACTTCACTTGCATTGAATACTCAGTAGATTCTTCCATGATTCAATAACCACATAAAACTTAGTTATTCCCAACCTTGCACAATAGAGTATATAACCTAACTCGAGAGTAATTGGTACCTCTTACTCAGTGATCCTTTTGCATCTTGAATGCTGATTTGGATCTTTCATCCTATCAATTAGAACTGATGTTAGATGTCTTCTTTAGTATCCTAGTTCTAGTTCTCCTTTGAGAAATCAAGTGGAAATGGTGAAGTCACCCAATTCTTGAGTGACTTGATCATCATTTCTTGGATTTACATTCTTGGTAGACTTTGTAACCCATTGTTGTCTCATATGCTTTCTGATGTTATCAACTTTTTCCTTCTTTTCATCTTTAATTCTTCCAATATTCATATAGATCTTGACAAGATGACCATTTTTTGTACAAATGAAATATCTTCTAGTAGTATCTCTTTTCCTCAAGTGATGTTTCTCACAATTCATTCCAATGTGTCCAAATTCTCCATAGTTATGACATCTACACCAAGTATTATAGTCCCAACCAAATATAGCTTTTACAATCTGTTCTACTAGAATAAATATTTTAGTTTTTCATTTTGATGACTTGTGTCCATGCTTCTTACATTTGTGATATTTTACTTCAAATTTAAGTTTTTCTTTGCATTCAATAGCTCTATGACCATGCTGATTACAATTGTAGCATTTTCCATTAAATTTTACTTTCCCATTGCTCCAACAATTGTTTGATGTATGACCTATCTTACCATAGTAACTGCAAGTAGGTTTTTTATTCTTTTCAGCTCCTTGCTTGGATGATTCACCTTCTTCTATATATCCAATTCATATTTTTCCCTTTGTTTGTAATGACTTTGTTCATTCAATTGATTCATTTCTGCTTGGGATTTCATCATCCTTCCATTGGTTTTCCTTTTAGTGTTTAGGTCATTCTATAATATTTTATTCTCTAATCTTAGATTCATGATTTTTTCATTTGTATTGGTGAGTTGATCAATGAATTCTTAGTGCTAAAGAAATAGGTGATTAATTTCATTTTTCTTTCCTTCTATCTCTTCTCTTATCTTGTTTTTCTCTTCCATAACTTTGCACAATCTTACTAAATGAATTTCTTGCTCTTTCTTAGTTTTCTTACTTCTTCTTGAAGAGTACTATTCTTTTCCAATAGTTCTTTGATTGCTTCATTAGCTTCATTTGAATTGCTTGAATGGATGTCTTCAATTCTTTCTTCAGTGTACAGTAGATCATTCATTTGGATTGCAAGGTCTTTTCTTCTTTTTAGGGATTAAAAGAGTTTCTCTTTTTCTTTCTTGAGTTGTCCAATAGCCAATTCCAAATCTAGCTTCTCATTGTCAATAGCCTTGTCAAGTCTGAATACCTCCATTGTCTTTGATTTTTGCTCAAGCCATTAAAATTTTCTCTAAGAACCACAAAGCTCTAATACCAATTGTTGGAAATATTATGATAGGATAAGTTACTGATAGGGGAGGGGTGAATTAGTAACTTGTAAAAAAAAATTAATCCTTAAATACCAATTGTTCTTTATGTGAATTCTGATCTAACTGCATGCATGAGAAATTGAAAATATGAAAGCATACACAACATTTTAACACATAAGATTTGGTGACCCAGAAACCTTCCAAATAGAAAGTAAAATTGGGGTGTGGATGATACCCACAAGCTTTATTACTATAGTATAAAGTTGGCCAGTTAAGGCTTACATTGATCACTTTAGATGATCTGCCCAACTAGGAGCAATAAGGATTGTTAGGTCTACCTTGTAAAAGGATTTACAAACATACAATGAAGTATGCACTCAATAAAGAGATTTACATGGCTGTTACGTCTACCTTATTTAAAGGACTTGACTGATCCACCTATTAGGATGAAGTAGTAGCTGATCACTAATCTGCTACTTGGTTTGTTGAATGAGATTCCTCTAAATGTACAAATCACCTTACTGTGATAAATAAATTTTTGCCACTCCTTATACTATTATAGCCTCTGTAATTCACTCTTCTACTCTTCTTTGATGATTACATTACTTCACTTTGATGATTTGGATGTGATATAATACATTACATATATACCAATCCAATTACAAAATTACAAAGTTGACTACAATACAAGTTTACACAAATATTACAAAGTCGGCCAAAGTGTAGAAACTTGGGTTCTAAAGACTAACTCGGTGAAGTTTTGATACTCGGTATCCATTGTCAATGCTTAGCATCATCATGCACTTGGTAGACATAGAAGCTCAGTCCATACTGATCACTTCCAAGTAGTCTTAAACTTGGTCTGCACTAGTGACTCGGTGAATACTATGAAACTCAACATATAAATTGAATCACTTGATTCACACTGCATAGCTCGGTCAATGCTATCACTACAAGTTTGGTATAAACTGAGTCACTTGGTTAACACTAAGTAGCTTTGTTAACACTAGAATCACATCACATCAACTAAAAACTTGGTAAGACAACTTGATTTGTACTAGTACACTTGACATACACTGAGATGCTTAGTTTACACTATTGATCATCACCATAGCAGTAACTACTCAATGCAAACTAAAATTTGTTCAAAGGACTCGGTAGCAACTGTAGAACTTGGTAGCAACTAAAATATTTGGTTAACACTATTAGCTATACAATAAGCTTGATAGATACTTACAATCTAATAACAAACATGACTGGAATGTCAATAGTTTGACTAAAATATCAAATTTATTTTTAAGGGGGAGCTACTCTAACTTAAATTTCTTTAGTACTATAATGTTCACTAGTTTAGTTGTATAACCTAATTTTCCTAGAGAGCATGGATTTTTTGATCTAGGGATACTATTATTACAATTTTTTAGAAACTTCTTGCTATTCACAATATTCATAATATTCACTTTTTCTTCCATATTCCCATACCATAGTAACCTTATTACTGTGGTAATTATTGGAAACAATTGATTAATTGTATATTATCTTTAATGTTACACAAAATGTCATATCATTATTAGTTAGTATATGTCAAGCTCGCTTGGACATTGAAGACATTTTTTTGTGTTTGTCAAGCATTGTAGAGTTTTCCTAGTTTAGAAGATGGTGTCTACCAAGCTCACTCAAGTGATAAAGAAAATTTTATAGAAATTGAGTGTTAATTGAGCTCACTCAGTTAATAAAGGAAATGTTTCATGAAACTAGTGTTAATTTAGCTCACTTAGTTACCAAAGGAACTTTGTGAATATGTAGTGTTAACCAAGTTCACTTAGTTAACATAGGAAAATTGCTTTGAGTTAGTATCTATCGAGTAGGGTCTGCTAACAAAGCCTAATTTTCTTATTTTTGGCATATTGAGTTCAATTGAATTTTTTGTTGGTTCTAACCAACTAAGATGATGAATATTAGTTATTTTAAGTTGTATTCAAGCTAACTTGAAAATATGTAAGATACAAATATAAGGTCAAATTGAGGATTAAATATGTGGAAAAACATAAAAGATTTGATAATACTAAGAGGAAGCGAATTAGAAGGATAAGAACAATATGCTTGTTGTGATGCAAAGATACATTCAATCAAGAAGGATCAAGTATACAAGCTAGAATTGAGATCTGTAATCAGCAATTTAGTTGCATCAAAAATCAAATCATTTCATTGTTACTCTCTAACCATTATAGTAGTGACCTAAATCTCTTAATAGAGTTAGCTTAACAACTATTTGTAAATCCTCTAACAAGGTGACATTTCTATTGAATTGTCTAAAGACCTCTAACAAGGCCACTCTTAACAGGTTGATTTAATCCTCTAATAGGGTCACACGTAATAGTTTTTTTTTAAACCTTTAATAGGGCTCACTTCAGAAGAGTGAAAATTAGTAACTAGTTGCAATTGGCAGTTTTTCCCAAATTGGGTTTCCTGTTCAAATCTTGGTGTCAATTGTGTTCATGCTATTTCTCTAATGTGTTTGCCACTAAGTTAAAGTAATATCATTCACTAATAATATCTTAATATTTTCATGTTAAGAATTTTCCAAGCTATTTTAGTATTTACTGAGTTACAACATTTTGTCTGTGCATTTGCTAAGTTTCAGCAAAGTTCAGTTTTTATAGAGTTTGATTTGTATTGACATCTAAGTGATCTAAGATTTATTTTTGTGGTAACTAATTCATCCCTCCCCTCTCAGTTAATCCTCTTATATTTCCAATAGTGATATATTTGTATATTTTTAAAATATATTTTAATTAAATAATCTGGTAGGAAGATTAGTTCCAAGAAATCAAATTTATTCAAATATAATTTGGTTTCATTTTTTGCAAACCCTAGCTAAGAATTTATTTCTTGTATTCTTGCTTTTCTAACATGATTTTAATCTTGTTTTCTCATAGATATTTTAACAATGAAGATCAATAGTTTCAATTTTCAACAATGAAGAACCCATAGATTTTCCATAGTCATTTTCAAAATTTGCAGGCACAAAGAATACAAATGTTTTAAAAAGTTTTCCACAAACCCTATCTTAATATGATGCATTGATCTATTAATTCCTTTGTGCTTACAAAATTCATGTCTTCCTTTAGTTTTCAAAATCATTCCTCCAAACTTGTGTGTGGATAAATGAGCTTGAAATTCCTAATAAATGTTCTTACATCCCTTAGGGTTTCCTAGTTGACTAACATGCAAAGGTCTCTCAATTTAGTAATCTTTTATTATTTTATTTTAATTAATTATTTTATGCACACTAAGTGACTTTTAATTAGAATACTACTTTATTTAATAATTCCCACTTTGTTCAATTTAGTAAGACATTTTTAGGAAACATCATTATTATTTTAACTAATAATAAAATGTAAAGCTCATTTATTTTTTGATAAGAAAGAGGTTGAAACCATATATTAAATTTAAGAAGTAATTGCAACCCAACTCAAGTGACACTGAGAAAACAAAGTTGGTTGATAATCCTTCATTATTGCCCAGTATTAATCCAAAACCATTGGATACCAAAGTGAGAAATATATTCAAATTTTTGGCAGTAGATTTCTTTATTTCTCCTTTATGAACAATAAGCCCTTCTATTTGTGCATTCTAAAAAGGCACAAATTCTATACCATCATACAACATACACTCTATACTACTTGTTAGGGGTTAAAAAAAATTTAGAAAATCATTATTAAGTCATTAAGCTATTTTAGACTACAATTACCTTATTAAGATTAAACAAACATATATCAGAAATATTAATGAATAAGACCCATCTTGCAACTTTTGAAATACTATAACTAAACACATTATTGATAAGAGGAATGAATTAATGTGAGGCCTTGCCCTGACCCATCATAGTACAATTGATACATTATTATTTTGATACATTATGTTGGATATACTGCACATTATTATGTTATTTTATATCATGTGAGGTTTTAATTTGAGATGTTTCATCATGTTATTTAATATTTTATGAACATGTATACTGATGATGTAGTATAGTAAGTGAATGCAGAATTAGGAATATGATTAACACCTTGATTATGCAATTTTTAAATGGTTAAATATGTGAGCAAAAATGAGATAAATAGATATTTATATGAAAGATTGATATTTTGATTTATGTGATTATCTAGATAAGGTTTGAATATATGCATGTGATTTTTCTTGAGCTACTGATGTGTGAAATGAGTGTGTAGGAATATTAGCCAAAAAATCTAATGGAGAATCAAAACTAGACCCTATGTACAGTTTATGAAAACTAGGGTTGAGTCTAATGAAAGATGTAGACCTTGTTGTTTCATATTTCTTTTGTATCATAAATTGAAGGTGTGTATCTTTCTATAATCATTAAGTGTTAATATTTTTTTATAGCAATTTTATAGTGTTGCTTGACACTTGTGATTTATATGTGCATTTTAGCATGATAATTATGGTTAGTTGAGTAACCTAAAAATTTGAGTTGGATTAGGTTAGTGACTTAATACTAATTAGTTAGTAATAAGGATTAATTACCCTAATCAAGGTTTAGTGATAAATTAGCATTCCTAGGATTTTAAGAAAGTCCAAATATTTCGAGCATTTCAATAGGTCATTAAATAGTTCTAGATGCCAAATATTATGAGAACTAAGTGCCTAGGGGATATATGTCTGGGTTGACAACATTTTCCACCCCTCTAACCCTTTTTGTTGACTTTGGTGACTACCCAAATATCCTTTTTTTTCTTTAGTGAAAAAATTGGAGTTACACCATGAGTTTGATAATTTATAACCCACCTTACTGTTTGTCTTAATGACTGGATTGAGTTAGAAGACTCTAAAAGTCCTTGGTCAAGTGGGGAGTTATTGCATTTTGTAAGTGGTTGAGTTAGGAGCATATTTAGTGGCAGATTTGAGGGTGGAAGGTTGTTCACCCAACCTCTAGATTTAGAGAGAAAAGTCAAGATTGAAGGAGAAGGAAGGATAGATCTTCTCAAATTTTAGTTTTTCATAACCATTTGTGAAGGTAGGAATCCTTCAAGTTCATGTCCTCATGTTGTGTTTCATTTCTTAAGTAGTTTTTTTGCATATGTGTATTCATGTGTTTGATGAACATGTTTGGGATGGGATTGCAATGGGTTTTCTTTAAATCTTTTCCTTCATGTTTTACATTTTGATTTTTGAGGGAAACTATAAGCGTTGTGTTTACATTACTCACCCTCAAATAGGAGAGATGTGGCCATGTATGGGAGGAGGGCTTTAGTTGGACTTCAACAATACAGAGTCTCTCCTCATGACAACGAGAGGGAGAGAGTAGAGTGTTATGGGCCCCTACTCATAATTACAAACCATGTTTGTGTTTCAAGAAATTGAAAATTGAAAGAATGGAAGTTCTTGTGATTATAGCTTTGAAAGGGCATCTGTTATGCTATTGTGACTGACGTCTCCTATCTGAAAAAATCCACCTTCTGCCTAGTTTGGTTCGATAATGAACCTATTATATAAACTTGGGATAAGAGTAAATGATTGATTGTATCTTCATGTTAAAATTGTTTGTCTCCTGGTTAGTTTTTTTATCTCCATAGTTACCTTTATAAAATTACAAATTTCATAGTGCCTACCTTGTTATGGAGCCAAGAAATAATTCAGAGCTGATGTTTCAATTCAGTGTGTTGGGAGATTTCTCCTTGGGATAATGATCCTATTGTAAAAATGTTATTGTGAAACTTATTTTTGAAATAATTATGATCTCGGGTTTTCTTCCCTAGTTCTTTCCTGAAGGAGTCCTTGAATCAGATGATTGAATAAAAATGGAGTATTTTTAGTTCATATGATATTTTGTGTGATTAAATTTATATGCATATTTTTTCTAGTAAATGGATACAATGATGTTTTACCTTTCCCATACATTCTTATAGTTTGAATTTATATTCATTTGATTAAAGTTAATTAGATGTGAAATGATGATATATATGAAGTTATGCAATTTGATACCAAACTATGTTAAGAAAATTTGTTGTTATGATTGTTACTTCATTTGTTATTTTCATGATTATTAGGAAGTAAAATACTCCTACATTATTTTATCAACATAAACATTCAACTCTATGTTATAATCAACTTAGGAAAAAAAATGTCCCCTTTGGTCAACTAAATAGATTTAACAATTCAACACTTAGAAAAAAGACCTGAGAAAATGTATCATTTTAGAGCTAAAAGCTCTCTGTGCTTTGTATGGGAAAATTGAATTAATCTCTCATGAACAGAGAATGTTCTTTCTAGATCCCAATTAGTATCTTTGATACCATTTTTACTAGAAAAATATATAATTTAAAAAGGAAATAAAAAAATGAAAATTTAAAACAAAAACCAAAAGGGGGGATAACATTTGAAATTTAAACCTATGCCTATCCTATTCAAGGAGCCACCTACTAAACTCTAAAGGATAACTCAAATAAAATCCAATTTCTCTCTATGCATACCATTATATCCAATGGGGTGATTGGGCACATCAACCAACATGGAGGGGAGGGGGCAGTGTAATAAATAGGGGGAAGGACCATTTTTCAAAGGGTGTTAGAGGGAAGCGCACCAAACATGAAAGGCACCATAAGGGTTGAAAAGGGGGACTTGGAAAGTGGCCAAGTGATTTGGGGGTCTTGGGGGCTACCAATCCTTGAGCCATGTGCCTTTAGTAGGGCAATTGTGGTTAGATAGGTTTTGGGCACCATGTTTATAGCATGGTTAGGATTGGTAGATAGTGTTAGGTAGAGGTTAGGAGGGTTAGGTTAGTTAGTTAGTAGTTAGGTGTTAGTTGGGATTAGGGGTAGTTAAGGTTAGAGTAGTTAGTTTATTATTTTTGTTTTAGTATTGTAGCTAAAGTTTTAAGTTATATGTTAGAATTATTTTGTTTTTTAATTTATTAAGATTATGTGAAAATTAAAAATAGGATTAAATGTTAAAGTTAGTAAGTTAATTAGGCTTAGGTTAGTTGTTAGGAAAGGAAGATAGTTTTTTTCTTAATAGTTTTTGGGTTAGTTAGTAGTTATTTTAATTAAAAGATGTTAGAAGATTAGTAGGGTTTACTCTATTAAGATAGTTATTTTATGATAGGATTTAATTAAAGTTTAAAGTGGTTAAAAAAATAATTAGATTTAATTGTTAATGTTTCAAGTTATATTAAATTGTTTTTAACTAAATTTTGAATGGAAGCTTTATTTATAAAATCAATTGTTTGTTTATATTTTTTTTTGATTAAGGAAAATAGGATTTAACTAGGCCTTGAAACCCTTACAATACATAGATAGTTCCTAGTTAGGTTCCAGGGTGTCCTTCTTCCTCATGCTAGATCTAGTGTGCTTCCTTAAGCTATCATCAAGGGTCCTATCCTTTTCACTATGGGGGGTAGGGTCCTCCTTACTAATTTATTGATCCTCCATATTGTTAATGAGTAGTTTAATATTCTCATTGGCCTCTTTGAGAATATTGTAGCTTTGTTCCACTATAATTTGCATTGAGCTCTCCATCATTTGGAGCCTATTCTTGAACTCCTCCACTCTATTGTCCATGCTCTTTTCTTTCTCCATTATCCTGTTCTTCAAGATTTAGTTCTTCCTTTCCAAGATACTAACCCTATATTTGAGCTCTTGGATTTCATGAAAAATCCACTTAGGGGTGCAATAGCTATCTACTATGCTATTTTTGGCATTGTTGAGGACATCCATATCCAAATTTTCCTTAGTGGTGTCCCTAAAAATCACTAGGGTAGGGTCGATCAACTCTTCCATTTGTATCTTACCCTCCTCATTCTCTTTCACTAGAGTTTTGATCAACTCATGATTGATCCCCATTCTAGCAAAAGTTATGTCAAAATTCCACCAAACCACATTCCTATCCTTCCCTATGATCGAGCATCTATATTTTCTAGTGTCAAATTCCTTGTAGCCTTGCTCCTGATTCTCCCTATCACTCTAATTGAGGTCCCCTTCCACCCCCTCCTTCTCCACCCCCTATTTGTCCTCCTTAGCCTTAGAGAGTTTCCTTTTTTGACTTCAAGATGTTGTGACTTCATCTTCTTTATTAGTCAGTATTTTGATGATGATTTTTCTCTTGCCCCTCTTTCTCTCCATGCCTTCCCCTTCTCTAAGATCCTCCTCTCCTTCTACACTTTCTTCTCCTGCATCCATTCCTTTTGCTATTTCATTATAGTCCCTGTTTGAGGAGGTTTCAAGGCCCTACTTGGGTTTAGGAAGAGCTTTTTTATCCTTCATTTCTATTTTGATGATTATTTTGCTAAAGCCTCACTTTGGGGAGTCATCCCCCTCCAAGTCTATATGCATCTCAAGGCAATCCTTTGTATCAAAAGGCAAATAGTCCTCTTAAAATTCTTTAGAGTCCCCTCTACCCTTCTTTCCCTCTTTCCTATACTTTTTTTTTTCCCCATTATCCTAGCCTTAAAGAAATCATAGATTAATAGTAAAAGTCCCTCATAGAGTGCTAGATTCCTAGTATGCTTCTCTTTATAATGATTAATGTTCTCATTCGTAAAAGAGTATAGGTAGAAGTGAATAGAAATTTTTGCCCCATACCTGAAGTGGTTGAGTAACTCAAAGTGGTGGGTGCAAAAGTAGTCAAATTTGGTGTCAAGGAAGTTATATTTGATGGTAACCTATACCAAAAACCTCCAAAATAGCTTGATGGAGCTCAAAAGATAATGAGTTCCTTTCTTCACCAGTGCCTTTTTTTCCTCTTCATCCTTTGTGAATTCGACCACCTCTTTCCCTAAGATTTTCCTATCTCTGTAGAATTTTTTTCCCATGATAGGAATTCCAGTAATAATGGATATGACATCCTCTGTTACCATTAAGTCCACTCCATCAATTTTAACTATTCCCTCATTCTAGCTCTTTACCATACTCCTAGTAATGAAGGGATTCCAACCATGTAGTTATTCAATAAAATTCATGATTTCCCCTTTTTTCAGAATGCCTCCACCACTTCTGGGCTTCATCCTCTAGTTCCCTCATGTGTCTTTCCTCCACCATGTTATCCTCCTCCATGTAAGCTCTATAAATAGTATCAAAGCCCTTCAAATTTAGAAAAACTTTGGTGCTCCTCATTTTCTTGGACATTTTTCCCACCTTGTGAATTTTCTACCCAAAATGGGTCCTTGAAATAAGTTGATAGAAAATGTTGATGTGAGAAGTACAAGTACTATCATACTTTCACATCACAATTCTACGTATTCCCCTTAAATCACTAATAATCACAATAAATCTACACATTTTATTTTTCACTACTTCTCATAACTCATTAACAATCATGATGAACTTTTTATGATAACCAATCTATCTATGATCATTTCCCTTTCGATTAACTCATTAATTTATGACAAGATATTATAGCCATCTGTCCACTTTGCCACTTCATTATACTTAACTACCCGGTTAGCTAGCCTATCCACCACTTGATTGGCTTCCTAGCACTCATGTGCCATATAGGTCTTTTCAAAGGTGTTGAGATGTTGGTTGCAAACATTAATGATATTCACAATCATCCAAGTTGGCTTATTATTCTCATTTGGGCAATCAATAATATTTTTTGACTCTCCTTCTAGCCAAAGATATTTCACTCCCATTTCTCTTGCCACTTTAATAGTATGGTGAGCCACTATAGCATCCACATAATCATTAGTTTGTATTCCAAGGGGGGCTGCAATTGCAACAATCCCTTTACCAAAAGCATTTCTTACGATGCCTCCCACCCTAGCCTTTCCTAGGTTGCCT